>JAGFBZ010000068.1:263595-544532 GCA_018398805.1 Hirundichthys speculiger | reverse complement strand
TATCACCGGTTCGTCTTTTGATTATGAGGCATTGTCAGTCACTTTTTCTAATCTGAATTCTGCGTTACTCCCACATTCTTTTAAAATCAGAGAATTGAGTGTCTCCAAGAAAACACGAGGTTTCTTATGCTTTGCTTTTAGTCCCAGTGGAATGTATCTTGTCTGGCATCACAAACAGCCTTGCTGTCTGTCTTCAGCATCTTCGGCTCTTTTTAAGAAGCTGATGTTTTGCTCAGTGTGAAACGGATGTTTGCGTTCCCAGTAGACCTGCATCTCTGTTTTCCTCTCGCTGAGGGATGTTGACCTAACCTGTTCAGATAAAGCTGTCACCCAGGTTACTTTTTATTTCTTTAATGTAACTACAGACAGATTTTCTTCTCTTATCTTAAAGTGATGGCTTTTCTGCTCTGGCGGTTGGTTACATTTTGCTCTGTATAAAAAGCCAATAAATCCTGGCAGTCAATCAGACCCTTTGTGTCATGGCCTTAAAACTTGCCACTCTCTGGGCTGCTGGGTAGCTTACGTACAGAGGCTACAGTCCTGCGGCGGTCACAGGTTTGAGTCCCGGCCTGCGACCCTTCGCTGCATGTCTTCCCCATTCTCTCTCTGCCCCACCTTCATGTCTGTCACTGTAAATACAGGCCAGAAAATCTTTAAAAATAATAATAATAATAATAACCACTGTCATGCAACTGCTGTGAACAGACTGACGTTCCATTCAGGCGAGAGGTTTAAAAATATTTGCACATGTTGTAGAGTTGACTTTTATTTTGAGAATTGCATGTGGGCAAAGTACAGATGTAGTAAATTAAAGCTGGGTATTATTAGGTGATGATGTGTGCAAAGAATCCTGGGCTACACCGGGTATTTAGAGCCCAAGTTGTAATCCTGGTCTTAATTTATGGAGTTTGCATGTTCTCCCTGGGCCTGGGTGGCTTTCCTCCAGGGTCTTGCTTGATGACACCTTGGAAAGGCTTCAACCCCACTGTGATCCTGTCCAGGATGAAGTCAGTATATAAAATGGATGGTGTGACCACTCTTCAAACTAATACCAAACGATTTGCCAAGGAAATGGAAAATATGAGACGAGAAGCACAATACAGTGATTCAACAGCAGTGTCTTCAGTCAGAGGCTTCTTCATGTCTGCTGCAACACAGACTGCTACAGTAATAACTTCATAAAATGGCTCTTAAAAGTATAAACTATATCACTAACTGAGGGAGTTAATGGAATATGAAATTTCCCTTTGGCGATTATTAAAGTATTGATACATTTGATTGAATTCAAGAATTGTATACTTTTTCTGCATTATCTTAATGGTTTATAAAAATGTGTTTCTTGTTATTTAAGTGCCCATAATTAGCAGTGTACTTGACTAAAATTTCCTTCATATTACTGAATGAGACTTGAATGGAGAAATGCTGATCGTTACTAATGCCTTAACTTTATGCACTGCTTCATAAGAACAGCTGCACTCAGGCCTTATAAACTACAAGAATTTCCCAGAAAAGTCTAAAATGCAAAAGGAGTTCAGTGATTTTGAGTCATTGCAATTTTTGGGGTTTTTTTGGGTTGTGTGACTCATTAGCCTCTAGAGTTAAGAAGTACTCCTTGATACTTTTATTGGAATTTTAGATATTTGTGATGCCTTATTTGAGTTGGTGAGTAATTTGAATCATCAGCATGTGTCCCAGCGCTGCTGTGTCTGTACATGAAAACTGTTTCTTTAAAAAAAAAAAAAAAGAGAGAGAGCCAGTAAAGTGAGTGTGTCTTGAGTGCGTGGCTGTGCAGGGCTGCTGGGCCCGTCTCCTGAGGAATGTGGCACAGAGAGCCTCAGCACCTCTCTCCAGGCTGTCCCCTTCATTGTGTGCATTCCTCTCCTGGATCAGGCCTCATGCGGTGACTGCGTTGTGAGCATGCTGTAGTGGAAGAGGTCATGGTTGCTGGACCTTCGCCCATGCTTATTGACGGTAATCAGTTACTGGACGAGCTGCCGTCATCAGACCCACTGTTTTATAGCTCACTGATGTGTGTTGAGATGGTTGCACATGAGCTTGATTAGCCCTGCCTCGTCATAGTTACGCTGCAGCGTGTAACGGGCTGTACTGGTGGGATTCAGGCCCATTTAATCGGTCTTTGTGTTCTCACAAAGTCATTTTTGCAAACTAATCACAGCAAGTTTAATTTCTAAAAACAAGTTCATCTGTAATATTGCGAACATTTTTGGACCAAAACATTTGCTTCTGTCTTTTTTCTAATAAAATGATCTTGCAAGCTGATGAAATTCAGTTGGATACAATTTCACATCCTTTAGTCAGGGGTGGAAACTGTCATGTTGTACTTTCTGTATGTTCATTCAACTTCAATTCAATTCAACTTTATTTGAATAGTCTATTACAATACAGATTGTCTCTCAGCACTTTTCAGAGACTTAGGGCATGACCCCCCCACACCCCAAGCTAAAAATTAATGGTAAGAAGCAGGGGCAGGTTGAAACTCCCCTACTGGGAGAAATCCATGTTACCATCTAAAATCATAGTTGTGTTAATGTGCGGTTTCACATATCAATGAAACCATTCAAAGGCTCCATCTTCTCCAAATAAGACTTTCTTGCTTCTGTTAACAACTTTCCACGGTTAACCATTTATACGGTACGTCAGCCGTCTGTTTTCTTTCCCTGGTTCTTGATCATCTGTCTTTTCACAAGTCATCTCCTCTCGACTTGTTTACCGTTTACTAACATCTACAGTCATGGCTGTTGCGTTTCCATAATGCAACCCACTCTCAAGAGCGTTCGCAGTCAGGCCGCACAACATATCAAAAATATTTTATCCACATGCACAATATCAGTATCACAAAGTGAATGAACATAAATGGGAAATTCACATTGTTATTGCTGTTATCAGCAAAGCAGAAAGGTATTAAGACCATGTACGTGACTATTTGTTCATATATGACACCATCAGTTTGTGAAGTGAGCCCGACAGTCTCTTCAGAAACACCAGTCAAGCTTTGATTTTCTCATTGAGCAGAATTAACCACTCCCTTATTCATGTGAGATGGTAGATATTTTAACAGGAAAATGCCAGCTTGAATACAGATCAAGGCTATCCAGCGTTATCTGTTGATAGCTTAGCTCAAGTTTAGCTCTCTGATGGTGTAACTGACTGCTGATGACATTTATGGTTTTTGGTTTTTGCCCTTTTACACATTTCTCAGTATGTCTTGTAAATTCTGGTCTTATCTAAATCTTTCTCTGCAGATGAGGTGATCAGGATTTCCTAGACATGAACTTAAATCACATGTCATTTGCAGATGTTTATAATAAGACCACAGTCTCTTACAATCAGACGATGCTGACTGTCCTTCAAAACTATCAACAGTTTAGTCTTTAACCCACAGAGTTGATCAACATTTTGCCCAAGAAGCAGTTTTGTAGTCTTGTAAATGTTAGAGTAACGAAGAAAGCCAGTCCATGATGAACTTCCACCGTCATACTCCTGAGATATCTTTAATAATTTAGTCCTTTTTTTTTGTATCCACAAAAATCTTACTTTTTGTTCTTTTTCTTTTCTTTTGAAAGGAAATAAAGGCCATGTGTATGGATTATGCCTAAATTGTTCTGCTAAAGCAGTTTTGGGTAATGGTCAAACTTTGACATAGATTTACTTGTGTATATTTCTAAATTCAATGCTAATAAAAAAAAATTACTAAATATAGTATCTTATGTGAGAAAACAGCTGTCGTCCATGAAACAGGTTGAATACGTGCATGAAAGTTTACTTTTTTCTTTTTCTTCATTTAAGAGTGAAATCTTTATTTAGGGAACAAATGGCGCACAGCACCCCACAGTCCACTGAATGGCAACAGGAAAAAATCCCATAATAAGTGAGAGAAAGCCAGATTTGTATTGGTAGGATATCAGATTATATTCCTGAAATAAAGTGAAAACAAAGTCAAAAGCAGGAAAGCAAGACTGATGGATATTATCTTAAAAATGTTTTAGTTTGATAAAAATGTTCTGGTAATAATGCATGTCCATTTCTCTATTTTAGGATCACCAAACCGCTAACCTTCGCTGACTGTGTTGGAGATGAACTGCCTCTGGGGTGGGAGGAAGTTTATGACCAACAAGTGGGAGTCTACTACATTGACCACATCAACAGTAAGTACATTCCAGGCCTTTTGTCTCCACACCTTAAAAAAATAATGAAGATTAACTTAATGCAAATTGCATTACAAATACCAGATTTCACTGTAATTCGTTTTTTCAATAAATTCTGCTGGATTTTGAACAGCCACTGAGTTGTGAGAGTGATGTACCACTTTTATGATAAATATTGTCACACGCTTTAATGAGATTATGTCGGCCCTTCTGTTTTGCCCTTTTGTCAGAGACCACCCAAATTGAAAACCCCCGGACTCAATGGCGGCAGGAGCAGGAGCGCATGCTCAAGGAGTACCTTGTGGTGGCCCAGGAGGCCCTCAAAGCCAAGAAGGAGATATACCTGGTCAAGCAGCAGCGACTGGAGCTGGCTAAGCAGGAAATGTTGCTCTTCCGTGAGCTCTCTGAGGACAACCACTCCATCACCAGCAGTAAGACTCACCAATGTCCAGCTTCTGTTTCCCCACAGGCCTGCCTCCCTCACATAGTTGATTAAATGCACACAACTCTATGTTAGCTGGACAGAGAGACTGAAAGGAAGAAAAAAAGTGTTAACCCGGAGCCCCCATGACCACAAAAACCTGACCTTGGCTGACCTAATTATCTGGCTTGGGCCGAAGTCCCCTCAGGAACTGGTGGGGGGATGCAGATCTATAGAAAATCTTCCAAATCCTCATTCCTTTCTTCACCCCACCCTCCCTTTTAAACACCTCCACCCAGTTCACCCTGTGTCTCCAGTCAGATGTCACACACAAATTATCCAGGGGGCATCCATACTTTGTAAAGACAGCAAGATGATACTGGATCTACTTCGCCCCCTTATTATCACAAGTTATTTTTAAAATCACAACTATTAACTGTCTCTGTCTTTTTCTTTTGTGTCCACAGCTCTGTCCGGTTCATCCTCTAACGCGAAATATGACCCCGACCAAATCAAAGTGGAAATAGCCTGTAGACGAGAGCGGGTAAGTCATTATCAGAACAGAACAATGGACTGTGGTGAGGGGCCCTTCTGGATGGAGAAAGGGGGTTAGGGTGTGGCCCCTACAGGATACTGTAGCTCTGGCCTGAGGCCTCAAGAGGATGAGGATGAGATCATCATCAAAGGGTCAGGCAAAGGATAGGTTCCTGAGTCACAGGGCCAAGTTGGACGTTTCATATCGAATCGGTCATATGGGTCAGGGTGTTTCTGGGATCAGACTCATTTTAAACTGAAGTGTTATTCTGAAAAGATGAGTAATATGTCATTTTCATGTTGAAAATCTGTCAGTTGGAGCAAACCTACAACAACTCAGGATATTCAAGGTCATTCCATGAAAGAACCTGGAGATTTCCAACTCAAATTTGGATTTAGTTCTTTTTGTTTTCCAAACGAATAGTGAATTTGTGTTTAAAGAAAAAAAAACACATGCAGATTTTCCCTCAAGGAAGTAATAGCCAAGAAAATGTCCAATCAGTTGTCATAGAGAACTAATGAGATGGACGAATTATTTAAAATGCTGCTGCAGATCCTGTTGTGGATGTTGCACTATATCAACAAAAATCCACCCTTGTTAATGTGTAATGATTAATTTCAGGCATTTCAATCAGACATGTTGCCACAGGTGTATCAAATCAAAAACCCAGTTATGCATTCTCCATTTGTAAACATTTGTGATATGAAATGGGTTGCTCTGAAAAGCTCAGTGACGTGAGGTCTGGTACTGTGATAGGATGTTACCTTTGCAATAAAGGCTCATGAGATTTTTCTCCCCTGCTGGAGATTCCACCGTCAACTGTGAGGTCAACTGTGATGAACTGAATTACCATATTTTCCAGACTACAAGTCGTGCTTTTTTTTAGTAGTTTAGTTGGTCCTGTGACCTATATTTTGAAGCAACTTACTTTTAAAAAAAATTTCCGCCATGTCATCCATGACGACAACAACAGAACTTGAATTTCCCGCACAGAGCCCTGACCTCAACCCTTTGAGCAGTTTGGAATGAATGAATGAGCACAACTTCACACAGAAACGCACCAAGAATCCCTCTGCGAAGAGTAGAAGCTGTTATAGCTATAGAAGAAGAGGGACCAGCACCATACTAAAGTATTTATATGCACTGTTGTTGAAAATAATGTCATTACAGTACTTTCCATTTTCCTGGAAAACAATTATTTTTTTTTTTTTTTTTTTTTTTTTGCCCCCCTGCAAGTCAGCCGAACAGTGACGTGAAAACATTTTAATTCCCTGTTTCAAGGCCTCGAGCCATGCCTCGGTCCACAGTTAGGATCAATTCGGCAAAACGTGAGCTCGAGTCGGTGACTAGTTGGCGTAGCAGCCGCTCTAGATTGCGACAACAGATCTTGCCTCTCGTATTTACTAGTTAATACCGATATAATGGTGTACCGAGTGAATAAGCTTTTTATGTGTGCATTGAGTTAGTAGCTGTTAGCCAGTTGAATATAGTACTCTTTTGGTTGTATTTACTTGTGTGTTGACATTCATAAAACTGCTTGCTGACCTGCAACTAATCCGTATTTACCGTATGCTAGTGTTGGGTCCGCAGCGTATTAAAAAATAGATGACAGAGTTTTATATTAGGGTAAAAAATTAGTTTAACTGGAACAAGTCAGTAGTGAGGAATGGTTTTTAAATGTGAGTCTGGCCGCAGCATCACCTTCCAGCCAGGCTCAAGCTAATGCTACCGCCACACCTGCAGTTCTGTAAAGTTGGGCGGATATTCACAAATTCCCACTTTCGGGATCAATAACTCCTTAATGAGGCGACATTTGTCGCCCCATTAAAGCGACGCTACAGAAGTAGAGAATAAGCTGCAAGTTAATACTCTGAACTGCACAAATAATGCACAAACAGCAGGTTACAGTCTATGGTTGTGGTTGTCCCTTAGGCTTAGGGACCGTATACAAAGTGCAACACACAAAAATATTCAATCACTTAGTTACCACTTATTGTTGTGTCACCAAAATGACAACAGAGATAAGTAATCTCCTGACGATGATACTTTACCAAAATACGCAGTCATTCTGTTTTGAATTATTGTAGTGGTCTCTAGCTGATTTTATTGCAACAATGTATTTTGGAAAAGGCAAAGTTGCACGAACCTTGTCAAGTTGAAGTGTAACACACACAGCTAATAACTTTCATGTTACAGAGTATAATGTCACATAAATCTTCTCAGACATGTGCATGCTCAGTGGTCTTCTGGTCACACAATAGGTGTTGATGTTAATGTTTATTAACAAAGATCTTCAATAGCCTCCTTATACCTGATATCAGAGGGCTAATTCCATTTAAAATTACAATATTACAATTTTCAGGAACAAAATCTGAGAGGAGACAGAGCAGAAGAAATCCTTAAAGCTTTAGATATCTTAAAAATATTAAATTGATATATTTGTGATATAGTAATGATTATTATTTTTGATTTATGTTTTGGATCTAACCCATGTAGTGTCATTAACAGAAGATCATTAAGCAAAGCTGTTTTTAGCAGTTTTTGGTGACGCTGTCTTCTGTAATATACAAGTTATTAATTGTATTTTACACACAAACCAGACACGTTTAATGTAACATCACATATTGCTGAATATATTGTTTTAGTATAACTAGCAGGAGATTGCAGTCTGTTGTCATTTTGGTGGTAGTTTAATTAATTAATGTTTTTCATTAATACCTATTCTCCAAAATTCTGCTAAAGTAGATGTTTAAGCCAAACTGCTGTGGTATCATTAACAGGAGACCATTTCTGTCTGTTGTCATTTTTGGTGACATTGCAGTCACTTCTAATTAGGTTATTGTATATTTGAATGATGGTATTTGAATAACTGACTTTACATGTGTTTGTGTGTGGCACTTAGTTGACAGTCCCTAAGCACTGTCTCAAGCTGCTTTGCACAGACAACAGCATTATTTTTGCATCACAGAGTAAGCCTTATGATTAATAATAGCTTGTATCTTATTATTTTTCTTTTCTCCTGTTGGGTGGGACAATATTTGTTCTTGAAGACAGCTTCATTCAGGAGTTATTGATCCTCGAAGTTGGAATTTGTGAATATCTTAAAGAAACCCATGCCTGCCACTTATCCAACCCTCATTTCATTACTGTTCCAGGGCTTGGTCACAGACATGCACCCACCATTTCGACAGGACTACGTATCTATAAACTTGGTTGCACAAGGGAGTGGAAATTACAATAATAATAAGCAGTGGAGGAGGCAGTCCTGCTGGAGGGTAAGTCCGTTGTATAGATGAGCTGGAGTAGCAATTTCTCTTGTATTCATTGTCATCTGGTTTCCAATCCTGAATGCTTTTATTTTTCCTGTTTTTATCCAAAGCCAGCTTTTATATGGTGTTGTTTTGACAGAAGCTTAGGAAAAATAGAGAATGTGAGTGAAGAGAATATTTTTGGATCTCTGTCTTGTGAAAGCGGTGCTCAGGTTATCCATCATATTTTTCATATTATGAAACATCTTCTTTGTGTAGTTGGCTCTAGAGGATCCAGAGCAGTCCCTCGAATTTCATTTGCATAATACTTGACAGGATTTTGTGTAAGAAGTCAAACTGCCAAGAGCATCAGCATGGTTTGGGCAGTGTGGCACTGTTGTTTGAAGGTCAACGAAGCTGCTGCCCTGACAAGGTGATTTTTTTTTTTCAGACTAATGCGTTAGTATGCAGAGTGGGAATTGAGCAGAACATACCACTCCTGACAAAAAGAATACTGACTCGTCAAAAAGTAAATATAGCTCTTTTACCAAACTATGTTATTTAATATTATGTAACGCTGACTCAGTAAAACACACTTAAACATATTTAATAAAAATTTGCAACCCTTTGCTGCATGTCTGCTCCACATTCCTGACTTTCTTCACCGTTAATAAAGGCCATCAGTTGAAAAGAAAAAGAATAGCATAATTTTTCAGTGCTTGAAACACGCCGCCATGTTTGTTGTGATCAGCGCTGTGCTGCATGCTGCATTCAAGGTGTAACGTAAATTCCCACGTTCCCTCGTTTGCTAGTTGTTCTTTCAGCCTTTTCTATTTTTTTCTTTTTTTATGTGTCACATGTGGGAAAATACTGCGAATATCAATTCAAGTCAGCAACTACTAAAATTATGACCGAGTTAACGAGTTGTTTTCTGGCATGAGGGGGTATTCTTGATTTTCCTGATTGAGTAATCATTTTTCTGATTATGCCGACGTCACTTGAACATAACATTTACTGCCGCTCATTCAAGGCTCAGAGGGAGCGAGGCACTGCTGTGTTGACAGAAATATATACAATCATGGAAAAAGTTATTAGACCCCCCTTGTTTTCTTCAGTTTCTTGTTCATTTTAATGCCTGGTACAACTAAAGGTACATTTGTTTGGACAAACATAACGATAACCACAAAGATTGCTCATAAGAGTTTTATTTAAGAGCTGATATCTTACCATTTTCCATGGTTTTCTTGATTATAACCTAAATCACTTAAGTTTTTACATCAATAGCTATGGCGTTGTACTGCCAAAAACACTGCTTTTATGCATTCAGTGTTTTCTTTTCTGTCTGTTTTAGTCACATGATGACGTTTAGTGGTACCAGGTATTAAAATGAACAAGAAAGTGAAGAAAAAATGGTGGTCTAATATTTTTTCCATGACTGTATGTTATTGGGGCTATTCGTCGTGATATCGGACTTATCGGGATGACGTCATAATTTCCTGTTATCGGCCCGATAGTTATCGTGCACCCCTAACAGAAACCATGATTTTTACAAACTCACCATTAAACTCACCACAGATTTTGTCTCATTAATTCCTGTCGTTTGATTCAGATCAGTACTCGTAACACTTTATACAAAACATATTTTTGACACCTAATGTTTTTTAACCAGATTCTCCAGACGAGGCAGAAATATAACTGTACACATTATGATTTTTGAACATTTTCAGACTATTTTTTCCTACTGGTTTAGATGTTTTTTTTTTTCAGCCATTTCTCTTAGAGAATTGACAGTGTGTAAAGAGCATTTTTGTCTCATCTAAATATTAACCAAGTTTCATCAAAATACTTCTCCAGACCAAGTAGAAATAGAGCTGTATCCATTATGTTATTTTTCTTTCTGATGTGTTTCACACTGCCACAGTTCTCAGGTCAGGTTTCACACCTGTGTTGTTCTCACAGTTTTTGTGAAAGGAAAGGGAGGGACGTTCACAGCTGTCTCAAAGTTTGTCATTTAAACCTGCTGTAACTTGACACTGCATGGTCAAAACCTCTTCAGATCTCACCCATTTAACTAGAGACTTCAACTGGAGCTATTCCCAGTACATTATTAATGCACAGACATTGTACCACCTGATGACAACAGGAGGATATGGACTCCATCCTTTCACTCCCCGCAGGTGGACAGTAATCTTGCCAGATTTGGTCACTGGAATCTCAACGCTTTAAAGATGGTTCATTGTGAAGTGTGTCACTTCAACCAGATAGTCACTGTGTGACAGAAGGTTACATTTGAGGAGCTTTAGGAGCTTTAAAACTCATAAAACTTCATGTCAATCAGAGTCCTTAAGAAACTTGATGGTTTTATGGTTTCATGCACAGTTGTGACTTCATAGTGCTCTCCTAGAAAACATTTCACAGATGTGCACAAAATTTGCTTGATGTTATTGAACACAGCAGCTGAAATTTGAAATCTCATATAGTTTGTCATTTGTCTAGAAAGGGTGTGTTTTTTTGTTGGGAGTGTCTCTGGGAGTCTGCATTACCAGAGGTGCTCAGGCTTGTTATTCTAAAGTTTCAAATAATGTTTATTTGTGAAACAAAATAAATTCATGTTAAAACTTTGATTAAAAAAAAATCTATGACATAACTTAGCATCTTGAATAATTATTCCGTGTTTTGCCAGGGCTTGTGTTATAATAATAATTATTATTATGATATAATGACATAATATTATAATCATATATTGTATTATTATGGTATTATTATAATAATAATAATTATTATTATTGTTTAAATGGACCTCATTTAAACAAGAAGCTTTAGGAGCACTTTTTAAAAAACTTTTTTGTTCAACATCTTGCCACTTAAACAATAAAATCAATTTAACTCAAGTGGGATCTGCTGGTCAAGTTGCTTGCTTCGCCTTTAAGGCAGTCTTCTTCAATCCATGTCCTCAAACCCACTGCCCTCCATGTTTTTGATGATTCTCTCCAAGACACCTGATTCAAATGAATGAATCAAGGTGTGCGCGAGTCTGTGATTGGTCAGTTAATTTGAGCCAGGTGTGTTGGAGCAGGTAAACAGCTCAAACATGCAGGACATCAGGTTCTAAAGCGAAGAACACTGTGCGGGATGTCACCAAGTGGTGGAAGGAAGAGGCTTGACACAAATCTTCGCCTGGTGCTGGCTTTTATTTTATTCATCAGTATCATGTTGTGCAGTGGTGCATTGTGAAAAACTGGTTAACAAAAATGTTAAACTAACTTATTAAAACCTAAGTAACCTAAGGAAACACATCAAACAATTGCAGCAGACCCTAAGCTATGCCTCTGGTACTGGTAGCCTTTACAGGCCAAAGGCTACCAGTAAGCTATGGCTCTGGTACTGGTAGCCTTTACAGGCCAAAGGCTACCAGTACCAGACCCTAAGCTATGGCTCTGGTACTGGTAGCCTTTACAGGCCAAAGGCTACCAGTACCAGACCCTAAGCTATGGCTCTGGTACTGGTAGCCTTTACAGGCCAAAGGCTACCAGTAAGCTATGGCTCTGGTACTGGTAGCCTTTACAGGCCAAAGGCTACCAGTAAGCTATGGCTCTGGTACTGGTAGCCTTTACAGGCCAAAGGCTACCAGTAAGCTATGGCTCTGGTACTGGTAGCCTTTACAGGCCAAAGGCTACCAGTACCAGACCCTAAGCTATGGCTCTGGTACTGGTAGCCTTTACAGGCCAAAGGCTACCAGTACCTGACCCTAAGCTATGGCTCTGGTACTGGTAGCCTTTACAGGCCAAAGGCTACCAGTACCAGACCCTAAGCTATGGCTCTGGTACTGGTAGCCTTTACAGGCCAAAGGCTACCAGTAAGCTATGGCTCTGGTACTGGTAGCCTTTACAGGCCAAAGGCTACCAGTACCAGACCCTAAGCTATGGCTCTGGTACTGGTAGCCTTTACAGGCCAAAGGCTACCAGTACCAGACCCTAAGCTATGCCTCTGGTACTGGTAGCCTTTACAGGCCAAAGGCTACCAGTACCAGACCCTAAGCTATGGCTCTGGTACTGGTAGCCTTTACAGGCCAAAGGCTACCAGTAAGCTATGGCTCTGGTACTGGTAGCCTTTACAGGCCAAAGGCTACCAGTAAGCTATGGCTCTGGTACTGGTAGCCTTTACAGGCCAAAGGCTACCAGTACCAGACCCTAAGCTATGGCTCTGGTACTGGTAGCCTTTACAGGCCAAAGGCTACCAGTAAGCTATGGCTCTGGTACTGGTAGCCTTTCAGGCCAAACTGCGCCGTCGAGAGCAAGCTCTGGAAAACCCTCATACAAGACAATCCAAAGTTGATTGTCATTCACAATGTTAGCACATAATGGTTTTACAACATTTGTGTTCCTATCAAATCCTCTAAAAATATCATAACATTAAAATATTACAATTTTGTATTTTAAAAACAATTTCTGCCATCATAGTGGAACACTCCTATAAAGTTCCTTCCATTGGTACGTCCCATTCTTCCTATATGAAAGCATTTGAACTCTGCCACCTCCTGGTTTACCTGAAGGATCAGGAAACTACACGAATGTGAAAGGAGAGAACAAGTCTGCTTACCAATATTTCAATTAATAAAAGTCCTTGTTACAAGCCCATATTATCAATTCTAATCACATACACCACAAGCTGAATGACTTAGAAATTAGGTATCTTTAGCCTGCAGTACGAGTACTAATAATAATTTCTGTTGCGGTGCAATGCCGTAAGCACAGCACAACACAAATCTACAATTCCACAAGCTGAGCAGATGGAGAAATATAACAGAACTGTATGTTATGGCCTGTGTGCAACCTACTTAACAGAAGGCATTTGCTCCTCCATGACACACTGCAGGAAGGAACTACATTAAATGTCTTTATCTGAGTTGACATTCACTTTGTTTTCCTGCAGAAATGGAAGCAGCTGTCCAGGCTACAGCGAAGCCTCATCTTCTTCACCCTTGTCCTCCTTTTCATTTGTGGACTTGCCTCCTACCCCACGTTTACCAAACACCTCACAGGTAAAGCTGGTTGTACATTAACATTCCCCGTGATCTTCTCAGAGCCACTGCCCTAGGTGTGGGTTGGAAATCACAAGGTTCATAACAGTACCATATTACATTAATTTACAGTATGATATGTTTTTGATTTGGTTCATTTCAGGAGCTAATGGTTGATATGAGTCAATATTATGCTTAGTGAACAAAATTTCTTCCATTCAAATCAAATCGCATACAAACTAAAATATCATTTCACATTTTTATATCTGGGTTCAACTAGGGAATTAAATTAAATAAGGCTTGTTTGTTAATTAGAATAAACCATGAAAAGGCCACTTGATAATGTGTATTGATGAGAATTACAATTAGTGATGTTTGTTCAATATTTTCAATTTGTCATTTCAGTTGAATGCATCATTAAATCTGTATATCAATGTAGATCAACGGATCATTACATAATCAGTGTAAACTTTGTTACTGAGCAAAACAGCTTGAATTAAAAAAAAGTTTTAACTTCAAAAAGAAAATATGTTTGCAACACAATAGCTGCTCAGGCTAGCCTAAAGGATAAGTGGCAATGTTAGAATAAAGAAGCCTCTGATAAGACTCAAAAACGTCTTTACACTTAACTGATAGTGTGGATTACAAAATTACAAAAGTGAGTTTAACTTTGCATTTATAAAAAGTATATTACAAAAAGTACTGTTGAGTTAAATAGAATTTGAATGTTTTTTTTTAACATTTGTGACATTTTCTCTGTGAGGTTAAACATAAGTTTTGGATTCTTTGTCTTTCTGTTACCAAGTCATTTATTTATCACTAATGCCATCAAAAACATTTTGAAGGTGTTGCTGTGAACTCCTGAATTTTGTGCAATTATGAATAAATAAAACATTTAGATGGGAGCATAATTGCTACTTGTGGAAAACCTTACCTATGTGTGTTTTTGTGTATGTTGAGGCCTTACAGAAAGAGAGCAACACTTAGATGGCCTTCTGAGACCCTTCAGCCCTCGTTCGCTGCCTGAACCTGTCAGACGTGGGAAACTGCCATTACCAGAACAGCCCTCCCAGGTCTGTATATCTAGCCTGGATAGAAAAATGGAAATATTTAGAAAACTGTCAGTAAGTTCGATATCACTGAAAAACGCTGCTCATTGGAACTCCCAGAATTCATTTTGTTGAGGTGTGGAGGTAGCTGAATGATCCAAGAAAATGTTGACGACAACGGAGAGTCATATTAGTGAAAAATGAGATCATATAAAATCAAATCAAAAAGCTCAAATGTCTTGAGCTGTTTCACAAAGGGAAGGTACTGCATCCTCACAAAATATAGATGATTATTGTAAAGCAATAGCTGCTATTAACCAGTAGCTTGAATATTGGAATATGTGCTGCAGAGCAGACATTTAACACCAAAACATGTGATCAAAGATTGTGCTGACTGTATGTGGTTCACTTCAGTCTCATTAGCATCTCCAGTTTTCATGCTAAAAGGTTATGCATTTACTGTTGTTACGTTTACCACTAGCCGAGGATCCCTGGTGTTCCCCTGGACTCTCTGGTTCATAGATTTAATTTGGAATTTTTTTTTTTTTTATTTCTATTTTTTTAATACTAAAATTTATAACAATGTAACATTTGTTAGAATATTATGTATTAAATTCATCAACATGGCAATAGGTTTGTCACTGTGTAGCCTCAAATATAATTTTAAGGCTATATATTCAGCATTTAGCTGAAATATGGCTTAGTTTGCTTTTAAACGGCTGATGTCTCTTGCTTGTAACATTTGCCACAGAGGAAATTATCCAATAAGAGAGGACCTCCTATACTTCAAAATCATCCTGAGAAAAAAGGAAATATCTCAGATACAGTGATTGATGACAAGTCTTCTGACAGGAAGGCAGGAGAGAATGGAGGAGTGATCAGGTAAGACATGAGCTGTGCTCACTAGTAAAGCTACTTTGATTCCACAATGGGAAGAAAAAGGAAGACAAGATAATGACAAGATAGATAGACAAGATAATGGTAACATTATTGGTTGCAATGGGGTTTTTTTTTCCACAAGTGGGTTATTTATTTTTCTGCCAGTTTGGTCCTTCTATCCACCAAGTCTGTACTTAAACATAACGGTTAACCCATCATCTTGTTGGGCAATATTAGGCAAAACACATCACATCATTTTCACCTCAGTGCATTCTTAACTTATTTTTTGACCTGAAATTTCTCCATTTCCTTGAACAAATTTTAGTTGGCACAGAGCAGTGATCGATACTGAGCAGGCTACAGAAGGCGCCAAACATAAGGAAAATAAGGAGGATTCACCTGACAAGCAGGAACCCAAATCCTCAAAGAAATCCGGTATCTGCTCTTTTATTATTAGCTTCTTTTTTGTTAATTATGAATTATTTTTCAGCTTTAAGCAATGACAAATACATCACATTTTCTAACTTCAATGAATGTGTGGTTTGTGGCCATGTCATGTTAAAGCCTCTTCTTCATAAAAAGTGTGGCATATCCAGCCTCTGGAATCCATCACTTGTTTCCTTTGTAAACTTGAACATGATAATAAAAAGATATCTTGTGTATGTTCCAGATGTGAGCCGGCTGGAGGCAGTAAAGGAAGCTTTCAGACATGCGTGGAAGGGTTATAAGGATTACTCTTGGGGCCATGACGAGCTCAGGCCCATCTCCAAGTCCTACAGTGAGTGGTTTGGTCTGGGTCTGACTCTCATTGACGCGCTGGATACCATGTGGATTCTTGGGCTTAAGCAAGGTACACAAACTTTCATGCCATCCATCTTTAAATGTATGACGCTTGGCTGCATCATTACTGCTTCTCCAATACTTATACCAATACAGTGATCACTCGCCAATTCACGCTTTAAGTTCCGCGGTTTTAGTTATTCACGGATTTTTCAGAAATATATAATAACAAATTGCAGAAACATCACAGGATGTTGTGCACGTTCTCTCACAGCGAAGAAATGTTGTGAGCCAGCCTGGCCCCTTTAAGAAGGTGGCCTTATGGGTAATGTAGTGTGCGCAACACCAGCAGTTTGTTTACTACGGTTCAGAGACCAGAGGCAGTGAAGGTAACAGAAAGACCACAGTTGAGCCTTTGTCTTGTATCGCTGCTGTGCCTCGCTACTTTTTTGTAGATTAACATATTTTAAACACATTATTTAGGCTTGGGGGGGCTCCGGCTCCACTTGGCGGATTTTGATTTTCGCGGGAGGGGGCTCCGGTCCCCATTAACCTTGAAAAATAAGGGATCACTGTACTCAACATTATTTAAAGATCTCTTTCAGAGGATGGTGTTTGTTTGAGAAGGCTTTTTGGATTTTTTTTTTTTTTCACACAAAATTATTTTCCAGACAAAGAAATCCTTGCTTCTGCTGTTGTCCCATAGTATAATGGTAGGGGAAACACTGAAGTTATTATAAATGTTTCTCTATTCTGAAAATATTGTCATGCATTTCAGAATTTGAAGAAGCAAGGGCATGGGTGGCTACGGAGCTCAGTTTCAACAAAAACGTAGATGTCAATCTGTTTGAAAGCACCATTCGTATCCTGGGAGGCCTGCTGAGTACCTACCATCTGACTGGAGACACCCTGTTCCTGGACAAGGCTGTGAGTCACCACACATTTATTTATTTCAGAAGTGGAACAAGAACAAAGATTCTTATGTGGCTGCATGGGATATTTCTAATATCTATGAATGCAAGCAAGATTGAAGTCACTGAAGGATGGGTGACATGAAACACAGGGTCCCAAAGAAACAATGCAGAGTTGAGCTATCTGGTGACTCTAAAAAAAATGTACACTTTTGTGCTTTATCCAGGCAGGTCTGCTCATCAAAATAAACTTAGTGGGTTTTTTTTTTGGTTATTGGAAGGTAATGCAGGAGTTTTATTCATGATAAAATGTCAGTTACAATTTAATTTGAAGGAATATTTAATTGCTTTAGGAAGTGGCATCTAAGTCTAGTGGTCTCCTGTCCCTATTATCAGCAAAGATTAGAGGTGTCCCGATCCGATATTCGGATCGGATAGGCCGCCGATATGAGCAAAAAATGCGGATCGGTATCGGATCGGCAAGCCCTAAAAATGCCGATCTAGACTCCCGATCCATTTTTTTTCCAACGTCCGTTCCGGGTTTTCCAGCGCACCTCGCAGCGCATTATTCAGATAACCCATTCCAGGTTTCCCTAATATCCGGTCTGCATTTCCAACACACCTTCAGCACACGAGCATCTCCCTCCCCAGTGTTGCCAACTTAGCGACTTTGTCGCTATATCTAGCGACTTTCCAGACCCCCCTAGCGACTTAATTTGTAAAAGCGACTAGCGACAAATCTAGCGACTTTTTCTGGTGATTTAGCGACTCACTGGCACTCAAACCGCTAGGTTTGAAGCCATCACTTGGCTGCTGATGGCTGCTGTCTGCCTCGCAAGCCGCGCTTCTCTCTCTGTCGGGCACAGTGCACAGCCAGAAACACCCCGCCCCCCGTGCGAGACAACTCGAGCTCTCCACCAAGTGATGGCTTCAAACCCAGCGGTTTGAGTGCGCGTGAGTCTCAAAATCACCAGAAAAAGTCGCTAGATTTGTCGCTAGTCGCTTTTTACAAATTAAGTCGCTAAGGGGATCTGGAAGGTCGCTAGATATAGCGACAAAGTCGCCAAATTGGCAACACTGCTCTCGGGCTCTCCCACAATAACACACAAGCTTCCGTCTCTCTTGGTTGCTAGTCCCGCCCCCTAACCTATTCTACCCAATAACCTGCCTGCCTCAGCTCGAGATGCATTCAATGAACTCATGTAATCCGAACAACAGAACATCTAAACAATAACAAAGCATCATAACATGAACATAATGTCCAGGGTTGCTACAATATTCTGTATTCCAAGACGAGCAAAATGGCGGAAAAGCGACAGCGTGGGCTGGCTGAGATGTGGCAGCTAGCAGCGCCAAAAACCAAAAGGAAAAAGGATGTACCAGGTAATTATATAATGTAATCCAGATTTAATAAATAATTTTGTAATCTTGTAACTTCAAGGCTCATTCTAATGTATTGTAGAATCAGATTAATATCAAGGACGTTAATGTTACCATAAACCAAGCAAACATGGAGTTATAAAATAACCAGTTTATTTTAATTTGATTTGTTATTAAATACATGTATCACACAAAAAAAAAGGTATCTGAACATCCCATTTTGCATCTCAAAATGCTGGAAAATGCGTCTCAGAGAGTCTAGATTCTAGACTCTAGAATTTCAAAAGTTTCTCGTTACCAACCAATGTGTATTATTCAAATGCACCTAATTCAGCTGGCAAGTTATTATCAGGAGTAAAACCCTATTCAGCATGAGTCTGACAACAAATTAAGTTGGTTAAATGACTTAAAACTTTAATACATGCTCCGATAGGCCGGTATCGGTATCGGCAGATATCGGTATCGGATCAGAAGTACAAATAAATATCGGTATCGGATCGGAAGTTCAAAATACTGGATCGGGACATCTCTAGCAGAGATCACCCAGAATAACTTTGGACTCCTGTTCTGGTCGTCTCTTCCGATGACATATTGGCAGAAGGTGACGAAAACACTCAAGAAAGTAATGCTGAGCTTTATAACAAGTATAAAAACCCGGCATCAGAGCGGCTGAGGGCGACGCGGCGCTGGCAGAAGAACTTAACCTCTTCTTCGCTCGCTTTGAGACCGAACAGCCAGGAGCAGCCACAACACCATCAACGGCCGGGAGCAGCCCCACCCTCACGGTGGGGGTGCACGAGGTGAGGCGCACGCTGAGAAATGTCAACACGCGTAAAGCAACGGGCCCTGATGGCGTCCCCGGACGGGTGCTGAAAGACTGTGCAGAACAGCTCGCGGGGATTTTCACCAAAATCTTCAACCTGTCCCTGACACAGTCCACAGTCCCATCCTGCCTGAAGACCTCCACTATAGTCCCCCTACCCAAAAAATCCCCCACAACCAGCCTCAACGACTACCGGCCTGTCGCACTCACACCAGTGGTGATGAAGTGCTTTGAAAAACTGGTCAGAAGTCACATCATGACCTTCACAACCCCCAGCTTGGACCCATACCAATTTGCATACAAGGCAAACAGGTCAACAGAGGACGCCGTGAACGCAGCACTACACACAGCGCTGACCCACCTGGAGAAACAGGGGAACTACGCCCGCCTTCTCTTTGTGGATTACAGTTCAGCTTTTAATACCATCCTTCCCCACGGTCTCGTGAGGAAATTGCTGAACCTCGGACTACCTCACTCCACATGCCTTTGGATTAAGGACTTCCTGTCAGACCGCCCACAGAAGGTCAGGATTGGCCCCCACACCTCCACAGCTCTCACACTTAGCACCGGCTCCCCTCAAGGCTGCGTGCTGAGTCCTCTGCTTTTCACCCTCTACACTTCAGACTGCACCCCCATCCATGCCAGCAACACCTTCATTAAGTATGCGGATGACACCACAGTGGTAGGTTGCATCACTGGAGGTGACGAGTCTGCATACCGTGATGAGGTGCAACAGCTGACTGTGTGGTGTAGAGAAAATAACTTGCTCCTGAACACATCCAAAACAAAGGAGCTAATTATAGACTTCAGGAAAAACAAAACGGACATTCAGCCCATTCTCATTGGTGGAACCTGTGTGGAAAGGGTCAGTGACTTTCGCTTCCTAGGGGTCCACATAGAGGAGAAACTGACCTGGGACAAGAACACCACACAGGTGGTAAAAAAAGGCACAGCAGAGACTCCACTTCCTGAGAATTCTCAGGAAGAATAACATCAGCCAGAGACTGCTTGTGTCTTTTTACCGCTCCACCATGGAGAGCATCCTAACATACTGCACTCTGCACGTGGTTTGCCAGCTGCACAGTGGCAAACAGGAAAAAGCTCCAGAGGGTCACCAGAATAGCTGAGAAGGTCATAGGGTGCCCTCTACCCACACTGGAGGACCTTCACGGCTCTTACTGCCTCAGGAGAGCCAACACCATCATAAATGACCCATCCCACCCAGGCCACTCCCTGTTTGAGCCACTGCCGTCAGGCAGACGGTTCAGGGCCATCAAATCCAGGACTAACAGACTGAAAAACAGTTTTTTCCCAACAGCTGTTAGAGCCATTAATGCCTCTTAGAACAACTGAATAATGTGCATTGTTCAGTTGTTCTAAGAGCACAACTGAAAAATGTGCATTATTTTATTTTTTATTTTATTTATTTTATATCACTGTCTCCATTTACAACTGCACTACCTCTGTGTAATAAACACCTGCACACTTGCACAATTACCTCCCGGTTGACGTTTTACCACGCATTAGTAAACCATGTTTATTGAATATGTCTGCCGTTACCTAGACTTTGTAAGTCTGTATATTGTTTTCTATATTGCTTTTATATTGCTTTTATATTGTTTTTTTATATCGGTTTTATATATTATATTGTTTACATTTTTTTATCTATAGTGCACTCTACTGAAGGCCTGCACCTTACTTTTCGTTGTACTTGTGACAATGACAATAAAGAGAATCTTGAATCTTGAATCTTGAATCTTGAATAAAGCTCAGTGATATAAAAGGTGGTCTAGTCATTCTGTGCAGTGATTTTGTTTGACATGACAGGAAGGATAAACATAAATGGCCAGGACTGTTTCTCCTCTTTCATCTTTGCTACAAGGGTTACTATTTCTGCTTATTTAATTGGTTGCCTATAGGGTAGTGGGAATGAGCACACTAGTTTGTTTTGTGAAAACCTCAGAGGTTTTCAACTAAACACGCTCGTAGCTCACAAAGGTTCTTATTAAAAAAATACCAGGTGGACCACTTTAGCTAAAGAGAAAGCTGATATCAATGCCTGAAAAAAAGATGTAGTGAGAAAACACTATGAAAACACTCATCAGACTTTATTCAGAGCCTTTCAGCTGCATCGCTGCATGTGAGGAGCATTTTTTTTTTCTCCACAGAAAGACATTGGCTCAAGACTGATGCCAGCTTTCAACACCCAGTCTAAGATCCCCTATTCTGATGTGAACATTGGGAAAGGTACAGCTCACCCACCTCGCTGGACCTCAGACAGCACTGTTGCAGAAGTTACAAGCATCCAGCTGGAGTTTAGAGAGCTCAGCCGCCTCACCCAGAATCCCCAGTACAAGGTAACTGTCCCAGCTGGTCTGCTCTGTAAGGTTCAAGAGTGGCTCAGCTGTTCTTCTCAGCAGTTACTTGGACAGGTTGAGTCCATTGTGTTTTTCAAACATTTGTAGAAAGCCCTTTCAGTCACATCATCCCTTCTGCAGATGTTGTTTTAAACCTTTAAAGTGGAGATTGTTTTAATTTGACTGTCAAGTAAATGTAACAGGCTCATATGAAGCTCAGAGTATATCTGAAACTGATAATGTACCAGTAATAAGCTTTCCATCAATGTGTTTTGATGAGCATTTTAAAGTTGAACATTAGAGGAAGTTTATAAAAATGGCAAAATTAAAAAAAAAGAGAAAAAAAAGAAGCAAAAACATTGAATGTTTGCTTCAGTTGTTTTGTTTTTGTGCGTGTTTCTCTTTTTGAAAGAGTTGATGCACGTCATATTCTGCAAATATGAAAATGATCATTCATATGTGGAATCAAGTGTTCCTCCTCCTGGAGATTAGCATGGTCAGAACCTGCAGGCACAAAAGATTAAACACAACGCCAGATTTCTTTTTTTTTTTTAAGATTAGCAGCTACATTGGCCTGTCTCCTCACCAACAAGTTTTCAGGACATTTTAGTGTGGAATTCAGTCCTCCACTGAACATTTGAACATTTCAGGACTGCAGTGGATGTATCAAAACAGCTTCAGGCTTCATAAAACGAATGAGAAGCTGTTAAGGTAACACAGGCAAGCTATTTGGTAGCTCAAGAAATTGTCAAGCACAATAAGTTGTTCAGGGATACAATAGTTTGAGAAAGTTCTTTTGTAAGGCTACATAAATGGTCAGAGAAATATTATTTGTTAGAATTTTGCCATAAAATATCTTTTGAGATGGTGGGATATTTTTCATGTGCTAATTCATTTAACCTCTGCCCAGGCTGCAGTGACAGAAGTCATGGAAAGGGTCCATAAACTGGAAGGCAAGCTGGATGGTCTTGTGCCCATGTTCATCAACACAAACAGTGGGCAGTTCACTCATCAGAGTATCTACACACTGGGAGCCAGAGCAGATAGTTACTATGAATACCTGCTGAAGCAGTGGATCCAAGGAGGCAAGAAAGAGGACCAGTAAGAGCTTCTTCAAATACCCAGTGTTCATTTTAACACAAATATGTGCGCCACCTGGAGTCACTAAGTCGACCTGAACCCTCTCAGTGAGGTTATCTCAAGAACTGGCTTTGGATCCTGGTTCCTAAGTGGAATGGTCATCAGCCATCACCTGGAAATGGATGACAACAAGTTGTATGCCAAGGGTACATTAGGACAGTGACTCACTGAACCACCTTGTTCAAAACAGTTAGAAATAACTTGGGATCTCACAAACCAACGGCAGGTATGGCGAGGGTGCAAGGAATTCAGCCACATGTCCTGGTGGGTCTTCTAAGATCCAGACTGATGCTTTGGTGATGGTTCACCGTTGACATTGTGGTGTTTGACAAACCCCTGAAAAACGCTGCAGTGATAGATGTAGCAATCCAAGCAATGCAGCAAACGCTTCGGGTGCTTTTCTCAGTGGGTGTGTTCTTAGGCATGTATGAACACATTAACATCTCAATACAGCTCTTGTGGCAAGATGTTGATTTTATGTGAACTGATTGATACAGTTTATAGTTGTCAAAGTGACAGTGTCTTGGCGCCACACATCCTTTTCCCAAAAGAAATCTCATAAATTGAAATGTGAGAAAAATGAGGAAGAAACATGAAGAGGGCTGGGACTCAACAGAAAAATATGCAAAATATACCAAATAGTTATTGTGGGTTATGGGACATAATTCAAAGGGATTACAGGCCATGTATTAGATATTTCTTTTTAATATTCTGCCTTTAAAGAGATGTATGTAATGCAGTTGGGTCTAGGTTATAAATTGATTCATCTTCTCATCTGAAGGATAGTATGGTGTCTCTAAAGAGTGACATTTCCTTACTCTGTATTCTGTTTTTACATCAAACGCTGTTTTCTCTGTGTGAATTACAGACTCTTGGAGGACTATCTGCAAGCGATAGAGGGTGTAAAGAAGAACTTGTTGCAGAAATCTTCCCCAAATGGCCTCACTTTTGTTGGAGAGCTCTCACATGGACAGTTCAGTCCTAAAATGGTGAGTAGTATGTGAAACAATGTTTATAACTGCTTCAAATTTTATGTAATTACTAGGGCTGGGCAACGATTAAAAATTTTAATCGCGATTAATCGCATTATTTCCCTGATTAATCACGATTAATCGCATTGTATACGCAAAATCAAATAATGAGTTCAAAAGTAGTGTAAAGGTCACTTTTATTTAAATGTTCTGCTGCCATATGAACTAAAGTGCCATAACATTTGTTGTTCAAACACTTTTAACATCAGCACTTGTCAGTAACACATATTTAGTGTAAATCTCATCTTAAAAAATGTAAAATAAAATAAAGTTTATTGCCACTGCCAGGATATTAATGTCATCCTGTTTTTATAAAAATAAAAAAAGGTCTACAAACAAAATCCAACAAAATGATTGTGTCTCAGCACAATCAGAATATTAAAACAGGTCATTTCTGAGGTAACAGCAGAAACTTTTAACGGGGAGTTCAACTTGTCAGTTGTTACAAATAACCTTGTTTCTGTTGAATCCTCCGTCTGGGAGAACTTTAAAATGAAAATGTCCACGTTAAAGTTCAGTAACTTTACCAATCCGTGTATCAATCATTTTTCCATTTTCAATTGTCAATCAAAAATTAAAAAGTGACATTTTATTACGTTTTTTGTTTTTTAATCCAACACAAAATAATGAAAATTTCAATTTTAGACTTGGATCAAAAATACCAAATGAAAAAACAGGCCACGGGACTGAATTAGTTTTATAATGGAGGACTTGACTTTCTGTTGTCATTACACATCTGTGCCACTAGATGGAGCCACTGCAGTAACCAGCTAGAGAACAGCAGGACAGTGAACACATGGAGCAGATCTGATGGAACATGGAGGAATGACGCCAAAGTTCTGTTGCAGAATTTTTTTCCAGATAGAATTGTTAATATTGCTACCTGAGTTGCTACCTGAACTGTAAAGTTCACAGATTTTTACCGTTCTCCATGTCTGTTTTAGCTTTTCTGCATGTTTACCTGCCAATTATCTTCCGGTTCCGCAGCAGCCAGTAACAGACTTTTCAACATAAAAGCATGTGAGCAACATGCGTTAACGCGTGATAAAATAAATGTCGGCGTTAAAAAATTAAATTAATGAGTTAACGCGATAATAACGTGTTAACTTGCCCAGCCCTAGTAATTACATTAGTTTGATATATGGCTTGGTCATGACTCTGGTGTGAGAGTGTCGTTGTAGAAGATATTGACTCTCCATACTGCTCACCAGTGTGTGATTGCAAACACAAAGTTGTATATTGCTACATATTGTATATATTAAGTTTTGCATGTGTGTCAATTAGAGAATGAGAACTGCATTTTAAAGTGTTTTATAAGTTAAAAGTCATTATGTGTGAGTGCATGATAACAGTAAGTAGTGATGTCCGCATGAGCTACTTCGCAAATAAAGTTTTTTCCATTAGTTTGAAAAAATGTTCCCTTTCACCTCTGATGTGTCATCAAGTGAGGCGGCTTTGAAAAAGACGGTGAAACCTGATCTGTGTCCAGACTGTTTCTGTCTGTTTGAGCTCTCTGAGCTGGCTGTAACAGTGGCTCAAAAAACCCTTTATTTCTTTTGTTTGTTGTTTGTTCTTTTGTCTGTACAGAAATAATCAGTTTTAACGGTTCCAGTTCAGACTTAGATCACATCATAAGAAACAGCGCTCGTGAAAGTTAATGACAATGTCCTCATGAACCCAGACAACTGACTCTTTATTTAACCTATTAGATTTCAGTGCTATATTTTAGGTAATCGGTCAATATTCTCTTTCATTTAGAGGTTACTCTGGATTACTTTTATTGTAAATTGGCACCATGTGAATGAAAGTGAAGTGAACTGAATTGAATGCATCTGAATTTATCACATGTATCACCTACTTAATAGTTAGATAAATTTAATTTCAGGGTATTTACACTGTGTCAGGAGACCTTGTTCTTTTTCCTATTTAAATTATTTATATCTTTACCCAGATTTATGTGTGATGCATTCGTATCTTGCAGGTGTTTTGGTTTTCACTAAGAAAAGCCTGAATAACATTTTAGACTTCATACTAACTGGGTTGTGTCTTCCTGGTAACTGATGACTCTCTGTACACTGTCACTGTTTCCTTTTTGCCAGGACCATCTTGTGTGCTTCCTGCCTGGTACTCTGGCTCTGGGTGCTCACAACGGCTTGCCTGCTGAGCACATGGATCTAGCAAAAGAACTGATGGAAACCTGCTACCAGATGTATGCCCAGATGGAGACAGGGCTCAGTCCAGAGATTGTTCAGTTCAATATGCACCAAGGCAGCACCAGAGACATTGATGTAAAGGTAAGTGGTGTCTTGGGAAGACTTGACAATCTTCAGGCTCCATTTGTGTCATACTGAAAAAAGGAATTGTTGAATGGGTGCAATAAATAAAAAAAAGGTTGTCAAATAGATGTCTGATTAAATCAACCTGAAACCTATGGAGAAAGAACTAAAACTAGTGTAATATTTTAAGACATCAGGGCTCTGACTACACATGGTCGGTACTTGGACCTGAACCTGATAAAAGACCTGTCCTCCATTCATCAGTACGATTTCTAGTGCATTTTGGAACCAGATTGCAGGAGCAACAACAGAGATTAGCAGACCTTCATGTCCTCAGACACCTTTTCTAGCTCTGCCAGAGACACTGAGGCTAGTCAGCTAGTCTTGGATTTGCCCTGAGATCTCCCTCTAGTTAGACATGACTGAAACATCTCTCCTGGACTGTGTCCAGGAAGCCGACTGACTATATGTCCAATCCATCTCAATCACCCAGTGGATACCATTTTTACGGTACTTGGGTTTCACCTATTGAACCTGTCAAGGGAATTCTTGTGTTATCACAGCAACTCTGTATATTCCCCCATCTACTTACACTGATGCACATCCTACTCTCTTCTGTGAGCAGGCTGCAAACACACCACCCACATGGCCTCATTTTAATCATGCCTCTACTCTACTCACTTTTCCACAATAGATAGTAGTCACATGACCTCATAACAAGCCTTCCACCATTTTGTTGGTCAAGCCGTTCGTTCATTAGCACTGCAACACACTGTGTGTAATGACTGCTACCTACATTCTGCACTGAACTGCCCTTTTTGAGACTGAACTTGCTAGTAAAGTTATCACATACATGCATTATCACATGCAAATATCACATACATGCATTGTTCATGGATGTAAGAACAGATCAGATCTCTAAAATTGGAGTACATGAAGGGTTGAAGACCAATGAACTGCAGCAAGAAACACGGATCATACGAGTAAACCGCAAGTCTTCATTCCTACCATTGGTTCCCATGGATTATTCTAAAATGTGTTCTTATTTCGTTGAAGGTAGGACAAATAATTTCTGTACTTATAATTTTGGTTCTCGATTTAATGTTTCTCAAATCAACTCAGGAAAGATAATCATAGATGGACATCACTCATTTTTCCTGATACTATGGATGGAAGTGACTCTAGACTCAATGAAATATGTAGGTCGAGGCCAGGGGCGGACCGGTAATCTGTGGATTCTGGAAAAGTCTAGAACGGCCATCCCGTCTATATAAACAAAAATTTCAGTCTATCAACTAACAGCAGGGGGCACTAAGACGGTCATTTATCAGATATAGGCCTAAAAACCAACAAAGCAGAGGAACGCTGAGGTCTGTCAACAGAAAGATGGCAAGCAGAAAACGCAAGGAGAAAGGGGGATGGGAAAAACTAAAGAAAGCCAAATAAGTTTGAGGGGGAGAAGTTTTTCCCATTTAGTCATTATTTAGCTTTGTCTTGTCTTTTGTGGTGTGTAGTGGTGCAATGTCTGTGGAATAGGCTTTTCAACCCGCGACCCCCAAAATAACGGTGCCAGAGACTGGCGACCCCCACTATCCCCGGATGTGATTGAAAAAATAAAATGTTCGCACAGGCCATACGCACAAACACGGGCTTAACGACAACACAAAAGAACAGAGCAGCCTGTTATGATTTTACATATAGAAATTTACTGTTTGATAAAAGCAGAATACCTCAGTCATAATAATATCTATGTAACATGAGTGCACAGAATTACTGTCATGTGCAAA
This sequence comes from Hirundichthys speculiger, assembly GCA_018398805.1. Classification (NCBI taxonomy): domain Eukaryota; kingdom Metazoa; phylum Chordata; class Actinopteri; order Beloniformes; family Exocoetidae; genus Hirundichthys; species Hirundichthys speculiger. Next base: position 516,729 of record JAGFBZ010000068.1, on the reverse strand, counting down.
CTTAACTTTAACATTACTTTAATTTCCATTTGAACAGAAGAATATCTCAGGTTAATATCCACAAACTGTTGTAAACATATGTACATTGTTGCTGGCAATTATGTTTCAGCGTTAATCTCATCTAATGAGATGGATGCGCGCTCTGCGCGGAACACAGCAAGTCCATTCTCGGTTTAATTGTAGAGACGGCCACACGGAGATCGTCCTCCACATTTAGACGTGATTTGTATTTATTTTTTATATATGTCAGTGCAGAGAAAGTTTTTTCGCACAGGTATGTGGAGCCAAACGGCGTCAGTACGTCCATTGCAACCTTGGACAGCTGTGGATATTCTCTCTCAACTGAAATCCAAAACTCAGCAAGTGGCTTAGAATCAAAATCTGTCTTTAAAGTGCAGTCACACGACAGCTCAACCAGTGCGTCCTCCATGCCGGCTGACAGATGACTTGCGATGGTTACGGTGAATGGTGATCTTATCCAGTCATATTGTTCCGGAGCCGTTTCCTCAGGGAAATACTTGTCAAAGTGTTCCAGGAGGGCTTGAAGGTGGGTAGTTATAGACGTCTTCACAATGTGAACACTCAGATCATTTTCTTGCATGAATTCGTCCAGCTCATTAAACATGTCAATCGTGCCCATTTCAACTCGTGCAGTCCAGCGATCCACTTTTCTCTTGAATGCGCGGATTTTATCACTCATTGACATGATGCTTGTGTTTTCACCTTGCAATGACAGGTTAAGTCCATTCAGTCTGTCAAAAATGCAAGACAGATACGCTAGCCCAGGGGTCTTCAACCTTTTTTAGCCCAGGGACCCCTTGGATGAGAGAAAAACAGAGCAGGGACCCCTGCTTCTAATTCTTATTTTTTCCCCCTTTTTTTTTAATGTGTCACATTTTAAGCCTGGCTTATAATAACTTTTAGATGAATTTTATTCTGCTTAGTTCACCTTATTAACCAATTCCTGACTGGGTTATTAGCCTACATGTGTTTATGGTTGATAAAACTTTCATGCATATCATTATATATATACATATATATATATATATATATATATATATATATATATATATATATATATATATATATATATATATATATATGCTCATAAGAGTTTTATTTAAGAGCTGATATCTTACCATTTTCCATGGTTTTCTTGATTATAACCTAAATCACTTAAGTTTTTACATCAATAGCTATGGCGTTGTACTGCCAAAAACACTGCTTTTATGCATTCAGTGTTTTCTTTTCTGTCTGTTTTAGTCACATGATGACGTTTAGTGGTACCAGGTATTAAAATGAACAAGAAAGTGAAGAAAAAATGGTGGTCTAATAATTTTTTCCATGACTATATATATATACTAGTGCTGGGCAATATGACGATATATATCGTGGGGACAATATAAAAGTGTATATCGGGCCATTTCTCTTATATCGTTTCTATCGTTTCTATCGTTTCTAACCTAATTTTATCAATTATTACAGCAAATATGTAATTAAATAACCTGCAATGATAAATTTGATAGAATCATATCTACTTCTACAAAGTAGCCTTTTATGTTTGCACTTTTATTCATGGTTAATGCCTTAAACAGAGTTCTCTTCAACCCTGATGTTTACTTTAGACACTTTATATTGTTTTGCAAACTTTGCACTACAAGGTTGCAGATTTCAGAAAGTTGAAAAATAATTTGTGTTTATTTTTTTATAGCTGAACTTCAGTGCAAAAATGTGTTTTTCCTCTCAGAAACTGTTGTGCACTTTAAAAAAAATGTGAAAGCTACTGTACCTCTGTACCTACCTGTTTTTGCTGCACTAAAATGTATGTTTGTGACAGTTCAGCTAAATGTCCTTTCAAAATAAAGTTGAAAAGTAAGCAATGAAATTTTTGTCAAACTTTTCAGAGAATAACTGAAAACATACTTTATTATGGTATATCGTGATATATATCGTTATCGTGATATAAAATAGTCCATATCGTGATATATGATTTTTTCCATATCGCCCAGCACTAATATATACAGTCAAAAAATTATTATTATTATATATTTTTTTAACTCTCAAATTATTTTGGTTAAAATTCCTTTTATTTCTTTTTAAGTTGGAGGACCCCCTGCAGTTGAAGACCCGGTTGAAGACCACTGCGCTAGCCTTGTTAACCAGTCAGGGTCAGTCAGGTGGTCAGCGAGCTGGGACCCTTGCTCCATCAGAAATAAGCGCACCTCGTCCCGCAGCTCAAACAGGCGGCTGAGAACATTTCCCCGTGAAAGCCATCTGACTTCTGTGTGGAACAGCAGGCCCTCATAATGCGATCCCAGTTCGTTGCAGAGAGTCGCAAACAGCCTGGTGTTGAGCGGACGCGATTTAATGTGGTTGACCATTTTTATTGCAATATCAAGAACACTTTTCAGCTCTGGGCCGAGCGTTTTACTCGCAAGAGCCTCTCTGTGGATAATACAGTGCGTGAATTTTATGTGGGGCGCCACTTGTAAGACTCTTGCTTTGAGTCCTTTCTTTTTCCCCAGCATTGCTGCAGCACCGTCTGTACACACACCGATGCATTCATCCCAAGACAGTCCCTCTTCTTTCAGTTTGTTGTCAAGTTTTGTGAAAATGTCCTCGCCTGTGCATGTTCCCTCCAGTGGGGCGCAAAATAGCAGGTCCTCGTTAAGTTTTCCATCAAAACTATATCTAACGAAAACAAGCAGCTGGGCACAGTTTGATACATCTGTGGATTCGTCTAACTGTAAAGCATATTTCCCTTTCTTCACTCTGTCAATCAGCTGACTCTTTATGTCCTGGGCAATATCGGTGATGCGCCGGGAAATGGTCCCGTCAGACAGCGGCACTGATTCCAGCTCACGGGCCAGTTTATGCCCATGCATTGCGCGACTCATAGCGATGGCAGCTGGTTTTATTAGTGTTTCCCCAACTGTGTGTGGCTTTTTTGCCTGTGCAATTAAATATGCCGCCTCATATGAAGCCCTTTGAGCTTTGGTTGGGATTGTTGTTTGTTCAATCAGGAGTTTCTTTTGGCCTTGCAACTCTTTCTGCTTTCTGCGGAAAAAATCTAGCGGTTTGGCGACAAGAGAGGGGTGCTTAGTTTTCATTGTGTCTGAGCATTTTTACGGGCTTTAGGCTCTCATGTGCAAGCACCTCTGTACACACTACACATTGGGGACGTTGTATTTCGTTGACAACGACGCATGTGAATCCATACTGTAAATATTCCTCTCGATACTTGCGACACTTGGAGGAAGGCTGACCCGACCCCTTATGGACCCCCTTATGGTGGGCACCTCTTCCCGCTCCAGAGGTCGACGGCCAAGGCGATTCTCCGCTCTCCTCTGCTACCCTCTCCGCTAGCTTCTCTGCCTCCTCCGCTAACCTCTCTGCCCTCTTTTCTTTGCTCGGTATCAACCAACGTTTCATTTTGAAAAGTCATCAATTAGCTAGTTCAGAGAAAACATACTGGTTTCCATGACAACGGTTGTTGTCATGGAAACGATATATGTTCTCGCGTTGAGAGACTGTTGTACGGCGTGGTCCCGGCCAACAGTGACTGTGTTCTATCATTAAAAGAAGGAACTACTTGCAATATTAATCGCCTCGCACTTCTTACCGACGTGGAAACGTTACAGTGTTGTTGAAATGTCTTGCGACCATTTATTGTTAGACAGTTTTTCTCCACAAATGAGGCGTAGCCTACTGGTAGGCTACTCTCATCAGAGGTAAATACAAATGATTCTGCCCAGGCATCATTGAATGTTCTATTTTCTTCAGCTGGTTTTCTTTTCTTACATTTCTCCATACTTGGCCTTGCTGGGGTTGAAAGTCGCGACAAATGGACGGCGTCTTTGGCCAGGAATACTGGCTTTCGCGAGTATGGCGTTTATTTTGAGCGACAAAAAAACAATAAAATATATTTATTCTAATGTCAAGATCACAATAATCTTCCAAATTAGAAACTAAAATATTAAAGAACTAACACAAATAAAATACACTTCAATTAAAATTTTTACATTTTTTTAGTAATTTATTTTCCCAAGCCATTCAGAGCCGCAGTATAAGGATGAAAGAGCCGCAGGTTGCCGACCGCCGGTATAGGCAAACTCGTCTTTTGCCGCTGTGACAGCACCTGTTTTCGCAGCTACGATTCAGCTACCGGACTTTTGGAAGCACGACCCAGAGCCATGGTTCCAGCATTCGAGGTTCGAGGCTCAGTATCATCTGCGCGGCATAACCATGGACGACACAAAGTATTTTCACGTCGTCGCAGCTTTGGATTCGGCCACCACACGCGGGTTAATGGTATTAAAGCATCCGCTTTGTGATGTTTACTGTGGAGCCGTAATCTGACACCTGCAAATGATGCTATGTTAGTCTGTCTTAATCACCTCAGGAAGAAAATCTGTAGTTTTATTTTAATTTTAACTACCATGTTTCATAATTTTTACAACTATGGCTGAATTTTTCTGTATTTTCTTTTATTTTTTTTAATTTATTAGATTTATAAAAAAAAACCCACTTTGGGAACCACTGCAATAGGGGAAGGACAGCAATAGGGAGATGGAGGAGGAAAGCCCACGGAGTCTGGAAAGGTCTCAAGATCATTTCGGGACAATGAGAATGTGACACCTTTGACTTTAGTCTTCAACTGATGTGATCAGTCACTCAACTATCTCCCACTTTTAGGGCCCACACCCATTCCTGCCAGTAATCGAATAGTTCCACCTACACAATCCAGCACTCAGCTCCAGTGCTCCAGCCTGGCCCTCTCAATCTCCTTCTTGGCACCAGTTCCAAAAACACCCCATCCAATAGATCTTCAGAGCTACAGGCCCATGGCATTTATATCACACCCGAGGAAGACTGTCAGGTTGCCTCCTTCAGTTTTCCTACCAGCCTGGTGTCAGAGTGGAAGACACCATGGTCTTCCTCTGCACAATGCTCTTGTCTATCTGGTGGACAAGCTCCAGCATACAGGAGTGGATTACCATCTTCAGGGTTCATACAGGAAATGCCATGGAACTTGAAAATGGAAATTTCCAGGTCTGGAAATGTTTAGGATTTTTATAAACGTCTAAGGTTTTGGAAAAGTTATCTGTGTGAACTCAAAATATATTTGGGAGCATTTGTGAGAGTGCAGATAATTCCTTTGGTGTGACTTTTTCCTGTGAACATCCACAAGATAAACACAATAAGCTGATGGTTGTCATTCTAACCAATCATGCCAGCTTGACATTCCTAACTTTACTGATGGATTTCTGTTGGTTAATATCATCACTCCCACTGCAGTGTCACATGTCATGGAGAGGTACAATGTGAAAGAGAGAAGTGCATGATCTTTTATATTTAAACCAGAGAAAGAGTCGTAGAGAAGGCAGAATGTCTGCTAGCTTTGCGTGTGCTCCCATGAATAGATGCGTTTCTCTTCAGTACCAGTAGACATTCCTGGGAACACTGGTTTTGTGTCAGATTCAACCCACTGGTGTGAGGCCTTAACAAAACATGTCTTGCAGAATTTCAAAGGAGAATTGTAGTTAATCCTTTTTACAGTTTCACTCAGCGTATCTTATCTGAGTTTATCTGAGGGAGAGAGAGATAGAGGCACTGGGACTTTTTAAATAATAATAAAACATGGTCATTGTTATTTCACATGCTGTGCTTTTCTTTTAAACCAAAAGTCTTTTTGTTTAGCTGCCACAAATGGTTTGTGTTCCATGTTCTTGTCCAGTTTAATGACTGTCAGCAACACCGCCCCCCCCCCCCCCCCAAAAAAAAAAAAAAAAAAAAGATGGGGAGGAGTCTGAACTAAAGAAAATGTTAAAATTGATTTTCTTCCCCCTGTGTTGTCATGTCCATGTTCACCACTTTTCTTTTTTTTCCCCGAACAGCTTGCAGACAGACACAACCTCTTGCGACCAGAGACAGTGGAGAGTCTCTTTTACCTGTACAGGTTCACAAAGGATCACAAGTACCAGGACTGGGGCTGGGAGATTCTCCAGAATTTTAACAAGTTTACCAAGGTAGGCAAAAGAAAATGAAAATTTCGAAGCGAGTGTCACAAGTAGACTTGTGTTGGACGGGACGATATGAAATGTAGGTCTGCTTTCAAATGTGCACACACATGCACACACACAAAAAAATGAATAAAGTAAGAACAGAATCCTTTCAAAAACAAAACATTTTGTTGCTTTTCTTTTTTTTCCCCTTTTTTCATCAATTTACAAAATGCAAAGTGAGTAAATTCATCCTGGTGCACGTAATCACGATCATAGTCAGATATATGATTAATCAGTCACGTCAGGCACGTGCTCTTGATGATCAATTTCATATGTTGGTTCAAACAGTTATTGGCTGAACAGTTGTGTAGGAGGCTTAATAAGACAGTCAAGGTGAGAGCGTGGAAGATAGTTTCATGTACGAGATCATTGCAGGACTGCGCAGCAACGAGACACAAGGTAATTACACTTGATCAGCAAGGTCTCTCCAGGGAGAAGATTTAAAAGCAAATAGGGGTGTCAAGGTGTGCTGTTAGAGGAAGCACTAAAAACCGGCAGTGTTGAGGGCCATCGATGCAGCGGTCAGCCAACGAAACCCTTTTGTGGAAGATGAAAACTACTTGTGCTTACTTCCCTTTAAATCAGAAGATGTACACTAGTACAATCAGCTCAGAAGTAGCAGTGGGACCAAAGTATACCCATCCACTGTCTGCAGCCTGGCCAGAAGTAGTCTGCATCAGAGAATTGTGGCTAAAAAACAATACCTGTGTTGTGGAAGCAAGGCCAAGGGCTTTGGGGGGCAGAAAAATAGCAGGATATTAGTCAAAATTTGAAATATTTGACCGTAGCAGGAGGCAGTTTGTTTGCCAAGAGACTGGAGAGCAGTAAAATAATGAGTGTCTGCAGGTGATGGTGGATGTTTATTTGAAGTCTGGGCCTGCATTTCTGCAAATGGATATGGGTACTTGTTCAGGGCTAATGACATCCTCAGTGCTGATAAATGCAAGCAGATATTACTCCATCTTAAAATATCATCTTGGAGGCTTCTGATTGACGCCAAAGTTATTCTTCAGCAGCACAACAACCCATACATACAGTCAACGTCATCAGGAACTATCTTCAGTGTTAAGAAGAAAGAAGGTCCTGGGCCGTTTTTCAGCTCCATGCCAGGTCTGGACTTGTATTTAGAAGTTCATACTTGACAAGTATGACTCGGTGGAACATAGGGCTGGGGCGATTCGATTCTCCTACGATTTTTGGGTCCTGAATCGATTTATATTGCGATTCTGATTAACCTGATGTACCCGATGAGGACGCCGGCGTCCTCATTGTGTAATAATTTTGTCTAAAAATGACTCATACAGAACGATCACTTCATCTGTCATAGCTGTGTTTGGTATCATTGAACTCTGCAGAGTCTCCTCTTTGCAAAGATAATACTGTTTTTCTTTCATCTCTTATATATCTTGCACAAGAGGTGCCTAAAGACATAAAAGCCGAAAGTCGTGAAAGTCAGCACTTACCGGTTTTCGTCGGTAAAAGTCCCAGAAAACACGGAGAAACGGGTTGAATCCGGTCCCTGTTTGTTGACAGAGGCTTAGCTTGTCTATAAACAGAAAGATGCTCACTCCAGAGATTTTTGGTGGGAGAAATGCCCTGAACAAGCTTGGTTCTTCATGTACGGTGAATTCTCATGATCATTTATTGAGATTTAGTGTCAATAAATGTTATTACTTATAACTAAAGCACTTTTTTGCAATTCAGTACCATATTAGAAGTGTAAAAACGTTTTGTTTGATTTCCGATCGTAGTTTTTCAAGCAGAGGAATCATCTTCCTGAAACAAAGATGGCTTTGTTCGAATTTCCGGTGACTCTCTTTGCAATGCATTTGATTGACAGCTACAAGGCGGACCTTAGATTCGTCATTTCCGCCTTTTAGAGCATAAATCAACCTTTCCAATGATGTGTTGCATGTGTAATTCGACTCTATCTGAGCCGTTTTATGCCTGCGCGTAACGGTGAGCCCCCCCAGTCCTGCATGTGCGTATTTACGCAGAGCGCTCAGCGGTGCAAGCAGCAAAATAACTCGCGTAAAATAAGATAACTTACTTCACGGTTAAATGGCTAAAAGTAAGTCAAAAACAAAAAAAAACTCTGATGAGTTCTCTGTTAGCATTAGCTCTGGTCCATAGTGTTGGTGACTTCTCCACTATGGACCAGAGCTCGTTAGCCACTTATTAGCCTACCTCGTTGTCTACAAATATATATGGCCCTGGATATTTATTTTGTTAGGTATAAGGTGAGGCTAGTGATATTAACATCACTTTATTAATTATATTAATACAATGCTGCGACTGTCTGATGTTAACACAGCTCTGGTGTGGGACAGACCTATGGACCAGAGCTAATGCTAACAGAGAACTCATAACCCTCCCTGCTGCTAAATCATATTATTACCTTTACTAAACGGTGGTTAAATCAATCATCTAATAAACAAAGTTAACTTACCGTGGAGTAAATGTAGGTGTGTTTTGTAACTTTCTCCACGTTCAGTTGCTTGTGTGGACGAACACATAACTGAACCTACAGCTGCATTTTTCCAGCATTTGTTTTATCTTGTTAAAGAGAATAAAAATGTCCCTCCGAACGTTCTGGACACCTCGAGTCACTGTTGCAGGTCCCCAGCAGCAATATTTCACCACGGCGTTATTCTAGTGTGATATAAATACTGATGATAGGCATCAGAAAAATAGCAAATTGACATTGTCCTTAATGGAGAAGCAGCGAAAATGTCCGACCTAGCAACAGTAACTAGGGAGGGGGCGGTGCTTACCGAAAGGTCAATTGGAACAGCAGTACTTGATGTCATCACAGTTTAACTAGGTCAACACGTATTCAAACACATCTACAATTTAATAAGGGCAACCTGATTAATATGAAATATCACGTGTAAGGGAGGAGGACTCACGTTCATCTGTAGACGCGTTTATTTCTCCTATGGCTTCCTCTAGTTATTTCAGCAGAAGTTGGAAGGATCACCACTTGTCTCGCAGTAAGTGTTGATCTGTTCCTTTATTAATTGACGGAAGCATAGCCTGGAAATCCATGTGAGGTTCAGCACATCAATATTCTTCTCCATTTTACCCTCAAATCAAAGCCTGCATTTGGAAAATATCTGTGATTAGTTTTGCAAGATGTTTGGAACAACTTTCAAAAAAATCCTTACAAATCTTGTGCATGGTCACCTTGAACTGATGCCATGTTGAAGCCAAAGAGGTCACAACAAATGGAGATTTGATTGAGATTTTTCTTCTGTTCCCTCACTTTGCATTTTATCATTTGATTAAAAAAAAAAAGAGGTTAAAGTTCACAGTTAATTTTAGAAAGTATTCTTACTTTCCAGCCTTTCTTCACACCTGCCCAACCTAAAGTTTGCTATTCTCCAATCCCTGTTCTAAACTAGTATTGCCACCTCACTTTCAGACCACCAGGTGTGAAAGTGAGGTGCACAGCACGCTTCAGAAACTGTGGCTGTCTGTTTTACACGTGGCAGATGATGTTAGCTGGGAATCATACACATAAATGTTGTACTTTTTAAGAGTAAAACACTGCAAGCAGCCTCCAACATCATCAGTGGTCTTCAACCGGGGGTCCGCGACCCCTAGGGGGGCCACGGAGGTACTGCAGGGGGTCCTCCAACTTAAAAAGAAATAAAAGCAATTTTAACCAAAATAATTTGAGAGTTAAAAAAAAAAAAATAATAATTTTTTGACTGTATATATATATATATATATATATATATATATATATATATATATATATATATATATATATATATATATATATATATATATATATATATATATATATATATATGTATACAGTCATGGAAAAAATTATTAGACCACCATTTTTTCTTCACTTTCTTGTTCATTTTAATACCTGGTACCACTAAACGTCATCATGTGACTAAAACAGACAGAAAAGAAAACACTGAATGCATAAAAGCAGTGTTTTTGGCAGTACAACGCCATAGCTATTGATGTAAAAACTTAAGTGATTTAGGTCATAATCAAGAAAACCATGGAAAATGGTAAGATATCAGCTCTTAAATAAAACTCTTATGAGCATATATATATATATATTAGGGGTGTAACGGTACATGTATTTGTATTGAACCGTTTCGGTACAGGTAGGTCGGTTCGGGACGGGGGCGTACCGAACGAGTTTCCACACGGACATATTAAGTAGAGGACCGCATGTTGTGGAGCAGAGCGCTGCAGCCGCACATGCGCAGTTGTGTGCACACCCAGTGTTGCCAACTTAGCGACTTTGTCGCTATATCTAGCGACTTCATTTGTAAAAAGCGACTAGCGACAAATCTAGCTACTTTTTCTGGTGATTTTGAGAGTCACGCGCACTCAAACCGCTAGGTTTGAAGGATCACTTGGCTGCTGTCTACCTCGCGAGCCGCGCTTCTCTCTCCCTCTCTCTCTGCCGGGCTCAGTGCACAGCCAGCGCGAGTTTCTGTGTGTGGACTGGGCGCGTGTCACCACATACACAGGCGAGGCAACGCGCGTGCACACAAACACCCTAATCAGTGGTAGAGAACGCTGGCTTCAAACACATGATAAAGGTAATTGAGCCCGGATATCAATAACCTTCTCTTCCACATTTTAGCCAGAAAATCATACCCGGACTTTATGAAAGAATAAAAAGATTAGTTTTTAAAGAAACACCCTGAGCCTTATTCATGTTATTTAATCTGACCAACAACTTGAAACTGTTAAGTGTTGCAACTGTTCAGTTTTGCACATCAGATGGATTATTTTTTTTTAAGCAAAAGTCTGAGCCAATATTATTTTTATTTTGTTTTTCAAAATATCTACATTTTAGAATATTGTATTTATATTTTTGAGCAGAATTCTAGCTTTGTATAGACTAATGTTCCTATTGTTAAAAAGCACAAAAGTGTGTTATAAACAACTAGCACATTTATATTTTGCATTTATGTTTCTTACTGTACCGAAAATGAACCGAAGCGTGACCTCAAAACCGAGGTACGTACCGAACCGAGAGTTTTGTGTACCGTTATACCCCTAATATATATATATATATATATAGATATATATTTCATTGTTGGAAAATAACAATAATAGAAAATAGTGTCTCATACCAACTAATAATAATAATAATAATAATAATAATAATGATAATAATGATATGCATGAAAGTTTTATCAACCATAAACACATGTAGGCTAATAACCCAGTCAGGAATTGGTTAATAAGTTGAAATAAGCAGAATAAAATTCGTCTAAAAGTTATTATAAGCCAGGCTTAAAATGTGACACATTAAAAAAAAGGGGGAAAAAATAAGAATTACAAGCAGGGGTCCCTGCTCTGTTTTTCTCTCATCCAAGGGGTCCCTGGGCTAAAAAAGGTTGAAGACCCCTGAACTACATCATTGTTTACCTGTGGGGGCTTCAGGTAAGCAGGTCAGAGGGTCTCAGAAGAGATTTCAACCATGAATGAGGGGAAATTCATTTTAGAAGTTGAAAAGTACATTTTATTTGAAGCTATAAGGAGTCTCTTTCTCTTTATAAGGACTTTTCCTGAAGGGACAAGATATAGTGAGGAATAGCTTTGGTTTTTTGACTGGAAAGTGATGACCGCCTGATAAATACATCTTTAAATGAGCATAAATCTTCTCATTTAAAGATTCTCACTGGATCTTAAACATTTCCTTCTCGTACTCCCACCAGCCCAAGCTAACAGGCAGCCTGCTGGTGAAAGGACCCCAACGGGACCTGACATCAGTAGATGCTTCTTATGAGCAGCAAACTTAAATGTTTATTGGAGTCCTGAGGGGTGAACTACGAAGCAAGTTGGACACAGCCAGGCTTTCTTTGGGTGAGCTGGCTTAACAAACCTGAAACCGGTGGTTATCAACTATCTTTGTTAACCGCGGCTTTCTGCTTCCTGCTCTGTGCGCGTTCACATAAAAGGGGGCGTTTGACGCGTCATTTGACGCCTCTTCCGGATCAGATGGATAGATGGCGGTCCGTATATTTCAGTCAGGAGGAGCAGGTTTTAATAATGCAGGGCTATGAGGATTTCAAAGAAATCTTTACGGCCAAAAGCAACACTGTAGGTGCGAATAAAGCCAGAGAGGAGTGCTGGCAAAAAATTGCAGATCGTGTAAATTCGTAATGTGACAGTGTGAGGTCCTGTCACTGACCTCCGATTGATGACGTGTCCTGGCTACATGGCTCAGGGGATATTCCTTTGGCTGACTGGCAATTATGTGTGACTTTTACCCGGGAGTCTGGGGATCAAACCCCGCCCGGGCCCTCTGTAGTGTCTCTTGCTATAGTAAATTATATTTATTTCACCACTTAATACACCTTAATTAATCTCCCTCCCTCTTTTAGAGCGCTTAAACTTTAAACTTAATGCAGCAGATTTAAACATTATGTAGGTCTGACTGTCCCATTATGAATGATAAATGAAAATCACTTTAGTTTTTTGCTAAATCTATGTGAAATTAATTTAAGATTTAATATTATCTGTGATACCAATATAAACTCACTGGCCACTTTAATAGATACCCTATCACCCTGGGGAATCTATGAATTATATTACAACATTTCATATGAAATTCCACGTCACACTGATTATCAATATAATGGACTATTAATTTATGTTACCTGATTTAGTAAAACGCTTCTTTTATTTGAAGCGTGGGCAGATGGCCAGGGAATACTACAAACATATTCAGCAGTTCAGTAAGAGCAAGTACAACCTTTATTCCAGTATTCTGGCTCAGATTTTCTGCATCACCAACTGAATGCATGTAGGTTCCCGTGGCAAAGAAACGCAAAGAAACACACACCGTTTGCGCTACTGTGAGCGCACGGCTGCGTTTGGTGGCGCTGCCAATATCTGGCTCTAGCAGATTACAAATGTAACGGATTCCCTCAGCTGGAAATCTCTAGCGTTCATAGAGAATATGGTCATGGGAAGCCAGCGGATCAGTCCGGTCTCTGAATACTCTCTTCCTATCCTCGCACAATCCTGGCGCTAAAGTCAACAGGATTGGGTGAAAGTAAAAGGGCGTCGCTTTTTAGAGCCGATTTGAGCCTAAACTCTGCACATAACCTGCTCCGGACCAGGTTAAGCTTGCAGAGTAAGTTACCATGGTGATCTAGCCAGGTTAAAAGAGAGCCACCTTCGTGGTTCTGGAAATCCTGGTTTTAGACTCAACATACCTCGCTAACCCTCTAATCTCGCTTCGTAGTATACCCCTGTGGAGTGCAAACTGCTCACTCCAATTAGCTTTCGTTCAAATGTTTCATTCATGGGTTTTTCTCCAACACTGTGAATGTTTAGTTCACTAAAGACACAAGAAAGTGTGATTATTTGTGCTTACTTGAGATAATTGTTATAATTGTCAGCATTAGTAAATTTTGCTCTGCTGTTATTATGACTCAGATCAGCAGATCACATTCAATGAGAAATAAATGCAAGAAACTAGTTAGTTTTTTTCAGCTGTCTCTGTGTCTGCTCTTAGGTTTCCTCCGGCGGGTACACGTCCATCAACAACGTGCGTGACCCAGAGTATCCAAGTCCTCGAGACAAGATGGAGAGCTTCTTCCTGGGAGAGACCCTGAAATATTTCTACTTGCTCTTCTCTGACGACCCCAACCTCATCAGCCTTGACCGTTACGTCTTCAACACTGAAGCTCATCCCCTGCCGATATGGCTTTCTGCTGTTTGACAACCTTTGCAACTCAACTACCTTCTCAGGGTTGGTGTAACACCAAAATCAATGCTTTGTCCTCTGTGTGAGTCACAGACCAATGTCAAAGACAGTGACCTCTGAACACAGATGGAAAAGCCTTCTTTATACTGATGACTCATTGAGCTAAAAGCCATTGTAAAAGCCTTGATGATTGAAATGACTGTTTGATGTTAGCTCTGGAGTCTTAAAGTAACGAATGAAAGCTTCACCACAGAAGAAGCAGTGGAATATTTCTGTCCCCCTGAATACTGATATATCTGAATGAACAATGATACGATAAAACGAATACGGACATTTTCAGCTTTAAAGCTGTTCGGCCAGTGGTTTATCGTTAAGTTTATAACTAAACTGACTGTTTTGATATCAGAGTTTTCAAAACAATTTTCATATCTTTTTTTTTTTTTCACCAAAGTACATTATATTCATGATCATAGACAAGTTGTCGATAAAGCATTTAATTGAAAAAAAATCAGTTTCTGACTTGCAAGTGTGACTTCTGGCTGGATGTGATCAACCCTGCCAGCTGTCTGACGTCAGCCCAGCCTCCCCAGTAATGTGACTGGCCTAACCCTTCAAGGATGGGGGAAGCAGCTAATTTGTCATGTGACAGAAACTGTTCTCAGATGCCGTTCTCTCTGTTGGAAATCAAACCAGAGCTTCCTCACAGGACGTGCATTCATGCTGCATTTATGTCCTAAAAACAGTAACTCCACTGATTCAAAACATGAACATAACTGATGTAGCTAAAGGATTTGGAAACAGAAGAACATTTAAGTCTAAATGAATTTCCACCATCTAAGATGATATCATCTGAATTCTTATGTGACCAAGACGCTTCCTCTGGCTGGAAATAACAAAAGGCATTTTGTTAAAATCATTTATACTACACGAAAAGCTTTTGTCAGAGACTGTTCTGATATTTGTATGAGGGTATTTTCTTAATGCTTAATTCAAATAAAGTATGAACATGAGTTGAAGTACAGATGCCTTATTAGCTAAATGTAAAAAAAAAAGTTAGATTAAAAGTTGCAGATAATATTGTCCCACTTCAGAGTTTGCATCCTGCTGAGAGCACGGTCAACAAAGACGTGTCATTGGACTCGATGGCTGAACCAAGAATTGGTGAATAGAGATGGTGTCGCCTGGTCAGGCTGGACAGGACAGCAGTACAACCGCCATGTTTACCGCCATGTTTACCGCCATGTTCACCGACAGCTAACTGAGTCTAGGGAAATACTGGCCGGCAAAGGATCCACCCGATGCAGCCTTCTCAGGCCCAGAAAAGAAGGCATTTGGAAATTTGTCGGAGTCTTCAAAATGTTCTTTGCTGTGTTGCATTGCTGTGACGCAACCAGCCTCCAAAACATCCAACTCCTGAAGAGGGAAATAATATGGCGTCAAATCTCTGCCAAAATACCGTGAGGAGCGCGTTCATCAATTACAGCAGCGCATATGTTCATCGAGGACGTGGTCCCGTAAACACCTGCCCCCAACCCAGCTGGACAGCCTGGAAACTAGAGGTGGGCGGAGCAATCCAAATATCGATAATATCCATACCAACTTTGGTATTGGTATCGAATGATACTCGTGTAAAAAAGATCGATCCTCAAGCTTTATTTTTCTCTCCCGCAAGCACTGACTGATGTGAAGTGCGAATTCCCCCCCCCCCCCCCCCCCTCGTCTTTTGACGTTGCACCATCACTGGTAGACTCAGCCTGGCCCCGCCCCCCAGCCCCGCTGTAATGGAGCATTTGTTAAGGACTTAACAACCTGTTGTTGTCACATCCCCGCTCTTCTTCTTCCACTTCCATCAGAGCTTTGCACTCTCTCAATTAAGAAACCCGCCCACGATCACAGCTACACAAATGCACTGTTGTAATTGATTGATACGCTCCTCGCTGTATGAATATTTTAGCCCAGATTTGACGCCATAGGACATCCAGTATGTGTCATCTGTTAAAATCCTCTGGGCCCAGTGGGGATACGTGAGAACAACACATCCCGGTACTTTGCCTCTAGGCAATGCTCCTCCCCTTTTTTGGGTGAAAACAATCTATCAAATTTGATAAACAGTCAATACAACTTTCAGGGCTTTTGCTAGTACGTATAAAGGCTTTCTTGCTATTTAGTTCTGAAAACATATGGCCTGTCACGTAAAAACAATGATATGCTTTGATCAGCCAATATCACCAGCGTTACATAGGAAAAACCTTCAGATGTTGGGATGGATGAATGTCTGTTCAGTCTGACTCACATTTTGAAGTGATTTATTGAATCTCCAGACAGGGTATTGCTGTCCTTGCAGTGAACATTTGCACACTATGGCCCTGATCGTACACTTCCCGCTACCCCCTACCCACTAGCTGCTACCAGCAAATTACTGGTATTGGCACCTCCGCTAACTGCTAATGCAATCTTCCGCTCGCTAAAGCCACTACCCATTATGCCAACTCCCTTGCTCACCGTGTAGGTGTGGCAATGGGCGTGTCTTTTGCCCTTTCCGCAAACTTGGTATTTTGCAATCGTGGGTTGCGCATGTCGGGCGCGTCCAAGAGGCATCAATGTGCATCCACCTGGTCACCTGGACGTGCACAAACGGCTCCACCTCTGGAATTAACTCTTGTAAAAAAAGCTTGCTTTGGGCTCAGTTGAACCTCTGAGAAAATACCAGAGATCGTCTTAAATCGGCTTGCTGACCAGTTAAACCATAGACGACCAGAGCGTGTTTACTGGGAGGACACCAACTATCAGGACTTTCAGGTAGCTGATAGGAATTGTCTGTGTGAAAATATTTTTATGTATATATCTGCTTTATGTATATATAGCTGCTCGGATCTGGATGAAAAGACGCTCCATAGCGGTTAGCAGGTAGCGCAACTTGCTCTTAAAGGCAATGGCTACTGACGCACTGATTGGTTAAACAGGTGGAACGCCCTAACCACTCCCATGCATAACGTAGCGGGTAGCGCAGGTCGGATAGCGGGTTTAGCAAGGTGGAAGATTGCGTTCTTTGTGGGGGAACGCCCCTCCCACTACCCGCTATCCCTTAATAGCGTCTTTAGTAGATCTGCGGGAAGATTTGGTCCTATGACTTTTAACATCACAATTTTCTTTTTGACTTACCTGTGATGAAGTGATGACCACAGCATATGCAGTTGTGTTCAAAATAATAGCAGTGTTTTTAAAAAAGTGAGCAAAGCTCAAAATCCTTTTAATGGCTTTTATTTCTACACATGCAAGTGCATTGGGTGCACTGCACGTTCTACTCCATTTCCTATTTCCATTCCATTTTTATCAAATTTGTTACTAATTTACAGAAAGTGAAGCCAAATGAATATTAGACTCAAAAAAAAAAAAAAAAAAATAGTGCAGATGTCAGTTGGTGAGGTCATTCATTCTGTGAATAAATACGTAAAACAGGCGACCTTATTTAAGGACGAAGGCAGAACGTGCTGATTGTAGTGCGTTTGTTTCTGAAAGTTTCAGTAAAATGGGTTGCTCCAGATATTGTTCAGAAGAACAGCATGCTTTGATTAAAAAGTTGAGAGGAAAACATATAAAGAAGAAGTACATAAGATGATAGGCAGATAGCTATGATCATCTCAAATGCTTTAAAATGGCAACCAAAACCAAAAAGATGTAGATGAAAACCAAATTCCCATTCAGATGGATTGAACTCAAGCAACGATCAGCTCCAGGGTGACCAAAGTAGATCTAAAGTTACCTGCGAGTACTAGAACAATTAGAAGACACCTGTGTGAAGAAAAGCGAACAGCAATAAGGCTCCACAAAGTACCATTGTTGAAAAAACGTCATTTATTAAAGAAGTTACAGACTGCCAAAGAACACACCGACTGAACTAAAGAGGACTGATAAAAAGCTAGATGGTTGGTTTTGGGTCTAGTTTATCATCATCATGTGTTTTCTTCACTTTCTGTAAATCTGATCACATTTTTCCTCATGTATTGATTGGGAACAGGATGTGCAGTGTCCCCAGTGCATTTGCTTGTTTGGAAATAAAAGCTATGATTAGGATTTTGAGCTTTACTTTCTTTAAACACACTGCTGTTATTTTGAACACAGCTGTATGTAACAGCTGGCCAGCTGCCACAACTTCCTGTTTACATCTGATCTGCAAACTGCTCCCAGCCTGAAATCTCTCCTCTTACTGTCCTTCTCCCTTAAAAGAGCTAAACAAAAATACATCCGTTTTATGCATGATTCCAACTTGCTGGTAATTTTTCACCCTAAAAAGAGCACGATCATGCCCAGGAGGAGGATGTGCTTCGGTTCTGTGGGGCCTTTCTTTCCATTTAGATCAGGAAAATCATATTAAGATCACAGATCATTTTAGCATCTTTAAGCTAATGATCATTCATATGAACTGAGCCAGTTCTGCATTACATCTGATGGTCTCTCAGACGTGAGAGAGTGTGGATACACAGTATAAAAAAATCGATTTGGCAATATATCACGATTTTCGGCCGTCCAATATAATATCGATTTTTCAGCTCCTAATATCAAATTTTTAGGAAAATTCAAAATGTGCAAAAACACTAATAATAAACAATAAATAGGTTGTTTTGAAGCAAATAGTTTTGACTAGATTTGTCCTCTGAAAGATCAATATCATCTTATGAACATATACAGCAACTTGATTTTTCATCTCTACTTTTAATTTTGATATTAACTGGGCAGAATATCGCAATATATCGTGATAATATCATATTGTGACCCAAGTATCATGATACATAAAGTATTGTCAGGTCCAAACTGTTTCAGCCTCATTCCTGCTTTTCTCACTTTGCTTTTGTTTAAATACGATATCTAGTAGTTAAAGGTTGATGAACTACCAGTCTAAAGTCTTAAATTGCTGCAGACTGCATGCAGTGAGATAAGTTTACGGTGACCGGACAGAGCAGCCGTTAGATTCACGTTCCCGCTGTGAACATGTGGTTCATGTTGTGTTATCAACATAACATAAATGCAGCATCTGGTTTTTACAGGACTTTTCAAAGTTGTTGCACACAGTGGATGTACTAACAAACTGTGAAAATTACTCAAGTTTTCCTTTTTTTTCTTTCAAATGCATATTTTTTGTGGTGATATCGTATATGTTTCTTTCAAATGAGTTTAGCATATGAACGTAAATTAATATATTGATTTTAAGTGTATATTTGAAATTGAAATAGCTGATTATCTTTGATTATTGTGAGCAGTTCCTTAAACTTTTCATAAGAAGCAGTCTGTAGTGAACATTACTGGTTTATTTCACAGGTCTCCTTCCAGCTGTTAAAGAACCTCCAGATGTTTTGTTTTGAGACCAAACCTTTCTACTGTATATTGTGTGTCGTCTCAGATGTGCCTTCAGCATTCAGCTGTTCATCCTGCCGACATCCTTCCCTCAACCGGGTTCTTTCACATAACTCCTCAGCCCCAGATAAGAAACCTTTGTGTTTATTTATTTACTTATTTATTTATTGAATTGTCTGTGCTTGGGGTTCAAATGAAATAAAAACCATTCCACCCCCCAAAAGGTTCCACTTGGACAACCGTTTTTAGTGTTTTTGAGAAGTGGTTGTGAAAGATTTTTAGCTGAGGACAGTCGGAACAAACCGATGACTCCAGCTGTGATGTCATATGAACATTTCACGCTCACTAACACTAAAGTGGAATGAATCTGTGCTTGAGCACGTGCACCTCTGTTCTGTTAGATTTATAAAGCTGTGCATATATACGGTTGAACTTTATGGGTTTTTTTTTTTTTTAGAGGAATCTCAGTCTTGATTAACGCCTATTTCTGAGCCTGGAAGGTTTTCTAGATAATTCTCAATTAAATATTTTTACTCCATAAATACTGTTATGCACAATAAAGACAATCAGCAGCTAAAAAAAAAAAAAAATGGGCACAGTTTAGATGAGTTTGTAGGGAGATATTCAGAGATGGACAAAAAAAAGACACAATGGTGTCATTTCTGTAATTGTAAGCAGATTTAAAAAGATTAAAAAAATCAGTCTTGTTCCAGACTTTCAGAAGTATCTAACATGGCAGAGCCATTACATTTAAAGTGCTTTTCTTGTTTTTGTTTTAACAGCACTCACAATTTCTAAAACATAAGGGGCCATATGAAATTTTGTACAAAAAGATAAATATGTAGTTAGTGAACTGTAAATTCTACATCCGTATTTAACCAGTGATAAATACTGGTCCTGCAGATGCTACTGGTTCATTTCCAGTTACTCAGGCTTCAGTTTCTGGTGATAAATATGTGTATTAGGTCATAGTCTCCATGTACAGCCTTCCTCTAGAAACACGTTCTGGAATTATTTCTGATACGGCTCTGAGGAAATAACTCTGAATACGTTTTAGGAACAAGAAGCAGGTTACTGTCTCTGTTTTCTTTTAAAAAATGTTGATGTCATCAATAATGCTGGAGTGGCTTTTGTGCTGAAAATTGTTGATCTAATGTTTTTCTATTCAGCAAATCTCCTGTCAGTGATTGTCTCATTAAACTGGTGGCTGGTGGTGTTTGGGTTTTAACTGCATATCAACATTTTACCTGCTGGTACAACACTTGAGTCCATAAAAATGTTTATTTTTTTATTTATTTTTTTGGGGGGGGGTTGGGGGGGGGGGGGTTGTGCACAAGGAAAAAGACATTTGCAGAAAAATGTATAAAGCTATGTGTATGCATGGTTGTCTTTTCTAGATAGAAGTTATTGTGGAACTGAACACAATGAAAGCAGATTTTCAGTCCCATTTTATGTCACAAATGAACGCAGACAAATAACTCGCACTGTAACAAAATAGACATGGAACTCCGAGTAAAAGCAGAGAAGCAGCACTTTCCCAAATATTAAATCAAGAAAAGGGAATCACTTTAAATTGGCATCTTAGTCCTGGAAGTATCAACAAAGCAAAACTGCAGGGAAAATAACGTACCAGAACCATCTCCTTTAGTAAAAGTACTGCAGTGGTGAAAGAAAGAAACAAACAAACAAAAAGATCATATTACTAATGAGAACTTATTAAGGGATAAGAGAACTGTTAATTAATCTGCAACGGTTGCACGTGCTGCTAATGCAGTGAGACAGAAGTACAGATGGAGCTCGTAGCACCAGAAAATCTGACTGCTAAAAATCTCCAACCTCACGCATGTCTCTGCATCTGTCTCAGATCAGCTGATTCGCATTTATATCTTCTCCTAGATTTCCATATCAGACTTCGAATGAATCTATGAAATGCACAGGTTGTTCCTTGATAAACAGTTTGTGTGCTGGAAAATAAATTATTTTTATGTGCACATCAGGAGGCCTGATCTTCGGCTAAAGCTCTTGTATGAACCAACATGGGTTGCGGGTTGTCGGACCACCCGTAATGCTTTTTCCTAAACCCGCGATGGTACGATACCAAGTTTGCAGAAAGGGCGGAAGACACGCCCATTGCCACACCCACAAAGTGAGTAAAAGAGTCTGCAAAATGTGTAGCGGCTATAGCGGGTGGAAGATTGCATTAGAGGTTAGCGGAGGTTCCTGAACGCACCATTTGAGGGTAGAGGCTAGTGGTACCGGGTAAGGGGACGGGTACGACCGGGGCCCGGGCCCCTGAGGTCCATGATCAGTTTTAGTGTCCAGCATCAACATACCAGACTGGGCCCATTTAAACAACTAAACACTGACATCAGATTTTACATCCAACTGTTTTTCTTGGCTTTGACGCTAATTTCAATGTCTCTACAGAGGTTTTATAAATTCCATTTGATTCGAGAGGAAAGAATTGCACAATCCCAGTGTTGAATCAGATGAGAAATAAAGGTTTAACATGACTTCTGTAATCTAGTCCTCTCCATCTTCAACCACTCTGCAATGAGCTCTGCTTCTGTCTTTCTGGCCCTGATGACTGACACTGGATCAGCGCCGTTGGATCCTCTGCATTCATTTAAAAAAAAAAAAACAAAACAAAAGAAAACCCCACAAAGGTTCTGTTAGGTTTAGTTTTGTGGATTTTAAGAGAAGAAGAGGAATGTGGCGCCAACAATGTATTCTACCTGAGGTCCAGATGATGGGCTCCTCCAGAAATATTGAGAGCTACCAGTGAGGAGCTCAAGGACTGGCGCACCTGAGACACAGAGAGCTGATCAGTTCAGGATTAAAGTATCTATCTATCTATCTATCTATCTATCTATCTATCTATCTATCTATCTATCTATCTATCTATCTATCTATCTATCTATCTTTCCGTTCACTTTATAGGTCAGATTTTGGTGATAAATAAAAGTTACCCCTCCGTTGGCCCACGGGTCCAAGTCTCCGTTGGAGAAAATAATGTTGCTGGCTGTGGAGAGAGCTGAAGACAACATGACCTTTAAATGCTCTTGTATCTAAACTCTATATAATACTAACGATTAAAGAAGTTAGGGTTGGATCTGTAGAGAATCTAACGTCTATATGGATAATGAAAGTTCTGAGCAGCCATGTTTGATCAGGATTCGGGTCTCACCATCACCCCAGAACTGGACTCTGAGCCAGCCCGGTCTGGGAACGACGGCCCAGCGTTTGTAGCAGTAGATCTCCCTCTGCTCCTCAGTGAAGGTCAGGACAGGAAACATGTCCGTCACGTTGTTGCTCTCGTAACACATCTCGATTTCCGTGCACGCCTGCAACCATCAATAAAATAATGCACCACACATGCCTGAGATCTTTTCTTTACAATAGTTTCTGACTAAAGCAGACATACATTCTGTAAAACCATGGAATCTTTGAGATGCTGTGAAACAGGACAGTAAGCTGATGGAATAACTGCATTTTGCTTTCATGTCAGTTTCTGAGAAACACTTTCATCATCTCAGTGATGCTACAAAGAATCTGGGCGCTTCTAAGTCTTAATGAGATGTAAGATGTTCTCTCTCTGATACAACAGGACAAACATTCATTCATCTATTTAGAGGTTGCAGGCAGAAGACCTGAACAATGGGGCTTCAACTTTTCCTTATTATGAAAGTTACATGTTAACAGCTAATTCTTGGTGTTTTAAATGTTCTAAATCTAAACACACTGACTGAATGCACAGAGCACCATCAGTCTGGGTGAATATGCAGAATATGCAGAAGGATGTTGACGTACTGAACCTTAGAAGAAGTTCCAGGCTATGTTAACTTTTCTTTTTGCAAGAAAAAGATCAGCACTGATGGTGTAATAAGTTATACCCCACTGCACATCCATGACCCTGTGGGTACTTGGGTAGCCCCAAAACATGGGCAGTATATCACATACTGTATACTGTAAACCTTTGACCTTGAAGAAAATAATATAAAATTCTCTTTGAAATCCTCTCTCTCATTATTGTGGCATTTAACAAAATGAAATAATTTAGGTGATCCTGACCTCCTGAAACAGGAGAGGTTTAATGTGATTTGACTTCAGACAGTGAGTCAAAAAATGAAGACAGTGGATGTAAACTTCTGGCTTCAACTGTAACATGTTAAAAATGACAGATTTATCCCTTTGTGCAGCTTTTATCACCTTTCACTTTTCAACCAAATGTAGATGTCGATGGATTTTCAACGTAACTTTGCTTGGTGGGATCATGTGTTTAGAAAAGTAACTGCTTCACACCTGTGCTGCAGTCGACCAGCTTCCAGCACCTGTGTTCCAGCACACCACCTTTGGACTACATTCAATAATGCCTCTATTTTTTTTTTTGGTTTTGTTTTTTTCTCAGAAACAGCATTTTTGATGTCACCCCACAAGTTTTCTTTCTTCAGTCCAGGGGCCATCTTATGGAACTTCGTTAAAGATTCAGAAGAAGATAGTTCGCTGGTTATTTGTGACAAATGCTCCAAGCGAAGGAGGGAAAAATAGCACAAGCTTGAATACGTCAAACCTGATCAGCCACCTGAAACATAACCGTCTCTTCCATGGAGTTTTGAAATCACGCTGACATGAGCTAACGTGAGCTAACATGAGCTAACGTGAGCTAACATGAGCTAACGTGAGCTAACATGAGCTAACATGAGCTAACATGAGCTAACATGAGCTAATATGAGCTAACATGAGCTAATGTGAGCTAACATGAACTAACGTGAGCTAACATGAGCTAACGTGAGCTAACGTGAGCTAACATGAGCTAACATGAGCTAATGTGAGCTAACATGAACTAACGTGAGCTAACATGAACTAACGTGAGCTAACGTGAGCTAACATGAACTAACGTGAGCTAACGTGAGCTAACATGAACTAACGTGAGCTAACGTGAGCTAACGTGAGCTAACATGAACTAACGTGAGCTAACATGAGCTAACATGAGCTAATGTGAGCTAACATGAACTAACGTGAGCTAACATGAACTAACGTGAGCTAACATGAGCTAACGTGAGCAAGCCAGCACCAAGTCTCCCCTTCCCTCCTCTCTCCTCCCCTATCCGCTCCTCGCTATCATCTCTCTCATCTAAAGCTTCCATGAGATTAAAAAAAAAAAAAAAATGCTGAACCTCTTTTACTTTAATTAAAGGCATTCATTTGAATGGAACCACAAGCCAAAATCTTTTAAACGTAATTTCTTTGTTACTTTGGAGTGCACTTGTTCAGTTTATTCACACAGACAAGTCTAACTTGTGTCAGTACATTATGACCTGTGCATTATTTTTATTGTCATTGAGGAATTAATTTATTCAGTTAGTAATTCTGATGCATGTATTTCCATCAGTTCAAGGAGCCTTTATTTTTTATATCAGTCAGTAATGAACCTTATTTAAGTTAATGTGAGATATCAAATAGGTTTGTTTGATAGCTTTATGAAAATGTATGAGAGGCTTGCCAATAATTTTTTAATGGAAAAATTAAATATCTGTTCATTTAAAGAGTCAAAACGGTTTTTGGTTTTGTTCCTAGTATTGATGTAATGATCTTAGGTACATATGTGTGTGTTATCGGTTATCAGTATCGGCCTCTAGGAGCTGAAAGTTATCGGTTATGGGTATGGGTTTTTGTCTTTCCATTTCCAGTGTACGGTGTAGTACCTGGTAGTCCCAGGCCAGGCTGTCCAAACCCAGTCCACATCCAGTGGGATCGGCACACTCCAGATACAGACTGTACTGGTCAAAGCAGGTCAGCTGCCCAGTTGAATTGTATACAATCCCTGCAGGTTGGAGAGCATGAGCGTGGGTTAGGACATCTGCTGTCACGGTCTGAGTTTCACACAGTTCTAATTTTAAAAAAACAAGCAAACAAACTTTCAATGAAAAGTACAGGTTTGGTGGCAATGGGGACATTTTTCAGGATGACAACACGTCTGGCCAAAGAGCATTAAAACTTTTCTTCAGCAAACACAACTCAGCTCAACGATGTGACCGAACGGTCCAGATGTCAGTCTGACTGGACTGATCCATGACGGTCCAGATGTCAGTCTGACTGGACTGATCTATGACGGTCCAGATGTCAGTCTGACTGGACTGATCTATGACGGTCCCTCAAGATGTCAGTCTGACTGGACTGATCCATGACGGTCCAGATGTCAGTCTGACTGGACTGATCCATGACGGTCCAGATGTCAGTCTGACTGGACTCATCCATGACGGTCCAGATGTCAGTCTGACTGGACTCATCTATGACGGTCCAGATGTCAGTCTGACTGGACTCATCTATGACGGTCCAGATGTCAGTCTGACTGGACTGATCCATGACGGTCCAGATGTCAGTCTGACTGGACTCATCTATGACGGTCCAGATGTCAGTCTGACTGGACTCATCTATGACGGTCCAGATGTCAGTCTGACTGGACTGATCTATGACGGTCCAGATGTCAGTCTGACTGGACTGATCTATGACGGTCCAGATGTCAGTCTGACTGGACTGATCCATGACGGTCCAGATGTCAGTCTGACTGGACTGATCCATGACGGTCCAGATGTGAGTCTGACTGGACTGATCCATGACGGTCCAGATGTGAGTCTGACTGGACTGATCCATGACGGTCCAGATGTCAGTCTGACTGGACTCATCTATGACGGTCCAGATGTCAGTCTGACTGGACCTGGACTGATCTATGACGGTCCAGATGTCAGTCTGACTGGACTGATCCATGACGGTCCAGATGTCAGTCTGACTGGACTGATCTATGACGGTCCAGATGTCAGTCTGACTGGACTGATCCATGACGGTCCAGATGTCAGTCTGACTGGACTGATCCATGACGGTCCAGATGTCAGTCTGACTGGATGACTGATCTATGACGGTCCAGATGTCAGTCTGACTGGACTCATCTATGACGGTCCAGATGTCAGTCTGACTGGACTCATCTATGACGGTCCAGATGTCAGTCTGACTGGACTGATCTATGACGGTCCAGATGTCAGTCTGACTGGACTGATCCATGACGGTCCAGATGTCAGTCTGACTGGACTGATCTATGACGGTCCAGATGTCAGTCTGACTGGACTGATCCATGACGGTCCAGATGTCAGTCTGACTGGACTGATCCATGACGGTCCAGATGTCAGTCTGACTGGACTCATCTATGACGGTCCAGATGTCAGTCTGACTGGACTGATCTATGACGGTCCAGATGTCAGTCTGACTGGACTCATCTATGACGTCCATCCTGAACAGCAAAGTGCTGTAATGTGAAACCTGATTGATGAAGAAAAGGTCCCTGCTTCAAACAATTCAAGCAGTCATGGAAGCAAAAAGCTGCAGAATGAGCTGATTTCTGTGGTTCCTGATTCCAGATGTTACCCTCTACTTTACTTGGAAAAAAAAAGGAAATTACTTATTATTTACAGATAGAAGAAAAAAAAACATAAATTTTACATGTGGTCTCTCATAAAGCCAGCAAATTCCCAGATGATTTGATATTGAGATGATATGAGACTTTGTTTGAGGTTAATGGTTGAGAAGGATTTATTTTATTTTATTTTTTTGAAAGAGCTATTTACCACCACATTGAGTTTGGGTTCTGTTATCTCAAAGTTTATGGGTATGTAGTGATTCAGAACACTCCAACGGCCAGAAGAGATGGGATGTTTTTTTTAAACATACCTGCAGTGTCCCGGAGGTTAGCCAGGAGGTCAGGTCCTCTCAGCATCGTTCCACAGGCCACCTGGAAAACAAACTTCAGTCCATCAATACATCCTGCTGCACCATGAAAGAGCTGCTGTTTCTATCTGCTCAGCTGGCAGCAGCAGCTCTGCATTCAGAGCTTCTGCAAAAGAAAAGCACAACTGAAAATAAGCAATACATATCATTCATTTTATGCAATTTACTACCTTCCACAGTGTCTGCTGCAACGCTCCAGCTCTAAAGCAAATCATCTATACATCTGACCTTTCATGGCTGATGTGACGTAGCTAAAGTCGCTAAAAGATCAGCCTGTGCAGAGAAGATGGATGGCTGTGATTTGGTACGAGGGGAAGGACAAAATGTCAGGATTTGTTCCTGGATGAGTATGCGCTGCCACCTCATGTGTCACGTTCTGCAATATTGGGGTCACTCATTGGTTTTTTTTTCTCCCATTCAGTGGTCTATTTTTAAATACCAGGCACTTTAAAACAAAGCCTTCAGCAAACATTAAAACATGTACTTGCTGTACTTTAGTCTTTAACCCTAGAAAAGTTGATAAACAACTTTTGAAAGTGCAGAACTTCAGGTAAAGGCCAAAAAGTAATTTTCATAAGGGCTCATCATTCAAGTGAAGAGATGTTATTATCATTTAAGCTAATAAATGATGAGAGAGTCATCAGGCTCAACATGGACCAGGGTCAGCATGAACCAGGGTCAACATGGACCAGGGTCAACATGGACCAGGGTCCACATGGACCAGGGTCAACATGGACCAGGGTCAGCATGGACCAGGGTCAACATGGACCAGGGTCAACATGGACCAGGGTCAGCATGGACCAGGGTCAACATGGACCAGGGTCAACATGGACCAGGGTCAGCATGGACCAGGGTCAACATGGACCAGGGTCAACATGGACCAGGGTCAACATGAACCAGGCTCAACATGGACCAGGGTCAGCATGGACCAGGGTCAACATGGACCAGGGTCAGCATGGACCAGGGTCAACATGGACCAGGGTCAACATGGACCAGGCTCGACATGGACCAGGGTCAACATGGACCAGGCTCAATATGGACCAGGGTCAATATGGACCAGGGTCAACATGGACCAGGCTCAACATGGACCAGGCTCAACATGGACCAGGGTCAACATGGACCAGGGTCAGCATGGACCAGGGTCAACATGGACCAGGCTCAACATGGACCAGGGTCAGCATGGACCAGGGTCAGCATGGACCAGGGTCAACATGGACCAGGGTCAGCATGGACCAGGGTCAACATGGACCAGGGTCAACATGGACCAGGGTCAGCATGAACCAGGCACAACATGGACCAGGGTCAACATGGACCAGGGTCAACATGGACCAGGCTCAACATGGACCAGGGTCAGCATGGACCAGGGTCAACATGGACCAGGGTCAACATGGACCAGGGTCAGCATGAACCAGGTACAACATGGACCAGGGTCAACATGGACCAGGGTCAACATGGACCAGGGTCAACATGGACCAGGGTCAGCATGAACCAGGCACAACATGGACCAGGGTCAACATGAACCAGGGTCAGCATGGACCAGGGTCAACATGGACCAGGGTCAATATGGACCAGGGTCAACATGGACCAGGGTCAGCATGAACCAGGCACAACATGGACCAGGGTCAACATGGACCAGGCTCAATATGGACCAGGGTCAACATGGACAGGTCATGGACAGGTCAACATGGACCAGGGTCAACATGGACCAGGCTCAACATGGACCAGGGTCAACATGGACCAGGCTCAACATGGACCAGGGTCAACATGGACCAGGGTCAACATGGACCAGGGTCAACATGGACCAGGGTCAGCATGGACCAGGGTCAACATGGACCAGGGTCAGCATGAACCAGGGTCAACATGGACCAGGGTCAGCATGGACCAGGGTCAACATGGACCAGGGTCAACATGGACCAGGGTCAGCATGAACCAGGCACAACATGGACCAGGGTCAACATGGACCAGGCTCAACATGGACCAGGGTCAACATGGACCAGGGTCAACATGGACCAGGCTCAACATGGACCAGGGTCAACATGGACCAGGGTCAGCATGGACCAGGGTCAACATGGACCAGGGTCAACATGGACCAGGCTCAACATGGACCAGGGTCAGCATGGACCAGGCTCAACATGGACCAGGATCGACATGGACCAGGGTCAACATGGACCAGGCTCGACATGGACCAGGGTCAACATGGACCAGGCTCAACATGGACCAGGGTCAGCATGGACCAGGGTCAGCATGGACCAGGGTCAGCATGGACCAGGCTCGACATGGACCAGGGTCAACATGGACCAGGGTCAACATGGACCAGGGTCAGCATGGACCAGGGTCAACATGGACCATCTCCGGGCCGCCCCGGTGGTGCAGTGGTTTGGGCTGACAGGCCATCAACCCGGTCGCAGGTTTGACTCAATGGGCCCTATTTTGCACCTCCCAATACCCAATACCCATTACCTGCAAATCTCAGATTTAGGAGCCTCTGCCAACCGAAATGCAATCTTCCACCTCCCAAAACCTGTTACCCATTTTGCCGACTCCCTTAAGCACATTGTGGGCGCGGCAATGGGCGTCTCTTGCGATTTCCACGAATTTGGTATCTTGCGGTACCTGTATCTCGCTGATTTTGGGTATTGGGTAATGGGTGGTCTGACCACGTAAGAGCGCGTCCAAATCCTGTCATTGCGCGTCCACCCAGTCACATGTGGACTGCACAACCGGCTCTACCTCTCGATTATGCATCACTGTATTACTTTCATACATTATTCTCTTAAGGGCAGATGATTTCTGTACAGCTGTGGCATGACCTCATCCAGATGTTTGCTGTGGAGGAAACGAGGAGATCACAGAACTCTGTTGTGGAGTTTCTTGTACTGTGCTTGTTTCCCTCTGATCCTCTCCTTGAGCTCGGAGCACCTGAGATGTTCTCAGTGGTAGAAGGTAGATGTCATCATACCTGTTCCTCTGGCTCAATGCTCATCCAATGATCCGTTCTGCAGTATTTCAAAAAGCACCGCTTCCAGCGGCTATGCGTCTTGGCGCAGCTGTGCGTCTTTGCGCAGGGGATATGTTCAAGATAACTCAAAAAGTTATGGATGGATTTTGATGACATTTTCAGGAGTTGTCAGAAATGTGAAAAGGAAGACCTGTTTTTTTTTTTGGGTTTGATCCGGAAGAAATCCTGGATTCTGGATCACTTTCAAATTTTCGATAACATTGCGCTGTTTAGTTGTTTCTTGAACCCTAAAGCAACCACAATGGAGACAGGAAGAGAGTTCTGGTATTTTAAGAGTTTAATTCTCTGAGAAGTAAAAAAGGAGGATTCGAGGGTTGGCAGCCAAACCAACAATCCAGGGGACGACGAAGGCGAGGAGGTGGCACTGCGAATGGCTGGATCAGGCGTTTCTATGGGAAGATCTGGAGACGAGTCTGGTTGAATGATGACTGAATAGGTACAGGTGTGCAGTGCCACACCTGGGCTGCTTGTCGGATGGGAAGGTGAAACAGAGGTGGATCTGAGTGTCTATGTAGAGGATT
The DNA here is from genome assembly GCA_018398805.1 of Hirundichthys speculiger. Classification (NCBI taxonomy): domain Eukaryota; kingdom Metazoa; phylum Chordata; class Actinopteri; order Beloniformes; family Exocoetidae; genus Hirundichthys; species Hirundichthys speculiger. The sequence goes on along the minus strand of JAGFBZ010000068.1, from coordinate 486,288 downwards.
GAAGGTGGCGCAGTGGGTTGTGCTCAGGAGCCCCAGAGGTGGAAGGTTGAGGTTCACAACCCGGCTTGAGATCATAACACGTGCTCAATGGGGCTGGAAATTTAGTTTCTCAACATCTCCGTTAATTATTGCCCACAGCTCATTAAATTTAACTCAGGTATTGATATTGAAAACCTCTATCAAATTTCAGAGGCTGATCCAGATCTGATCCAGAAGGCGGATTTTATCGCAATCTGTAAATCGCTGTATGGGAGAACTGTTGTGCTTGGCGGAGGTCTGCGCTCTCTGAGTGATTTTCTAGTTTAGAAATGCTTTCCTGGAAGTTCACTGGCTCTATTTTTTTCTGAGTAGTTTGTTGGAACTTCTTGGAGTACAAAAGAAATGATTAAATCATTTGCTCCACATTAGTTAGAGCTAGTTATGTATATATCAGTGCAGAGGAGGAGGAAGGAAGAGGAGGAAGCTCTACAGCAGAGTCCCAGACGAGCCCCCCATGAGAGCTGCTCTGATGTGGGTGAAAAGACGCTCCATAGCTGTTTGCAGGTACCGCAACCTGCTCTTAAAGGCAATGGCTACTGACGCACAGGTGGAACGCCCTGACCACTCCCATGCATAATGTATGCATGATATTGTGGATTTCGCAGGTAAGATCGTGGGTTTAGGGAGGTGGAAGATTGCGTTCTTTGTGGGGGAACGCCCCTCCCAATACCTAATATCCCTTAATAGCAGGTTTTGGAGGTTTGGCGTAAGATAGGGCCCTATGTCTCCCCTGATTTCCTCTCTCTCCCACCGTTAATAAAGGCCACCAGTGCCACAAAAACGTCATACAAAAAAAAAGAAGTGAACCATCTTTAGTTCAGAAAAGAGCTGCGCACCAACCCTCCCATCACATTGGACTAAGCTTGAATGCATCATCGAAGAATTATGGGAGAAACTTCAAACCATTGAGGAACTATAGTGCTGAATTGTTTTTTTTTTTGGATAGTTTCTTACTCTGTTAAGACTGCTCAAACAAATTTGGGCTTACTGTAATTTTTGCATTGTCTTCAGTCTTGTGAACTCCACAGAAAATAGATGTTTTTTTTTGTTTGTTTGTTTTTTAAGTACAGAGGGCTTTTGAAACTTTTTTGCACTTTGACTCCCCCTATAGGAAGTGGAGGTTAAGTCACTTATACAGCGCTGCCTCAGGTTTACCTGTTTGATCTGTACCTCTGTCACTGTCATGACATCTGTGAGCACCTTAGTCTCCTCTGCCATGATGACCTGATGCATTCTGGGAGACAGTTTCAGCTCTGCTGATGTGTAACAGTCCTGTACTGCAGCTGTCCCACTAACTGGGATCAGGAGCTATTTTCTCTGGTTTTTCTTGATCCTAAAACCAGACAACGCTTCATAAAAGTATGCAAATATTTCTTAAAGTAAAATTGAAATCAACATTTTGACCTGAACAAAAGTCCTTTGTTTTGCTTTAGTGGTTTCAAATGCTGATACACTTAACAGTAAACTTCAGCATGAAAAGGAATATTTATAAGAGATGTCATGATGAGGTTTTCCAAAGTGTTGTGATAAGAACACGTTATTTCAGCCATTATTCATTATTATTTTAGTAGTATTTCAGTCATCATGACAGGGCCTGTAAATAATAAAAGGGAGACAAAAAAAAACATATTTATTAAAAGGTGATAGTGATGAAAAAATGTATGCAATCAATCTAAAGAAAAAATTGTACCATTTTTAACATTTTCTTGTACTGGATGAACCAATTTGTGTCTGGTGTGCATGCAGTTTACAAGCACAACTTTGACAATAAAATCCTCTCTAAAAACAGGAGGGTTTCTGTCTGATTCAATTCAGTTTTATTCATATAGCATCTTTTACCATCAGATGTGTATTTATGGGATGTGTTGCATACCTGAAACGCAAACATGGATGTATATCAACAAGTAGAATAAAGCTAATTAGAAAGAAAGTATGCACTGTATTTACCTTGACAGGGTTAGCAGGCATGTTGCCCATGAAGTGGGTGCTGTAAGGGTAGTCCAGCATGGCCATCATCGTAAAGGCGTTTCTCAGAAGGCTGTTGAGCTGGTGGATGTCCTGACCAGATGTTGGAGACTTGCACAGGGAAAGTTCTGACTGGATTTGACCGTAATCTGGCATCAGCACAACAACATTAGTGACTTTCAGTGACACCAAAGAAAAGCACCAAGAAAAATGTTCACTTCAGTACATGAAATTAAAGCTAGAAAGACGTCTACTCCGGAGATTTACCTTGGCGCTCAGCTAATTCTTTTAGTTGATGGAAAGCTCCTCTCACAGCATCTCTGCATTCAGGAGCAATGTTCTCAAAATCCTGTAAAAGGGGAGAGATATTATTTATTTTATTACTTATTTTGTAACAAAAATGTGTGTCAATTAAATTCAGGGAAAACCCCAGAGATTCTGACGTTGTAAATCATTTACAAATTCTGACTTCATGTGTTGCATGTGCAGATCAACCCAGCCATGCGCCTTTTAGATGCGACTCAGTTCAACAAAGACAAAAGCACACTCCAACTGACCGGCATGACTGGCAGTCACACCTTTGACTGCTTTATGAAGGTAACAAAGAGACTGTTCAATATAACAGACCCAATGTCTGATTACTAGGGATGCACGATAACTGTTTTTTAAACCGATACCGATAACCGATAACTTTCAGCTCCTAAAGGCCGATAACGATACTGATACCGATACCGATACCGATAACACACACATATACCTAAGATCATTACATCAATACCATGAACAAAACTAAAAACAGTTTGGACTCTTTAAATCAGGGGTCGGCAACCTCAGGCACCTCAGGCGGCATAATCATTGGCCTATCGTTTAAAATCACCCCTCAAGGATTGTGGTGACAGCGTGAGTTTGAGTGACAGCGCTAACGCCCGCCCACACAACACAGCTTGCAGGTGCAGCCGCTGTCATGCTGCCCTGCCCACATTTACCACAGAGACGCATGCTTCACAGCCTAGACTACAAATCATTTAACAATAACCTGTTCATCACATTTTAACCAGTTAATTTTCACATAAGTACACATCAGAAGAGATCTGGCAGACTTACAAATAGCAATCCATTTTGATGTCACTTTTCTAACGGCCCGTTTTTTTTTTCCCAAGCTGACTTCGCGTGACCCCTGCTGGCCAGCTCTCGCGAGACGAGTCTCTCTCTCATCGTTTTTAATTGTCTTCCTTTTATTTTAATTTAAAACAAAAACACATGAAATTAATTTTAAATTAAATTGTCACCATTTTTATTTTATTTAACACAATTAAGATTTTTTCATTTTTAATAGTTTCTATTCTTGGGGTTGGTTTGAGGTTGCTAGGCCATATTTTGGGGTTGCTATAGCAACTGCAAGCTACCCCTTAGCGCCGCCTCTGTGCTTCAGATGTGGAAACCGTAACGTTATCTTGCTGATGGCAACGCCGCCTGCTAAGAAAGCTAAAGTTAGGGCATTCCAGCCCTCTTGGACAGAGGAGTTTGGTTTTGTGTCTCAGAAGGACCGTGCCGTGTGCACTTTATGTTTTGAGAATGTTGTGTGCCAAACGTCAAGTGTTAAAAGACATTTTGAGACAAAGCACGAGACGGCCATCAAAGACCAAGCAGATAAAGCAGAGTCGATTAAACGCGCTGTGTCCAGGTATGGGAAACAAGCCAGCACCCTCAAAGACTTTGCCACTGCTAAAAATCACGCCACTGAAGCTAGTTATCGCATTGCTAAGCATAGAAAGCCGTTCACCAATGGAGAATATATTAAGGACGCTTTTCTCAGTTGCTCAGATGTGCTTTTTGGAAACTTGCCAAACAAAGAAACAATCAAGTCAAGAATCAAGGACATTCCTACGTCAGCTAGAAGTGTTCAGCGACGTGTCGATGAAATGGCAGAAAATATCAGAGATCAGCAAACAGCGGGGTTAAAAGATGCTACGGTATTTAGCATTGCACTTGATGAGAGCGTGGACGTAAACGACATCCCGCGTTTGGCAGTCATGGCAAGGTACTGTGATTCATCTGTAAGAGAGGAACTCTGCTGCTCAAAGCCAATGCCTGACACAACAAAAGGCGAAGACATAGCTAAGGCGTCAATTGAACATTTTGAGGAACGGGGCATTGACATGAGCAAAGTGTTTGCGGTGACTACAGATGGCGCCCCCGCTATGGTTGGGAGACAAAAGGGAGCTGTCAAATTGATTGAAGAAAAAGTCGGCCACCCCATCATGAAACTCCACTGCATTATACACCAAGAAAATCTGTGTGCAAAAATGTCAAATTGAGATCTGGGTGAAGTTACGGTGGCAAAGGTTGTTAACTTCATAGTAAAACGATCTGCTCTGACACACCGACAGTTTCAGTCCCTGCTCGAGGAGATGGACAGCGCGTACAAAGATCTCCCTCTCCACTCAGCAGTCGGATGGCTGAGCAGCGGTAAAGTTTTGGAGAGATTTGTCAGCTGCTTGGATGCTATCGAGGCCTTTCTGGCAGAAAAAAAGGCCAAAACTATCCAGAACTGGAGGACGAGAGGTGGATTGTGAAACTTATGTTTCTCACGGACATTACGGGACACCTCAGTGAATTTAACCTCAAACTGCAAGGTGCAGGACAAACAGTTTTGGACATGTTTGATACATGGACGGCTTTTGTCGGTAAGCTGGCAGTATTCTCAAAGGATATTGCTACCTCAGATTTCCGCTACTTCAGACACTTGAGAGAGCTGTCCTCCGAGCGCAACATCAGCACCGCTCTAATCGCCGCATACATGCGTGAGCTTGAGTCGGAGTTCACAATGCGATTTAGGGATTTTAAGAGGTACGGACCAATGTTTTCCCTCTTGATCAAGCCCGACAGCTTTGATGGACATGATTTGGATGTATCTCTGATGGACTGGATGGATATACAGGACATGGAGATGCATCTGATCGAGTCTTCGGTTCAACATACCTCTGTGAGCAGATATTCTCACACATGAAAAATGTGCTCAGCCCCTCCCGCAGTCGTTTAACGACGGACCACTCGGAGGCATGTTTGCAGCTTAAAGTGACGAACTACAAGCCCCAGATAATGGAGCTCAGCCAAGCAAAGCAGGGCCAAGGATCACAATAACTGGTAGACACCTGTTTATGTGTAGTAGCCTCAGCCTACACTTGGTTGTAGTCTAAATATGTGGCTGTTTGCCCACTTCCTTAAAATGTTGATGTGGATGTTTTATTATAATATAATGCAGTTTTTTGATGCACTGTAGTGTTTTTGACATTTCCTCCCAGTGTAAGATGTTTAAAGGATGTTAGGCTACTGAAAGCAGTGTTTTGAAATAATTTTGTACTGACTTTATCCCAAGCCCCTGTTGTGAATAACAGAAAAATATCTGTTTGTTGTTGCCTCAGCCTACACTTGGTTGTCTAAATATGTGGCTGGTTACAGATGTTTTGATGCACTGTATTCTTTGTTTTGTTACTCTCTCAGTGCAATATGTTTTAAATGAGTTACTGAAAGCAGTGTTTTGAAATGGGATCCATGCATAATTTGTAAGCCCCTGTTGTGAATAACAGAAAAAAGATATTTAAAATATGCTTGCATGTGGCCTGTATGGAATAAAATTCCAGATGTGTTGGAAATGTTTTTGTATTTTGTGTCATACCTTAATTTAACTTTGTTTTAGCCTACTGTTAATTATGGCACATTCATTGACAAGAAAATTTCACACTGGCACTCCATGTCAAAAAGGTTGCCGACCCCTGCTTTAAATTAACAGATATTTATTTTTTCCAATGAAAAACTATTGTCAAGCCTCTCAAACATTTTCTTAAAGCTATCAAAAAAACCTATTTGATATCTCACATTAACTTAAATAAGGTTCATTACTGACTGATATAAAAAATAAAGGCTTCTTGAACTGATGGAAATACATGCATCAGAATTACTAACTGAAAAAGATTAACATTTAAAGGATTTTAGCTTGTGGTTCCATTTAAATTAATACCTTTAATTAAAGTAAATGAGGTTCAGTGATTTTTATTTTTTAATCTCATGGAAGCTTTAGATGAGAGGAATGAGGGAGAGGGGAGACTGCTGCTGGCTTGCGCATGTTAGCATTAGCTTCCGTTAGCTCACGTTAGCGTGATTTCAAACCTCCATGGAAGTGATTGTTATGTTGTAGGTGGCTGATCAGGTTTTACGTATTAAAGCTTGTGCTTCCCTCCTCGTAGAATTCACTCGGAGGATTCGTCACAAATAACCACCAAACTATCTTCTTCTGAAACTTTAACGAAGTTCCACGCCGCCATGTTTGGTGATCAGCGCTGTGCTGCAGGCTGCATTCAAGGTGTAACGTAAATTTCCACGTTCCCTCATTTGCTATTCGTTCTTTCAGCCTTTTCTATTTGTTCTATTTTTTATGTGTAACATGTGTGAGAATACTGCGAATATCAATTCAAGTTAACAACTACTAAAATTATGACAAGTTAACGAGTTGTTTTCTGGCATGAGGGGGTATTCTTGATTTTCCTGATTGAGTAATCATTTTTCTGATTATACCGACGTCACTTGAACATAACATTCACTGCCGGTCATTCAAGGCTCAGAGGGAGCGAGACACTGCTGTGTTGACAGAAATATAAATGTTATCGGGGCTATTCGTCGTGAAATCGGACTTATCGGGATGACGTCATAATTTCCTGTTATCGGACCGATAGTTATTGTGCACCCCTACTGATTAACGATGAAAGTAAAGTAAATGACTACTATGGAGTTCGATCAGTATAAACAGAAATCCTAATATGGAACCATTAAAGAGAGCAATGTATCACTATGAAGCCACTTACGGCTGTAACGTCTCTGAAGAACTGCTTCGGGTCTCCAAGCCCAGAAGTAGACAGGATGGGGGCGCTGGCTGCCAGAGCTCCAGCCACGATGTTTGGATACTTGAGTCTCATGTAGGCCGACAGCATTCCTCCATAACTTCAGTCACAGGTGAGACAGTAAAATGAGTAAATCATCCATCCATCCACGCATCCATATTGTTTCAAACTGTTCAAAGTCACAGGGGTTAGGTGTGGGGGTGGCACAATTTCAATCACTGATTTAGAGTTTCCAATCAACCCAACATTCATGTTATTTGACTCTAGGAGGAGACATTGTTACTATGAAAAAAACCCCGCAGGTCCAGGGAGGTCCCACAACCTCAGCCCAGAAGGAACCCGCTAAGAGTCAAACTAGCAACCATCTTTTTCAGTTTACTTATCATTTCTGTCTCACGACAGACACCAAATTTACTGGGTTTGAGCTTTTTTTCACTTTTTTTTTTAAGTTTCTTCTGATGTTTTCAAAGATGCCTGAGCATTTTAACTACGCTGGAACTGGGTTCTACGTCACGGTGAGTCATCTGGAACTTACCTGCCACCAAACACGATGACGGGACACCTGGTGGCTGCCAGCTGCTGCTTCAGCTCCGTGATCATGACGGCGTAGTCAGCTAGGGCCTGCTCCACTGTGAGAAAGCCCACCTGAGGAATGTTAAAGGAGTCTTTGCCAAATGGCAGAGATCGGCCATAATACCTCTGTGAAAGAGAAGACGAGGGTTTTCAACCAGCTGAAGAAAGTTAAAAGATGCTAAAAGCTTCTCTATATGTCTGATCTGGTATTCTGCTAAATATAAAACATCACAGTTAAAATAAGAAGAAGAATGAAACAAGTTTGACATTTTAAATAAACAATTCTAACAACAAAGGGGATCAGGTGATTCCCTGCAGGTGATCACAACCACAGTCCATTTTAATGGTGTTACCAGGTGAGGATACTTTTTTTCAGTGCTGGCCAGTGTAAACCAAACCATCTTACCCAAATATTCCTCAGCTATAACCATTGATAAAAAGCAACACCATTTCCTTTTGACAGTCCTGTTTTATTAGTTACTTCAGTTAGGTGTTTCCTTACATGTTCACCAAATATGACCAGTGCTTTCTGCTGAGCAGCTAACTCCATGATGAATCCAGAGTTGAGGGCAAACTCCCAGATGTTCCCTTCGTTGCCAGTGTAGAAGAAGACGGGACCAGAACTCTTCTCCCAGTACTCGTCTACATGAAGGAGGACAGATCACTGTCAACAATAAGCCATTACATTTTCTAGATTTAGAACAAGAAAGTGCTTTCACCTGTGATCAGGTAACGCTGGCTGAATGTTCCATTCCCCATGGTGTTAAAGTTGAAGTGGTCCACCATCTGAGTGAAGTACCCCTCCGTGAACTGGGGATCTGAGCCGGTACCATGTTTTCTTGACTGGAAAAGTGACTGGATAGGCACATATCAGACCAAGTGTTAGTCACAAGGCTGCTCAGATAGCAAAGAATATCCGGACCAGATGTAGAAGTGGCCCAAATGTGCCTTTCTGAGCCACATCTGGACCTCAAAGCACATCATGTAGTTTATTATTCATTCTAAACCTTTGGTCCAAGTCTGACCCACATACATTTCAAGAAATATGACTGAGTCCTAAGTGCTGTAGGAGTGCTAAGGTGTTCAGGTGGTGGTGTTTAGGTCCAACTGGCTCTGCTATCTGGACGCTCAGTCACTCTATGGACCCCAGGCCCAGACTACAGACCCCAGACTACAGACTACAGACCCCAGACTACAGACTACAGACCCCAGACTACAGACCCCGGACTACAGACCCCAGACTACAGACCCCAGACTACAGTCCCCAGACTACAGACCCCAGACTACAGACTACAGACCCCAGACTACAGAGCCCAGACTACAGTCTACAGACCCCAGACTACAGACCCCAGACTACAGACTACAGACCCCAGACTACAGACTACAGACCCTAGACTACAGAGCCCAGACTACAGACCCCAGACTACAGACTACAGACCCCAGACCCCAGACTTCAGACTACAGACCCCAGACTACAGACCCCAGACTACAGACTACAGACCCTAGACTACAGAGCCCAGACTACAGACCCCAGACTACAGACTCCAGACTACAGACCCCAGACTACAGACTACAGACCCCAGACTACAGACCCCAGACTACAGACTACAGACTACAGACCCCAGACTACAGACCCCAGACCCCAGACTACAGACCCCAGACTACAGACCCCAGACTACAGACCCCAGACTACAGACTACAGACCCTAGACTACAGACCCCAGACTACAGACTACAGACCCCAGACTACAGACTACAGACCCCAGACTACAGACCCCAGACCCCAGACTACAGACCCCAGACTACAGAGCCCAGACTACAGACCCCAGACTACAGACCCCAGACTACAGACCCCCAGACTACAGACCCCTACAGACTACAGACCCCAGACCCAGACTACAGAGACTACCCAGACAGACTACAGACCCCAGACTACAGACTACAGACTCCAGACAGACAGACCCAGACTACAGACCCCAGACTACAGACTACAGACTACAGACCCCAGACTACAGACCCCAGACTACAGACCCCAGACTACAGACCCCAGACTACAGACCCCAGACTACAGACCCAGACTACAGACCCAGACTACAGACCCCAGACTACCAGACTACAGACTACAGACCCCAGACTACAGACCCAGACTACAGACCAGACTACAGACCCAGACTACAGACCAGACTCCAGACTACAGACCCCAGACTACAGACCCCAGACTACCCAGACAGACCCAGACTACAGACTACAGACCCCAGACTACAGACCCCAGACTACAGACCCAGACTACAGACTACAGACCCCAGACCCCAGACTACAGACCCAGACTACAGACCCCAGACTACAGACCCCAGACTACAGACTACAGACCCCAGACAGACCCCAGACTACAGACCCCAGACTACAGACTACAGACCCAGACTACAGACCCCAGACTACAGCCCCCAGACTACAGACAGACCCCAGACTACTACAGACCCCAGACTACAGACTACAGACCCAGACTACAGACCCAGACTACAGACTACAGACCCCAGACTACAGACCCCAGACTACAGACCCCAGACTACAGACCCCAGACTACAGACCCCAGACTACAGAGCCCAGACTACAGACCCCAGACTACAGACCCCAGACTACAGACCCCAGACTACAGACTACAGACTACAGACTACAGACCCCAGACTACAGACCCCAGACTACAGACCCCAGACTACAGACCCCAGACTACAGACCACAGACTACAGACCCCAGACTACAGACCCCAGACTACAGAGCCCAGACTACAGACTACAGACCCCAGACTACAGACCCCAGACTACAGACCACAGACTACAGACTCCAGACTACAGACCCCAGACTACAGACTCCAGACTACAGACCCCAGACTACAGACCCCAGACTACAGACTACAGACCCCAGACTACAGACCCCAGACTACAGACCCCAGACTACAGACTACAGACCCCAGACTACAGACCCAGACTACAGACCCCAGACCCCAGACTACAGACCCCAGACTACAGACTACAGACCCCAGACTACAGACCCCAGACCCCAGACTACAGACCCCAGACTACAGACCTCAGACCCCAGACTACAGACTACAGACCCCAGACTACAGACCCCAGACTACAGACCCAGACTACAGACCCCAGACTACAGACTTCAGACTACAGACCCCAGACTACAGACTACAGACCCCAGACTACAGACTTCAGACCCCAGACTACAGACCCCAGACTACAGACCCCAGACTACAGACCCCAGACTAAAGACCCCAGACTAAAGACCCCAGACTACAGACTACAGACCCCAGACTACAGACCCCAGACTAAAGACCCCAGACTACAGACCCCAGACCCCAGACTACAGACCCCAGACTTCAGAGCCCAGACTAAAGACCCCAGACTACAGACTACAGACCCCAGACTACAGACCCCAGACTACAGACCCCAGACTACAGACCCAGACTACAGACACCAGACCCCAGACTACAGACCCCAGACTACAGACTACAGACCCCAGACTTCAGAGCCCAGCCTTAAGCAGTAATTTTATTACACACTATTGCTTGCGAAATATTATCCAAGGATAACGTCAAATCAAACAGTTTTGGAGGAAATGTGAATTTAAAAATACTTTACAAATTTAAGACGAGAGTCAATTACAGGAGAGATATCTCTCCACTTTGCACTGTTTCACAAGTTCCGTATTGACAAATCCAAAAGTTAGCAAATACATTGAGAAGAGCTGAGACTTCCTTTTTCGAGAAGAATACTTTACCAAACATGGAAAACGGAAATTTACCTTAAAGTAACTGGGTGGCAAACCGTAGAGAATGTTCGGAATTACCGTCACTATAAAAAACACTAATATCGTCTTCATATTACAGGTATAACGTAATACTATGAAACCTAACACTGTTTTAACTGTCAGCATAAAGCGCGCCTGCGCTGAACGCATCAGTCATGTGACCTGAGATATCAGTCACGTGACTTGACATATCCGTATGCCGGATTTAAAGACCACTTTAATTTCAACAACTAAAAGAAAACGAATGACTTTTCGTTCTCCTAAAATATCACGTCTTTATCACTTTAACTTTAGTCACTCCCTCAGTCTTGAAGACTTCATTCTTTTTTGTTGTTTTTTTTCATTAAAATGCAGTTAACTTCCAGATCTTGAATGCGAAGTATTTTATCACTAAGCAAAGATATTCAATAATGCAGTTAAATATTTTGAGTATAACATATAACATCCAATAACATATAATCACAATATTTTAATGAATAATTTAAAATTGAATTAAAAGTTACTACAAGAACATAACTGATGTAACAGAAATGTCTCTGCTCAAGAGTTCTCTCTCTTGTGATAATTTAGAATTTATCTTTTTGAATTTATATTTTCTTGCTTTTTAGGTTTCCTTGTGTGTATATAATTGTATGCTAGTGTACTTAGCTATTTTTAAAATGTATTGTTTACTTTATCTAAATTATTTGTATTTTTTCCCCAGTGTATTTTTTTTCTAATGATTTAGGAAAAAGGTATGCTCTTAATTTCACTTCTCCAGTTTGGAATATATTCAGATTTTTTTGGTGGGCATGGCAAGGGGGGGTTGGGATTAGGGTTGCTGTGTTACTGCATAGGATTAACAAAACAACAAAACTCGTGTAGCAGGTTGACCCAGTCAGGTAAGAAGTGTAAATAGAAAGTATTTTTTCCTTGTAGTTGAGCACAATGATCACTTGTTTGCCTGTGTTGACATTACATTTCCTTACTGAGACTTCTGAAAACCTGAGATATTTATTCCCTTGACTTCCTACTCGGAAACAATCTTGTAAGGTCAAAAGTCACCTTGTTCACAGCTTCCCAGCATTTCTCTTTGTAAACTCACTGAAACCAGGACACCTTCCTACTGTGTGGCATTGTAATACAGTGACTCAGCATAATTAGACTAAAACAACAGTAACAGCACAACATTCGGAGGTTAAACAGTTTGAACGTACAACTTTATCTGCAGGAGGTGGTTAAATAAAACAGGTTGAAGTACAGGTTGTTGTACTTGGTTACTATCTTGCTAATGAGCCACCTGAACAGGTGAATTCCTCAGCTGGCGTGCCTCTATAGGTCGTATCTGGGGAATTTGGATGGAAGACTTCCTTGTAGCAGTGGGGTGGAGACTCATGGTGAAGACAGTTTCTTTTATTGTGCTCTCTTCCAGTGTGGTGGACAGCAGGTGAAAAGAGAGACGGAAACTGGCAGAACTTTCAACAGCCTTTCATTCCAGAAACAACGGTAAGTTTATATGATTGCATTAGAGTGCACAGATAGAGCCATTAATTCTGGTGACTGTTCACATTCTCTAAACTAAACTCAACAGTCAGTTGACCTAAAAGGAAGTACTAAGGAAAATTACAGAGAATGTTACAGATAATCATCAACTTAGCTGATTTTTTTTTCTTTTCTTTTTTTTTTTTTTACTTTTTCTATTCTTTTTAAAATTCCATCATGATTCTATACCTAATTTTACATAATTATTTAATTGTTGTTGTGTTATGACCCACCCTTTTCTCTTTCTCATATACAGTACCATCACCTATTTTCCTATCTCTCTTTTCCAGTTTCTCTTATCTTTCTTTGAGGATTTTTTTCCCTCTACTGCTTTAATTCATTGATCTTATTTCCTTATTTAGCTCACTATACTTTGTGTATGATCTGTATGAATAATGAAGTCACCATTTAAACTTTGAAATTTTTGAGTGTTAGATTTTCCCTTTTAAAGTTGTTCATTTATCAATCTACATATGAGAAAAGAGACTCTACAACATTTACTTAACATTTAGTCCCTGCGTTGTTTTGGTTCATTTAGTGATTACGATCTGCCAGAAATCTGTGTCCACAAGTCCAGATTGTCTTTTGTATTTGTCTAAAACATGATTTAATTTGCAAATGACATTATTGTCTATAAATTTAAGTGAAAAGTTGAATTGATCTACCAATCACTTTTCACTAAAAGACTGTAAAGATAAATACCACAGTGATATAGATGTCCTCCATGCAGAGCCTGGTATGATCACATACACCTGAGCACCAGACACCAGATACTACCTTTCCACTGTAGTATTACTTGTAGCTCAGAGTACACCCCCCCCCCCCCCCCCCCCCCCCCCCCCCCCCAGCCCTCTTTACAACAATGAGAAATGTGTGAAGCAGTGGGGGAGTGGAAAGAGCCTGTTTTATTTTCTAAAACAGTTTTTTTTTTTTTAATCTCTATCCACAGCCTGAAGTGTGAAAATAATTTCATGTCTTAACTGTTAAAAGCAGAAACCATCTAGAAAGCTGTATATGTGTGTGTTTCCTCTCCTCTGCTGCTCTCCAGTGTCTAGCAGCCAGAATGCTCTACACTGAGCTGCTGCGGTTGTGGGATGAGTCTGTGACGGCCATGGATGCCAGGGACTGGCAGGGAGCTCTGGCAGTCCTCCAGCAGATCAGTGAACACACTTCTCGCACCTTGTTTAATGCTGCCTCAGCTCACCTGGCCCTGGGACAGACAGACATGGCTCTGAAGGTTGGTGTTTGAAGTAAAACATTTCATTTTGATTGATATATACAGATTTATTCATATTTGGTTTTAGGAATGTTTCTTTTTCTTTTTTTTTTTTTTTTTACACCAAAAGCTTTACAGTATGTCATCCTGAAGCGTATATGAGAAAAAAAGGAATTTTAAGATTCTGAACATAATGAAATAGTAAAATGTTGTCATACAGACAGCTGCATGAATATGGAAGTATTTCTGTGCCACCTGAGTTTGAATACGAATTTTTAAGATTGAAATTTTTCAGCATCAAAATCAGACTTTGAATTTTAAAAAACATCAGATTTCTAGCACTGAATTTTTTTTTGCCTCTGAATTTTATTTTGTTAAAATAAATTCAGTGTTAAAAAAAATTGTTGTCTTAAAATATTCAGTTTTTCAAAATTCAACATGTAAAGAAATTCAACACCCCAAAAAATTCAGTGTAAAAAAAAAAAATCAACATCTCAAAAAAATTCAGTGTAAAAAAAAATTCAATTTCTAAAAAAAAAATCAGTGTAAAAAATTCAACCTCAAAAAATTCAGTGTAAAAAAACTCAACCTCAAAAAATTCTGTGTAAAAAGAACCAGACTCAACATCCGGGTCACCAGGGAGAAGGAATCTATTCTAATTCTATTCTAATCTATTTTAAATGTTTAATACAAACAGCAAATAAAGTAAACAGACTCACCGCAGCACCATCACCTGAGTTTGCTGCCATGGCCGACCGGTCCGTCTTACTATCTGGGTGGGTGTCACATGACCAATGGAGCGTAACGTGATTGGCTGGACGTTGGCTGAATTGAGACAGGGATCGATTGCTTCTCCCTGGTGACCCAGATGTTGAGTCTGGTTCTTTTTACACTGAATTTTTTGAGGTTGAATTTTTTTACACTGATTTTTTTTTTTAGAAATTGAATTTTTTTACACTGAATTTTTTTGAGATGTTGATTTTTTTTTTAAACTCTGAATTTTTTGGGGTGTTGAATTTCTTTGCGTGTTGAATTTTGAAAAACTGAATATTTTAAGACAACAGTTTTTTTTTTAACAATGAATTTATTTTAACAAAATAAAATTCAGTGGCAAATAAAAATTCAGTGCTAGAAATCTGATGTTTTTTAAAATTCAAAGTCTGATTTTGATGCTGAAAAATTTCAGTCTTAAAAATTCGTATTCAAACTCAGATGGCACAGAAATACTTCCATACATGAAGCTTCTAAAACACATCTAGAAACACTCTTGGGGGGGGAGGGGGGGGGGGGGCACCTTGCATGTTACCATGGTCTGTGTTGGTGTGTGTGTTACTGAGAGGCCATAAAAACATTAAAGTTTCATGGGTTTAAACACTGCCTGAACTTGTTTTGTCTTCTCTGTCATGTCCAGGCTTTGGACTACACCATTGCCAAGGATGAACGTCTTGCTGTTGCCTTCTTTCAGAGGGGAGGAGTGATGATGCAGACTGGCAGGTAGGACCCGGAGCCTGAACTGCACCTGAGCAGTATCATGTCACACTGATGGGCTCGCTGCAGTAAGGAACGAGCCAAATCTAGTAGGCTGGGAAGGACGTTGTACAAAATAAAGTCCTCCATCTAAGGACTAAGCTAAGTGCTAAGCAGGATAACTAAAAATCAAACCTCCTAAAAAACAAACAAACAAACAAAAAAAACAACAACAACAACCCTTATTTTATCCTCATCATAGATGACTGAGATGGCTTAGAAATGGTCACATATATAATTTGTGGCCAGACAAATGAGTATTTCATACCATTTGGAAAGAAATTGGAGTTGTGTGGTCTGGAGCAAAGATAAAAAAAAGGACCATCCAGTTTATTATCTACAGCAGTGGGTCACAAACTTTTAATGCCAGGAACCACCTGAGAAAGTGTTCAGCTCTCTGAGTACCACCATGATGGCCAATTTTAAAATATATGCCTTCTCAATTAGCTTTAAATTCACAGGATAGATATTTATTCCTAATTGTAGTAATTTATTGTTACCTGAATTTTGTTTGAAACATATTTATAATGCATTGTATGTTTCCGATTTAATTAAAAAAAAAAGTAAAAATGTGAAAAGTCCTGACGTTCCCCTGCGTACCACCAGAGAGCGCTCACAAACGTCCCACAGTTTTAACCACTGATCTACAAGTCAGTCGTTCCCATTACAGCCCCATAGCAACTTCATCAGTGACCCTGGCTAAGCTTATATCACTCACACCTGATATTTTAGAACAAAAGCACATCTGTTCTGGGGATGTCTGTGCAATTTTCAACCAAAACAAAACCACATTCTGCAGATTCTGAATAAAAAGAGGGCATGGATACTGGGCCGGCCTGCCTACAGTCCTGACTAGTGCTGGGCGATATGGAAAAAATCATATATCACGATATGGACTATTTTATATCACGATCACGATATATATCACGATATACCATAATAAAGTATGTTTTCAGTTATTCTATAAAAAGTTTGACAAAAATTTCATTGCTTACTTTTCAACTTTATTTTGAAAGGACATTTAGCTGAACTGTCACAAACATACATTTTAGTGCAGCAAAAACAGGTAGGTACAGAGGTACAGCAGCTTTCACATTTTTTTTTAACGTGTACAACAGTTTCTGAGAGGAAAAACACATTTTTGCACTGAAGTTCAGCTATAAAAAATAAACACAAATTATTTTTCAACTTTCTGAAATCTGTAACCTTGTAGTGCAAAGTTTGCAAACCAATATAAAGTGTCTAAAGTAAACATCAGGGTTGAAAAGAACTCTGTTTAAGGCATTAACCATGAATAAAAGTGCAAACATAAAAGGCTACTTTGTAGAAGTAGATATGATTCTATCAAATTTATCATTGCAGGTTATTTAATTACATATTTGCTGTAATAATTGATAAAATTAGGTTAGAAACGATAGAAACGATAGAAACGATTGAAGAGAAATGGCACGATACACACTTTTATATTGTATTGTATTGTATATGTATCGTCATATCGCCCAGCACTAATCCTGACACATCCCCAGAAGATAACATGCAGAGAATTTAGAAGAAAAAAAAAACATACCGTTGCACAATTTAAGATGTATTTTCAGGAAGATTGAGACAAAATAGCAAAAATAACAACAAGGCATATTCTTTATCACTTGTCATCCTCATAATACTTTCACAGCACATGTGTTGTGAGAGGAAATGACAAAAATTAGGATGCAGTAAAGCTTTTACCACTTTCAATTTTTTTTGGAATGAGCTTGAAATGCAAAAAAAAAAATCACGTATATTAACAAATGAAATGAGGTTGATGAGAAAAGGAAATGTTTTTATACCGTCTACAAAAAATGAATGTCACTTGTAAGAATTGCTGCATTTTTAAAAATGTAATTCCGCTGTTTGTTTTCTGTCTGCATTTGTCTCGGTCCAGGTTGGAAGAGGCTCTATCAGACTGTATCTGGGCACAAAAGCATATGAGAGGGAACGTAG
This sequence comes from Hirundichthys speculiger, assembly GCA_018398805.1. Lineage (NCBI taxonomy): Eukaryota > Metazoa > Chordata > Actinopteri > Beloniformes > Exocoetidae > Hirundichthys > Hirundichthys speculiger. The sequence goes on along the minus strand of JAGFBZ010000068.1, from coordinate 468,754 downwards.
TCATTGACTACAAACAGCTGGGACTGAGATTCAAACTCTACAGCTGGCAGGTCTGACTTTCTTTCTCTCCCCGTCTCACACAGACATGTCAGAACAGAAATGAAATGGGCCGGGCTGCTTCTGTTGTGTAGTCCAAGTCAGAGCTCTAACAACTTCTCGTATTACTCACAGTACAGATAAGATGTAACACACCAACACAAAGCACCTGTGTGCCTCCAGTCATGGTACTTATTGAACTGAATCATTCATTCCCAAACTGACCATTGTTTCATTTTTTTTAATTAATTATCTTTTATTAACCAATAAGAAAATTAGATAAAATAAAATGGGAGATTATACTGTATATTTACTATCAAAGGAGCTCCCTCTCTTAAAAAAAAAAAAAGGGGTGGGGGGGGGTGTACAGTCACCTCCTGTACTTATTACAGGGCTGATCCAGAAGATATGTGGTGTAGAAGACAAACTGTGGAGTCCAGAGGCTCTCAAACTTATTTTTCAGAGGTCCATCTCTACTCTCCATTAAAGGAGAGAGGTCTGGAAAAATGTTCAACAACATCATTATTTTGCTTTTTCACTGTGAACTATATCACGTAAAAACAACATAAGATAAGATACACTTTATTGATCTCCCAAGGGGGGAAATTCAGGTTTCAGTACATCCGTCCAGAGATTACATACAATAATACATACAATAAAAAAACAAGCCAACACGAGACAAGGGTCAACGGTGTCCAAGCCTTTTATGGTTAAAAAAAATATGACAATAATAATGACAATAACGACAAAATACAAATACATAACTTATTTTAAATTACATTCACAGCATTCACTTTAAAAAATTCAGAATGACAAATAAGGAAGAAAACATGGCCAGCATAAAAATGAACACCTGACCACTAATTTTTCTTTTAAATGGTCAATGTTTTGGTAATCTTAGCGAGCGGTTTATGGAAGTATTTCTGTGCCACCTGAGTTTGAATACGAATTTTTAAGATTGAAATTTTTCAGCATCAAAATCAGACTTTGAATTTTAAAAAACATCAGATTTCTAGCACTGAATTTTTTTTTGCCTCTGAATTTTATTTTGTTGAAATAAATTCAGCGTTAAAAAAAATCGTTGTCTTAAAATATTCAGTTTTTCAAAATTCAACACGCAAAGAAATTCAACACCCCAAAAAATTCAGTGTAAAAAAAAAAAATCAACATCTCAAAAAATTCAGTGTAAAAAAATTCAATTTCTAAAAAAAAAATCTGTGTAAAAAAATTCAACCTCAAAAAATTCAGTGTAAAAAGAACCAGACTCAACATCCGGGTCACCAGGGAGAAGCAATCGATCCCTGTCTCAATTCAGCCAACGTCCAGTAAACAGTAAACAGACTCACCGCAGCACCATCACCTGAGTTTGCTGCCACGGCCGACCGGTCCGTCTTACTATCTGGGTGGGTGTCACATGACCAATGGAGCGTAACGTGATTGGCTGGACGTTGGCTGAATTGAGACAGGGATCGATTGCTTCTCCCTGGTGACCCGGATGTTGAGTCTGGTTCTTTTTACACTGAATTTTTTGAGGTTGAATTTTTTTACACTTAATTTTTCGAGGTTGAATTTTTTTACACTGATTTTTTTGAGGTTGAATTTTTTTACACTGATTTTTTTTTTTAGAAATTTAATTTTTTTTACACAGAATTTTTTTGAGATGTTGATTTTTTTTTTTTACACTGAATTTTTTGGGGTGTTGAATTTCTTTGCGTGTTGAATTTGGAAAAACTGAATATTTTAAGACAACAATTTTTTTTAACACTGAATTTATTTTAACCAAATAAAATTCAGAGGCAATAAAAAATTCAGTGCTAGAAATCTGATGTTTTTTAAAATTCAAAGTCTGATTTTGATGCTGAAAAATTTCAATCTTAAAAAATTCGTATTCAAACTCAGGTGGCACAGAAATACTTCCATAGCGGTTCCACGTAGCTGTTTTGTTTTCAAGCCAAAAAAAAGTTTGGCTTCCAAACTGATTTTTTTCAAAGACCCGCCCTATTTTGCTTCTGATTGGCCCTCAATCCCAAACTCCCGTGTACTGATAGGCTACTTGTTCCTGTCATTCATATGAGCGTTCTGCTCCTCCCTCCTCCCCGTGTCTCCCTGACAACCGTCACCAACTCAACCTGAGCGTAAACACACACCCTGCACAGGTAGGACGTCATCACACGGGAAAATAAATGAAGGACCTGAGATAAACATCTGAAATGTTATATGCTTTTACAAGAGACTAAAAGTGTCGACTGAATGAAGCCACTGAACTGTTGCATATCTACTTTGACCCGAGTTATCGCATTGAACGATAATAATTGTTTTTGGTGTTTGCAATCAACAGAAGCCACATTACAAAACAGAAATAGGAATATGTTAGAGAGGAAACAAAGACTTTAATAAAGTTAATCAGAAAACATTTATGCGATCTGATCTGTCACTCAACAATGTATTTCCAACCGTGAACCTCAATCATCCGGGAATTCTCAAAGGCTTGAATCAAAATGACTTCTTTGTTCTTGAAGACGTTTCACCTTCCAGGTTTTGTCAGTTCAAACTGGGTGGTGTGGAGTTTCGAGCTCATAAACTGTGTCGTCATATGATCAGAGCTCCTTCCACCAATCCTGTCAGTCTGGTCCACAGGTAGTTGTGTGCCTGGTTTTGGTAACATGAATGAAGGTGCAAATGGTTGTGAAACTGTCTGAGTTGGAGATTCAAAGCTGCATTGTTGGAGTTAAATGAAATCTGGGTCCTACTATTTTTTTTTTCTTACATTGACATAGATGGCTTATTTCACTCCTCTTTCAAGCCATCTGCCTCCTTTGTCCAAAATATGCACATTATTTGTCCTCAAAAGAGCGTCCCTTATCAACTGCAGGTGGTCTGAATGTTGACCTGATGAGTCTGTCTCGTGTTGTTTGTGGAGTTGTTTAGTTTCTCTTTCATATACAATGATGCTCAGGTTTTGTAAAGATGTTTTGTCCTGACAGTGAAGCAGTTTTTATTTGAGCTGTTGTGTTTGGAGATTTCTTTTCTGTGCTTTCAAATACTCCTGCCATCTTTCATCTTTGCATCCCTTTTTCCTTTTTTCTTCTGTTTGGTGATGTACTATTTTTTTCCAGATTGGTTTGTGTGTGTGTAGGTTTCTGGTAAACCTCGGTGATCAGACTTCCTTCCTCCTGGATGCGAAGTCTAATGATGGAAACCAAAACTGTATTTTGAACCAGGCTGTAAATAATCATATTTCTGTTACAAAGATGGACAAACCTTTGGTGCCAGCACCTAGTGGCCAGTTGACCCTAACCCTAACCCTAACCCTAACTGCAACCTTTCTCATTTCCTGGGCATACTTGGTTGGGGATGGATGTTTCAGCTCCTTCCACAGATGTTTAACATCTGAGCAGGACGTACAGAAGGCCACTTCAGAATAGCTCAGTGTTTTTTTTTTTTCTTCGCCATTCTTGGGTGTTTTTAGCTGAGTTTTTTTTAGGTCATTATCCTGTTGGATACAGGATGACCTGTGACTGAGACGAAGCTTTCTGACACTGGGCAGCACGTTTCAGTCCAGAATGCCCTGATAGTCCTGAGATTTCATTGAACCCTACACAGATTCAACCCAACCGGTGCCAGATGCAGCAAAGCAACTCCAGAACACGACCAAGCCTCTCCCGGGTTTCACACTGTTCTTTTCTTTGAAGTCTGTGATGATGGAGCTTACGTGACTTGCCAAAAAGCTCCAGTTTTTCTCATCTGGGCGAAGGACACTGTCTCAGAAGCTCTGAGGCTTGTCAGTATCTATTATTACAAATTCCAGTCTTGCTTTTTCATGTTCTGCTTTCAAATGTGGAATCTTCCACTGTCATCTCCCACTAAGTCCATTTTGACTCCAACAGCAATGATCGGTGCAATCTAAAACTGATGTAGCTTGACCTTGGAGTTCATCTTCATTTCTCTTTGGAAATTATTCTGAGCTCTTTGGTTACCATGTGCATTATCCGTCTCTTTAGTTTGTCATCCGTTTTCCTCTTGAGGCCGCGTCCAGGGAAGCTCTGTGGACTTTAAACTTCTGAATAATATGTGCAACTGCACTTACAGGAACATCAAGCTGTTTGGAGACCGTTTTATAGTCTTTACTTTAACATGCTTGTCTATAATTAGCTTGTCTATAATTATCTGATGTCACATTTGATGTGACATCAGATTATTATCTTTTCTAGAGGTACCGTCATTTTTGTCCCGGCCAGTAACATTCATTTTTGTGTTGAACCACAATCCAAGAGCAATGTCTTATTTTCATTAGTTTACTGTATTTCTTAATTCACTATTGCTTTTGACAGTTTCAAGATAATTTAGTAGGGGTGTAACAGTACATGTATTTGTATTGAACCGTTTCGGTACAGGTAGGTCGGTTCAGGACGGGGGCGTACCGAACGAGTTTCCACACGGACATATTAAGTAGAGGACTGCATGTTGTGGAGCAGAGCGCTGCAGCCGCACATGCGCAGTTGTGCGCACACCCAGTGTTGCCAACTTAGCGACTTTGTCGCTATATCTAGCGACTTTCCAGACCCCCCTAGCGACTTAATTTGTAAAAAGCGACTAGCGACAAATCTAGCTACTTTTTATGGTGATTTTGAGACTCACGCGCACTCAAACCGCTAGGTTTAAAGCATCACTGGCTGCTGTCTGCCTCGCGAGCTGCGCTTCTCTCTCCCTCTCTCTCTGCCGGGCTCAGTGCACAGCCAGCGCGAGTTTCTGTGTGTGGACTGGGCGCGTGTCACCACATACACAGGCGACGCGCGTGCACACAAACACCCTAATCAGTGGTAGAGAACGCTGGCTTCAAACACATGATAAAGGTAATTGAGCCCGGATATCAATTACCTTCTCGTCCACATTTTAGCCAGAAAATCATACCGGGACTTTATGAAAGAATAAAAAGATTAGTTTTTAAAGAAACACCCTGAGCCTTATTCATGTTATTTATTCTGACTAACAACTTGAAACTGTTCAGTGTTGCAACTGTTCAATTTTGCACATCAGATGGATTCTTTTTTTAAGCAAGAGGCTTAGCCAATGTTATTTTTATTTTGTTTTTCAAAATATCTACATTTTAGAATATTGTATTTATATTTTTGAGCAGAATTCTAGCTTTGTATAGGCTAATGTTCCTATTGTTAAAAAGCACAAAAGTGTGTTATAAACAACTAGCACATTTATATTTTGCATTTATGTTTCTTACTGTACCGAAAATGAACCGAAGCGTGACCTCAAAACCGAGGTACGTACCGAACCGAGAGTTTTGTGTACCATTACACCCCTATAATTTAGTGATGATTGTGGGTTTTCTTTTTCTTTAACGGAAGGTTACCAACAATTCTGTCCATGTGAGTTTGTCAAACATGAAAAACCAGCAGTTGATCAAGGAGGATAGATTTCACCCATTTTAGCCAACAGAGCTAAGGCCTTTGAGCTTCTCTCAGACCAAGGGACCAATTGCTGGGAAATGCTGGCCAAACTTGTGCTTCAGTAAGTTTTGAATGTGTCACTTAGGTATTACACAACGCAGCAGCTGTGTACTGTCTGATGGGCCAGTGGGAGCAGGCCAGAGACGTCCTGCGATCAGCCTCCCAGGAGAAGGGACCAGGACGGGGGGGGTCCATGGAGGTAGCGTTGGAAAGCACTGAAGTGAGTGTCTCAACATGTCTTCCTCAATGGAATGTTCCTGAAAGACTTAAACTGATAAAAAACGTCCAAACCCAGCCTCCCTTACAATGTCTATATTGCATTTATGTTGCACTCTTTGGCTTTTATTTTGCTCTATTATTCTTTTTCATTTCAGTTTAATTTTCTAATTAAAAGTGAACCATTCCAGTGCTTCAGCTTGGAAAATGTGCATAGTACATAAGACATAAGAATTTGACTCGCTAAAGAAATGACGATAATTTGTTGTGTTTCATTTGACGATGCCGACATGCTACTTGTCACAAAGCAGCAATGACAAGAAAATACAATTTACACGTAAAGCACATAATACGTGTTCCTTAACTACCATCAAGTCAAAATCAAAAAGTATCGCGTCAAGTAAAGTTGAGGTTGAGATAACAATTCTAGTTGCCAATGATTTACAGAGAACAAAACCAACTGTTCTGGGATCCCAGTTTACAGTATACATTTCACCTTGAATGTGCAGTTTTAACTTTAAGCAAATCATTTTTGCACATTTTTAATTTGATAATTTATCTAATTAAATGCTTAAGCATCAAGAACTACACATTGAAAAATGTGTAAGCAAAAATGAAACAAAACAAAATGACAACCCCCCCCCCCCCCCCCATACAAGTGTAGGACTATAGCAGCAGCCTTATTTTTGCTTCCTTTACTTTTATTTACTTTTATCATTATTACTATTATTATTAGTTTGTAAGTTGGTGTGTAAGTTTCATGTTGGCCCTTTCCACATTTTATATAAAATTTTAAATTCATAATTTCAAATACTTTGCACTTTCCAGTGACAGGACAAATATCTCCAGTAAAACAAATTTTGACTTTTTCTATAAAAAATTTAGAAATGTATTTAAAAATGTTTACTACTAGATATTAATTTTTTAAGCAAAATGTTGATGTCTTGATCGTGTCATAGCTCAACATTTTCTGCCAAAGCTAGAACAGTTGAAATAATTGAGAGTGATGCATATTATTAGATAGTCTGTGTTTGCTAACTTGTGTTACCTGTAGCTTGGCTACGCCACTGAAAGATGTGCCTCAAAGATCATGAATTTGAATTATGGTAAATGATTTGAGGAACAAACGTGATGTAAAGGCCAAAAGAAAATTTTGCTTTAGTACATATATAGTTAACATGTGGCTAAGTTTATGCAAAAAAACAAAAAGGAAAAAAAAGAATAGTAAAAAGATGCAAAACCTTGTTTTCTTAGCATTGCTCACTGGTCATTTTGATGTAAATATCATAGCTCTACACAAATATAATAGACTGAGTGGCAGTCCATTCTTAATTTTCATGCATTTTAACAAACAGCTCTCAAAATGTTCTCAGAAGCTAAGATAATATTTCAACCCTTTTCTAGGATAACCCTGACCACTCTCACAATAATACATTTCTACCAAAATTCTTATCTTAAGTAAAAAAAAAAAAAAAAATGGGACTGTGACTGTCAGTGATACAATTACTCAATGCTTTATAGATTGTTACAGGAGATAAGACAATGATTAACAATGAATTGTTATGATATAGTTTACTAATGTAATATATTAATATAACATGAGTGATCCTATTATAATATTATAATACTATTCTTGTCATTGATGTACAAATATATGCATAGATTATATGGTTCTGGTCCAACAGGTCTCCCAAAGAACAGAACTGAAAGATAAATGTTTGCCACATTAAGTATAAGAATTTTAAATTGATGTTAGAATGCTTATTTGTGATTTTGAAAACAGAGGAAAGAGGTTCTGACTCCTCTTCTGGTACCTGAGGGTGTGGTGTTTCGACCCAAGAAACAGGACGTTGAGCAGCTCCAGCAAAGAGACTTCTTAGGGAAGGCAAAGGTACCGGTTCTTTTTATACTCTATATAAACATACAAACATATATGTATGTGTGCATAGTATGTATTAGGATTCATACACATTTGTGCCCTTATTCTACAAAAAGATTATTGCTATTGTTATTACAGTAGACAACATTCAAGACAGTTGACAATCTTCCCAAAAGTACAACTTTGCACCATTCTCAAAAAATGTACAGAGAAGGCCTCAGTTAGCATATTAAATGTAAAATGTCAAAAAGTACTTAGAAAAACGCTACACAAAAACAACTGGGTTTTAAGGGTTGCCAGTAAAATGTGATTTTTATCTAAAAGGAACATGATGGTGAGGTAATTAGGACATTTGCTTCACGGCTTGAAGATCCTTGTTGGGCTTTTTTCTTTGTGGAGTTTGCATGTTCTCACTATGTTTGCATGGCTTTAATTCTGGCTTACTTTAGCAGTCAATAAACATGCACATCGGGTTGACTGGTAACTGGTGAACTGTCTAGAGGAGTGAATAAGCATGGGTGGTCATGTGATGGACTGGCAACCTTTCTGAGGAGTTGGCTAGAGCAGTCTTTCTCAATCCTGGTCTCCGGGACCCACGGTACTACATGCTTTAGATGTCTCCCTGCCGCTATAGACGAGATTTAGATGTTTGGATCACTTTTTCATCTTGTCATCAAAGTTTACAGAAGTAAGTTGATGACTCATTAACTTTTCATCACATCTAAAGCATACAGTGCAATAGGTTCCAAAGAAAAGGGCTGGGAAACACTGGGCTAGAGCACCCCTTCTGACCCTAAACATAGGTTATATAGTACAAGTTTATATAGGTTATAGAAAACAAGTTTCCTTGTCTTGATACTAATCTAATTAGATATCTAATTACTGGTAGGGCATAGGTGTTTTTCCCATTCAGCTGTCTCTTCAGGACCTGCCTCTGTAGGTATTTGGCTGACAAGATGTATGTTTGAAGTAGATATAGCATACAAAATAACTGAATTAATTAATTAATTCATTAATTTAGATAAAATGGTCTCTTTTATCTAAAAATATGGTGACAATTTGGACTGGTTTTGCAGCCACACGACCTATACTGACCATGAACTCCACCATGAAGCCAACCATTGTAGATTCAGTTGTGATGCTATCTATTCAACAGGTTAAGTTTGACCAAAATTGGTATGTCACCAATCTTGTGCAAGAATGGCTAAAAAAAAAAGAAAAAAGAAAAGAGGAAATCACAGCGTTGCAGTGACTAATGAAATTCGTCTGTTATGCATGTTTTATCACAGTTACATGCGGTATGCACGCTAATTTGTATTTTTGATGCGCTGCAGATTTCTGTCGAGTTTGTAAATACTGAGGTTTTGGAGTGGACCAGTTTCAGATTACAGCAGTAGTGTGGATGTAGCAAAAATCTAAATCTCAATCCAATTGCAATGCTCTGCCTGAACATTTTGAGAGCTGTGCATACACAAGTGAACTGATGCAATATTTTAACAATAATGTGTTAACTATAACTATAAGTAATATCAAATCTTAATTGAAGAAACAATGGCAAGTAAAAAACTCTCCTAGCAGAAGAAAAGCCTTTAAGTCAAACAAAGGCAAGGAAAAACTCCCCTCTAAGAGGGAAGAAACCTTGAGCAGGACCTGGTTCATAAAGGGGGACCTTCCTGCGAAAGACCAGCTGGGTAAAGGAAGAAAAGAGGAGGGAGACAGGACAAAGAGGACGGAGGACAGAGAGAAGGAAAGCACAAATATTTTGGCAATATTATGTTGGAAACATGTATTAATAATAATTATCCATTAGCCAGAGCTAAGAAATCTATGTACTTGTATTATGACTACCACATTGCTATTATGTCCATTACAAAGACGACTATATGACAGATGTAAGCAGCAACACTAAGGTGGTTTGAGGGTCAGACTGCAGGTCAGCAGGTTAGGAGATTTCCCAGAGACGTCTATGGCGTCAGGTGGAGGTAAACACGGGAATGGTCATCTATATAGACAGGTGGAGGTCAACGCTGGGATGACGTCTATATAGACAGGTGGAGGTCAACGCTGGGATGACGTCTATATAGACAGGTGGAGGTCAACGCTGGGATGACGTCTATATAGACAGGTGGAGGTCAACGCTGGGATGACGTCTATATAGACAGGTGGAGGTCAACGCTGGGATGACGTCTATATAGACAGGTGGAGGTCAACGCTGGGATGACATCTATATAGACAGGTGGAGGTCAACGCTGGGAGACATCTATATAGACAGGAGGAGGGCTGGGATGACGTCTATATAGACAGGTGGAGGTCAACGCCGGGATGACATCTATATAGACAGGTGGAGGTCAACGCTGGGATGACATCTATATAGACAGGTGGAGGTCAACGCTGGGATGACGTCTATATATGGAGGTCAACAGGAGGTCAACGCTGGGATGACGTCTATATAGACGGGTGGAGGTCAACGCTGGGATGACGTCTATATAGACAGGTGGAGGTCAACGCCGGGATGACGTCTATATAGACAGGAGGAGGTCAACGCTGGGATGACGTCTATATAGACAGGAGGAGGTCAACGCTGGGATGACATCTATATAGACGGGTGGAGGTCAACGCTGGGATGACGTCTATATAGACAGGTGGAGGTCAACGCCGGGATGACGTCTATATAGACAGGAGGAGGTCAACGCTGGGATGACGTCTATATAGACAGGTGGGGTCAAAGGTCAACACTGGGATGACGTCTATATAGACAGGTGGAGGTCAACGCTGGGATGACGTCTATATAGACAGGTGGAGGTCAATGCTGGGATGACGTCTATATAGACAGGTGGAGGTCAATGCTGGGATGGGATGACATCTATATAGACAGGTGGAGGTAAACGCTGGGATGACGTCTATATAGACAGGTGGAGGTAAACGCCTGGGATGACGTCTATATAGACAGGTGGAGGTCAAACGCTGGGATGACGTCTATATAGACAGGTGGAGGTCAACGCTGGGATGACGTCTATATAGACAGGTGGAGGTCAACGCTGGGATGACGTCTATATAGACAGGTGGAGGTCAACGCTGGGATGACGTCTATATAGACAGGTGGAGGTCAACGCGGGATGACGTCTATATAGACAGGTGGAGGTAAAACTGGGATGACGTCTATATAGACAGGTGGAGGTCAACGCTGGGATGACATCTATATAGACAGGTGGAGGTCAATGCTGGGATGACGTCTATATAGACAGGTGGAGGTCAAATGCTGGGATGACGTCTATATAGACAGGTGGAGGTCAATGCTGGGATGACGTCTATATAGACAGGTGGAGGTCAACGCTGGGATGACGTCTATATAGACAGGTGGAGGTCAATGCTGGGATGACGTCTATATAGACAGGTGGAGGTCAATGCTGCTATGACGTCTATATAGACAGGTGGAGGTCAACGCTGGGATGACGTCTATATAGACAGGTGGAGGTCAACGCTGGGATGACGTCTATATAGACGGTGGAGGTCAACGCTGGGATGACGTCTATATAGACAGGTGGAGGTCAACGCTGGGATGACGTCTATATAGACAGGTGGAGGTGGGGGTCAACGCTGGGATGACGTCTATATAGACAGGTGGAGGTCAACGCTGGGATGACGTCTATATAGACAGGTGGAGGTCAACGCTGGGATGACGTATATAGACAGGGGAGGTCAACGCTGGGATGACATTATATAGACAGGTGGAGGTCAACGCTGGGATGACGTCTATATAGACAGGTGGAGGTCAACGCTGGGATGACATCTATATAGACAGGTGGAGGTCAACGCTGGGATGACGTCTATATAGACGGGTGGAGGTCAACGCTGGGATGACGTCTATATAGACAGGTGAAGGTCAACGCTGGGATGACGTCTATATAGACAGGAGGAGGTCAACGCTGGGATGACGTTTATATAGACAGGTGAAGGTCAACGCTGGGATGACTTTTAAATAGACAGGTGGAGGTCAACGCTGAGATGACGTCTATATAGACAGGTGGATGTCAACGCTGGGATGATGTTTATATGGACAGGTGGAGGTCAACGCTGGGATGACGTTTATATAGACAGGTGGAGGTCAACGCTGAGATGACGTCTATATAGACAGGTGGAGGTCAACGCTGGGATGACATCTATATAGACAGGTGGAGGTCAACGCTGGGATGACGTCTATATAGACGGGTGGAGGTCAACGCTGGGATGACGTCTATATAGACAGGTGGAGGTCAACGCTGGGATGACATCTATATAGACAGGTGGAGGTCAACGCTGGGATGACGTCTATATAGACGGGTGGAGGTCAACGCTGGGATGACGTCTATATAGACAGGTGGAGGTCAACGCTGGGATGACGTCTATATAGACAGGAGGAGGTCAACGCTGGGATGACGTTTATATAGACAGGTGAAGGTCAACGCTGGGATGACGTTTATATAGACAGGTGGAGGTCAACGCTGAGATGACGTCTATATAGACAGGTGGATGTCAACGCTGGGATGATGTCTATATAGACAGGTGGAGGTCAACGCTGGGATGACATCTATATAGACAGGTGGATGTCAATGCTGGGATGACATCTATATAGACAGGAGGAGGTCAATGCTGGGATGACGTCTATATAGACAGGTGGAGGTCAATGCTGGGATGACGTCTATATAGACGGGTGGAGGTCAACGCTGGGATGACGTCTATATAGACGGGTGGAGGTAAACACTGGGATGACGTTTATATAGACAGGTGGAGGTCAATGCTGGGATGACGTCTATATAGACGGGTGGAGGTCAACGCTGGGATGACGTCTATATAGACAGGAGGAGGTCAACGCTGGGATGACGTTTATATAGACAGGTGGAGGTCAATGCTGGGATGACGTCTATATAGACGGGTGGAGGTAAACACTGGGATGACGTCTATATAGACAGGAGGAGGTCAACGCTGGGATGACGTCTATATAGACAGGTGGAGGTCAACGCTGGGATGACGTTTATATAGACAGGTGGAGGTCAACACTGGGATGACATCTATATAGACAGGAGGAGGTCAATGCTGGGATGACGTTTATATAGACAGGTGGAGGTCAACGCTGGGATGACGTCTATATAGACAGGTGGAGGTAAACACTGGGATGACGTCTATATAGACAGGTGGAGGTCAACGCTGGGATGACGTTTATATAGACAGGTGGAGGTAAACACTGGGATGACGTCTATATAGACAGGAGGAGGTCAACGCTGGGATGACGTCTATATAGACAGGTGGAGGTAAACACTGGGATGACGTCTATATAGACAGGAGGAGGTCAACGCTGGGATGACGTCTATATAGACAGGTGGAGGTAAACACTGGGATGACGTCTATATAGACAGGTGGAGGTCAACGCTGGGATGACGTTTATATAGACAGGTGGAGGTAAACACTGGGATGACGTCTATAGGGGAGGTCAAACTGGGATGCTATATAGACAGGTGGAGGTAAACACTGGGATGACGTCTATATAGACAGGAGGAGGTCAACGCTGGGATGACGTTTATATAGACAGGTGGAGGTCAACGCTGGGATGACGTTTATATAGACAGGTGGAGGTCAACGCTGGGATGACGTCTATATAGACAGGTGGAGGTAAACACTGGGATGACGTCTATATAGACAGGTGGAGGTCAACGCTGGGATGACGTTTATATAGACAGGTGGAGGTAAACACTGGGATGACGTCTATATAGACAGGAGGAGGTCAACGCTGGGATGACGTCTATATAGACAGGTGGAGGTAAACACTGGGATGACGTCTATATAGACAGGAGGAGGTCAACGCTGGGATGACGTCTATATAGACAGGTGGAGGTAAACACTGGGATGACGTCTATATAGACAGGTGGAGGTCAACGCTGGGATGACGTTTATATAGACAGGTGGAGGTCAACGCTGGAATGGTCAGAAGGTGGAACTGCAGGTCAGTATGTAGCTCTAGAAACGCTGGCCTGCAAACATATACAGAAAAAAAAAGAAAAAGGGGTGACAGAACAATGAAGAGCAGTTACATGTATGAGGTGCTCCTAATTAACTATGGTTACAGCTGAAGGAAGAAGAGGAACGTAGCCCCAAAAAAAGGGGTGAGGAGACCACTCAGTGGATCATGTTGGTGTCTCCCTGCAGCGTAGACCTATAGCAGTATAGACCTATAGCAGCATAGACCTATAGCAGTGTAGACCTATAGCAGCATAGACCTATAGTAGCATAGACCTATAGCAGCATAGACCTATAGTAGCATAGACCTATAGCAGTGTAGACCTATAGCAGCGTAGACCTATAGCAGCATAGCTATGATGAGGCTGTGTTTTAGACCAGCTTGTTCTAGTCTGGTCTTCAGCCATTCCTGTATTTGTAGCTGTGACTATAGGCTTTAATGCACTATTGTTGAGACTAACCATAGGCTGTACTAAACAGAAATGTTTGAAGTTTATTTTAAAGGGTTAACCCAAATTGCCTCCTGAACCCAAACTGGTAGCTGGTTTCATAGTAAAGGTGCCTGATAGCAGAAGGCCCGTCCTCCAAATCTTCTTCTGGATATTCTAGGTACAGAAATATTTGTATATATATATATATAACAATAACAGTAACAGGTATTGCTGCAGAAGTGGGGCGACGGTAACTCCTGAGACAGAGCATCATGTGGAAGATCGGTGGTTTGATCCCTGGTGTCTGAACTCCACATTGTCATTGGTTTGTTTAACAAAGAAAAACCACTGCTTACACAAAAAGGTATAGTCTATGATGTGCTGTAAGATAAGCTCTATGAGTAGTTGTCAAGACTAGACAAGTGCTGCATACTGTAAATGTAGTTGATTTAACACTTCTACAAACCACCAAATCAGGGGGTGTATGTTGTTTTTACACACTGCTGTAGACTGAAAATCTAAACTTTATTGGTTTAGATTTTTGTTGAACTTGTTGTGAAACCAATATGAATGGCAACTGGAGGAATGAGTAACCCATAGCATTGAAATAAAACTGAAATGTTTTGTTGTGTCAGCATTTTCATCCTATTGTCCCTCAAATAAATTTTCATGCAGATTAAAGTTTCTATGCTTATGCAACATTCATTAATGTTTGATTCTGTATTGATGCAGGTGATTTCTTCTATGATCCCCAATGATGATTTTGGAGGCTTTGAACCACTGAGACACCAGGTAAGTGTTTCATAGTGATGTCACTATGGATGATGATGTGTCACTACACTTCTACCAGTCACTACAGATGATAACTGTCAGTCTGTATTTTTTACAGAAACCTGGTTTCTATGAACCCAAGATGGCTGGAAATCAGTAAGTATTCATATAATCAAACAGAAATTTTTCACCTGCATGTATGGGTAAAATTACTATTAAAGTACATATTACAGTAAAACTATACCCATATATGTGAATCATTTTTGTTTGCTTTTTTTTTTCCCATATTTTAGGGATTCTCGGTACATGCGTGTACGGGGCCCGTACATGGCCCGGGGCCCAGAACAGCTAACGGTGCCAGGAGGAGCCATGGTGTTTTTATTTGGAGAGGAGGACCGGGATGGAATGATAAATGTCATATATGATGGACAGGTGAAAGCATATTTCCAGCAAGAGATTTATTTTTATATTAAATAGTGAGAGAAAACTTAGTTTCTTCTCCTGAGCTTTAGAACTGAGAAACACAACTAAATGTTTTGTAACATTAAAACAATAGGAAACTTTAAAGCTTGCTATTTTTTTTTCTTCATCTTTTTTGATTTTTGGTCGGCTAGGGGAAGCAGAACAAGCTGAAAACATAATATATACTTGGCCCTTATAAAGTGAACACTGCAAGTTCATTCTGATATATTTTAGTTGCTTGTGTTCTGTCCAAATCACGTTGTTGTTTCCACTAAAGAATCTCTGAAAAGCTGCTTATCCTTGACATAATTAAATAAGAAGATATGCCAGATGTGTACGTGAACAACATGGCGGTGCTGTTTAAATTTATATTTATTTATTCATTCATTCATTTTTGATATTTAAGAAAGCAAACTCTTAAAATCAAAGTAATTACTTTAATATACCATCAATACAGTAGCATTCTTTTAATAGCAATAGGCATTTTTCCTCAGGCAGCTGGTAACAAATGAGTTACCTGAAATGCTATTGTACCTGAATTACAACGTATTTTAAAAAACAAACAACAGAAGTAAAACTGTAGGCCATATCTTTGCATGCAATCACTCTTCCTTAGTTTGCTGGAGTGCTCACATTTGCATTCAGTATAGAGAGAATATGGTGTCTGTGGGCCTACAGGCTATTTTCAGTCTTTTATTTTCAGAGAGGACTGCTGCCAGTGTCCCTGCTTGAACCTGTAGATGTGAAGACATCCAAAGGCAAAAAGGAGAAGGTAATGTATTCGTTCATCTGATAATATACTTATTACAAAATACTTTATGCTTCCATTTTGGGAAACAAGAGGAAAAATAAAGTGGTCTTTTCTTATATATGTTGTCATTTCCACAGAAAGTTTCCAGTGGAATCCCCCTCCCACCAGGACTCAAACCACCGACTCGTCCACATGCCCAGTCGAGCCCTGCAGCTCCTCCTCACAGTAAATCTTCTTAGTACACCCTCTCTGAGACACCTTTACCTGACTTCCTCCTGATCTGCTTTAACTAAGAACTTCTATGTTATCTTTAACATCCCAGTATCACAGTAGCCATTCTCTAATCATTTTTGTTCATTGTACGTTCATCCATCATTTAATTGGAGCAAGACAGAATGTCTTTCAAGTGTTATCAGGACTAAAGGCAAATTTACACAGTGGTAAACACAAATTTCTTTATTTTTTGTTGTTTTTGTGTTGCAGGCCTGGAATGAAAAATGGATGTAAATTAACAAATAAAATGAAGTTGATGAGAAAAACATTAGATAAACTGGGTTCATACAGTCAAGAAAAGCTTAAGGATTAGGTGAAAAAGACTATAAAGGTGGTTTGTTTTTGATGGTGGAAGAGGCAGAGGACAGGGAAAGATGGAACTGTGTGATCCACTGCATTGACCCTGAGAGCAAAAATGCATGAGTTAAAAGAAAAGAAAAAATTCGCTGCCTGTAAAGAAAGAGAAGTCAAAGTAAATCTAAGAATCATTGGGACTTTATTTTACCTGCATTTTCCATATTATCCCATTTTGTTCCTTTTTTTTCTTTCAGATTTTGGGATATAGTTTAGTCATCCGCTGTGATTACATCCTGACATCAGTGCAGACATTGTCTAAATCAGTGGTTCTAAAACTTTTAATCCTGCGTACCGCCATGATGACCAGTTTTAAAATATAGCCATATATGCCTTCATAATTAGCTTAGGAGAGATGTTTATTCCTTATTGTAGTTGTTTATTGTTACCTGAATTTCGTTTGAAATGGTAGTGTCTGAAAAACATGATATATCTGATATGTACGCGATATTTACCTTTTTTCATACGGTTTAACTACGACTTGTTAACAGTGAAAGGCCTGACAGTTTAGGCCTTTGTTTGGGGTTCACTGAGTTTGTTTCGGTCCATTATGTGAAAATCTGCCCAAGGACAAGTTCCCACACTTACAAATTTGAAGAGATCCAAAATTAAGAGAAAAAGGGAGTAATATCCTGTGTTGGGTCCTTATCAGAAGACACCAGATGGTCATTGTCCAAAGGGAAAAAACATGTCAAACTATTGCCAAAGAAATGGTGATTGATCCCATGTTTGTCTGTAATTAGATATGGCTATGGCTATAAGAAATGTCTCTTGACGTACGTTCTCGTTCTTCTTACCAAATTCGACCCGAGAAGTTCCCAGACGTGCGCAAGTCTGTATTAAGCCTCTTTTTTGCAAATAAACTTTACATGCATTTAAAGACAGCTTCGGTGAAAATGTGGAAAGTCCTGACGTTCCCCCGCGTACCACCAGAGAGCGTACCACAGTTTGTGCACCGCTGGTCTAACTCATGGTGGTCACTTTCTAGAACTTTTTACAGCTTTTTCAAGCACTACTAGCAAGGATTGTAATGAAATCTCCAGTCATGGCTAGTTGACTCTGTAGATCCATTAACATTGAACTTAAGTCAAAGAAACACTGTAGAAATATATTTATTCAGTGGATCAGAACCAACATTTAGCTGTATCCACCAGACTTTTGTTGTGAGTGCTCAGATTGTATGAACTGTGTTTTCTCTGCAGGACATTTTAGCACAGATACTCCACCTCCATCCTACACTACTGCTACCCACGCTCCTCCACAGTCCTCAGAGCCTCCCCAGTATACAGCAAATGTAGCCAACAGCCAGGTAACGTCATCCCTCAACACACCTGACTCATCAGGGCAAGGCTGAATCACATCAGAGCTTATTTCCTCACAGTCTTCACACACTATCTTCCAGATCCACAGATGCATTTTTTTCCTTTACTTTCTGCTTGATCTGAATATAGAAGTATTTTTCTGACTTAATATTCTCAGGTGGATCTTAGTTGAATGATGCTGTGTCCTATTTAAGTCAGCAGGAAACGGATGATACTTAACTTTAGTATATAAATATCCTTGTTTGATCTGTGTGTCACAGTAAACTGAAAAAAAGATTCAGTTTAAGTTGAAGCCAGAGAACCACAGAAAGTTTATTCAATCACTTTACCAAATACTCCAGATATCAGAAATATTTAGTTCCAGTCTGGAGTACTTTTGGCACCTTTGGCCGCTCGGTACTGGAAAGTGGGTCACAGAAAGATCATGAATGAGGCCAAACGTGGCTTACGGCATGTGTTGCACTGGCCAGAAAAGGCTGTTGATAAGAGCTACCACAACCAAAAGAGAGCAGATGATTTGTCCATAGATGGCATGGATGGGAACTCACAGCTAAAAGTTAGATACCTGGTTCATAGTAATAATTCTAGGATTATGAATAGAGATGAGCGATTTTATCGATTCTGTGATATATATCGATATTTTATTTCCCCAGAGAGTATCGATTTTTCAGCCGCGGGTATCGATATTCTAAGCTTCTTTCAAAACCCCCGTTTCCCACCTTTAAAAGCTTGCAAGCAACAATTTGCACTGTTTAAATAAATGAAATTATTTTTCTCAACAAATCTTTATTCATTTTGTCCAGCATTTGCAAGCTGCCTGTCAGCCATATAATGTGTAATTGATGCTTTCAGTTCAATTAATTCAAACAAAGTCATTGTAACACTCACAAGATGTCACCAAAATCACTTTGTCCCTTTAAAATCTTTCAGAAAATGATGTAAATGTATTGTAAGTTGAATATTGATATATATTGTATCGTGAGCCGAATATCGTGTATCGTATCGGGAGATTAGTGTATCGCTACAGCCCTAATTATGAACGTCAATGCAATCCCACTTCCTTTACCTTTCCCAGTCCACTTGCAATCTCTTTCTATATATTTAGAAAGCCAGACAGAGAGGCCTTGGAGTCAGGAATATATTCCTGCAGCCACGTCTTAGTAAAAGAAATGGTGCTGCATTCCCAATATTCCTTCCACCTCGCCCACGCTTCCTGCTGATCTTTACAGCTGCTAACCCTACCCGGGCCATGGCCACTGCTCCGACCAAAGCTCTGTGTTTTCGCTGGGACTCTGCCATCTCCAGATCTTACCTGGCAGCCCATGCCCTGCCCCTCTGGACGTTTATGCCCACCAACACCACCCTCAACGTTTGGAGTCCCAGTAGAGTAAGGCTTGCTCTTCCCATACAGTGAAAAGCTGCTCAAGCTGTGAGGTAGTCCCGGTCACTGCAAAGGTATCTGACCTTCTTCTCCATGGCTTCCACCAAAGACAAGGTACACCTTGTAGATCAGGAGCGGACACAGGGTCAGATGTAAAATATTGCTTTAATATAGCCAGGCCTTTTATTAACCCAGGAGCCAAGACTTATCAACAATGGTGAGCCAAGACCTCAGCTCCCTGAATGTGGTCTAGATGCCACTTCAGTCCTTGAGGCTGTAGTCAAACATCTCTGCAATGCTCTTTACTGGTTTCTCAGTGATGGGATTACAACAGTGTCCAAGTGTTTGTTACTTTCATTAAGTTTCCATTACTTTCTCCTCCAGCACCATGGACATAGACTTGACTGGCTTGAAACTCATCCTTACGTCATATCCAAGGACGTTAGTTTATTATCCAGGCTCTGAAGTATCCAACAGCCTCCTGGCAATGGTGTTGTGACAGTGGGGTCGTTCATGAAGACTCTGATGGAAGACTGCCAGATTTGGAGAGTGGCTGGCTGCCTTAGCCGCCATGTTCATGGCAGGTCCAGGATTAGGTTCTTTACCTCACTGGGAACATGGTGGCACTTGTCAAGTTTGTGGGGAATCGAGCCGTATACACCGGCCAGATCAAACCAAAGCATTAGCGTTGCATCCCTTACCTTCGTCAGCCCCTCTGATTAGACGTGTGACAACTCCAGTGTGGTCCAGACAGCCTGGAAGAACACTAAAAGGACACAGAAATATGTTTCATCTTAAACATTGTTTTCTCCTTGTTTTTAACATGCTGGCTGACCTCAGGAAGCAGAAGCAGGATCTGTGGTTGTTAAGGTCCACTACACGTATACCGTGGCTCTGTCTGTGCCCCTGGATATACCATACCATGAACTAAGGGAACAAATTGCACAGAAATTGGGCCATCCAGCATCTCAGCTGCGCCTGAGGTAAACACATGCTTCTAATCTCACAGAACAGTAATGACTCAGTCCACTCTGAGAAAACTAAATAGACACTGGTAACTGTCTTTGTCTAAGAAGCCATAATGAAACTTGTCTTTTACTCTCGTCAGATATAAACAACATGGGTCCCGTGTGCTGACGCCTCTGAGTGGGGGGGCGGAGCCAGGTCGCAGCATGCAGGAAGTGGCTGAGGCTGGCAGAGCAACCCTGTGGTGCCAAGTAAGGATTTTAACTTACAACAAATCAGACACACTGGAGTATTTACCATATTTACCAGCAGTAAGAAAGCATGTGTTTTTAGTGTGGGAGGTTTAGACAAGATTGCAACCTTAACTTTACAACATCTCTGGCGTCACTCAGATGGGCTGGGGCCTATTTCAGATCGCAGGTTTTTAGAAAACTCTGAGCTTGAAATGAGGGAGACTGTGTTTTCCAGCTCAGATGGCAAGGTCACTTAAACTTGAGAAAGAGGGGTAACTCCAGCTCATTTCAGAAACTCAGGCAACTTATACTCTGAGTCAGTTTCCATGGTAACCTACACTTGAAACCTAATCTGTTCAGAGCAGGTTTTGTTCCTCTCTGTCTTCTCTGCTTCATAAAGCTGAAACAGATTTAATTTTATTAGCCAGTTCATGTTATAACACATGTTTTGGAGACCATTGTTAACAATGATATGTCTTTTTCTGGACGAAGAGGCTCCCCTGGTTATAATGGAGCTGCATTCACATCTGAAGAGCATCAAAAGTCACCAAATGAATTGTTTGGCCTAATGATTTATTTGTTAAAGTATTACCATTTTACTGCGCAGTCAGTCATATATAATGTATATACATGATCTTCTGTATTCTTTCTGGATTTTTTTTTCTACTGGGAGTCTTTTTTGTAATGTAAAGAAGCCAATCATAGCGGTATTATACAGAGCTGTGAGAAAAGTGGCCCTCTAGCAGTTTTTAAATGTTTTGTTTGACAAGTATTTCCTGGCCACAAACCCATAAGAGCCCTTCAAGAACAATACAGGACTGTGCGCACATATAATAAAACTGGATAACATTAACGATTTACAATAACAACTTTTTAAACGTTGTTATGATGAGGCTTTGAGAGGACCGAAATGTGGGCGATTCAAGAGGCAGGAGATTCTAACATAAAGTCATTTATTTAATTCAAAACACAAAATGCTTCCAGTGTAGGAATGTCCAAAAAAAACAAAACCAAAGTAACGGTACCTAAAGTGCAATCATAGGACAAGACAAGAGCAACTGAACAGACCATGAGCCAAGACAAGCGGGTCAGAGAACAGATGGAGCAGCAGGGAAGAGACGAGGCTTAAATAGACTGAGGATAAATGAGACACGGGGGCTGACAATCAGGAAGATGACACAAGGAAGTAAAACAGAACTCAAGACAAGGACAGACCTTCAAAATAAAACAGGAAGTAACAAATTATATTGATGTCTGATCAATATTTACATTTGCTATTGATTCTATTAGATCCTTCATCATTAAATTGATATATCACTCGATTACACCCCTATTAATAATCAACTTAAATTAAAAACAAGTAATTTAGAAGTACAACAAACTAATAAAGAAGGCATTGATTTGAATTCTGAATGATGAACTGAATTTGTTTACTCTAATTGTCTTTATTTCTATTATTGCAGGTGATTTTTTTTTGGACACTTATTGCAACAAGCTGTTCACTGTTACAAAGTGTAAAGTAAAATACAGAAAATTAACATGGATAAACTTGAAGAACTTGGATAATTCAAAGATGTTTCTGGGGATGCACGATAACTGTTTTTTAAAACCGATACCGATACCGATAACCGATAACTTTCAGCTCCTAAAGGCCGATACCGATAACTGATAACACACATATACCTAAGATCATTTCATCAATACTATGAACAAAATCAAAAACAGTTTTGACTTTTTAAATGAACAGATATTTATTTTTTCCAATGAAAAACTATTGTCAAGACTCTCAAACATTTTCCTAAAGCTATCAAACAAACCTATTTGATATCTCACATTAACTTAAATAAGGTTCATTACTGACTGATATAAAAAATAAAGGCTCCTTGAACTGATGGAAATACATGTGTTAACCTTTCCTGCTTCCGGCTTGCCGACCGTAGTCATAAGCACAGGGGAGCCCCACTTTGCCCCGGGGACGAGCAGTGCTCGTGGTTAAGACCCGCTCCTTGATTACAGCAACCGCTGGTGAGGAATGACAGTCTTCAGGCTCGAGGAGCTGCAGAAGCTTCTTTATTAACTCTTCACCAGAACTTTTTTTACAGCGCGGTTGTACAGAGCTACACACACACTTCTTCGCATACCCAAGCACAAACAGAACGTCAACTTTTCTCTTTAGCGCCCCCGCCCGCCGCGACTCTCCTTCCTGCGTCTCTCATACGCATTCACGCATTCACGCATTCACGCATTCACGCATTCACACACACAGAAAATAAGGGAGGATGACACTCTGCTTCCCTCCTCGTAGAATTCACTCGGAAGATTCGTCACAAATAACCACCAAACTATCTTCTTCTGAAACTTTAACGAAGTTCCACGCCGCCATGTTTGTTGTGATCAGCGCTGTGCTGCAGGCTGCATTCA
Source organism: Hirundichthys speculiger (assembly GCA_018398805.1). Lineage (NCBI taxonomy): Eukaryota > Metazoa > Chordata > Actinopteri > Beloniformes > Exocoetidae > Hirundichthys > Hirundichthys speculiger. The sequence continues at coordinate 445,805 of JAGFBZ010000068.1, read as the reverse complement.
AGGTGTAACGTAAATTCCCACGTTCCCTCATATTCTAGTCGTTCTTTCAGCCTTTTATATTTTTTCTTTTTTTATGTGTAACATGTGTGAAAATACTGCGAATATCGATTCAAGTCAAAAACTATTGAAATTATGACCGAGTTAACGAGTTGTTTTCTGGCATGAGGGGGTATTCTTGATTTTCCTGATTGAGAAATCGTTTTTCTGATTATGCCGACGTCACATGAACATAACATTCACTGCCGGTCATTCAAGGCTCAGAGGGAGTGAGACACTGCTGTGTTGACAGAAATATAAATGTTATCGGGGGGTATTCGTCGTGATATCGGAGTTATCGGGATGACATCATAATTTCCTGTTATCGGCCTGATAGTTGTATCAATCCCCCTAGATTTATCCATCATTCAGTTAAATATTCTGAACATTTATGCAATTTATCCACTATTTTAGTTATTGTGATGTTTTAAACCTCTATTTTTTAACAATATAACTTATCTAGCTCTCTATGCTGACCATTTAACCAATATTTAGATTTTCAAAGTGTTTAATTACTTTTAACTATTTCTTATTACTTGTCACTAATTCCTACAGATCCCTCTGTTATGGGAAAATACTGTTGCAATGTTGTTAGTTAGTAACATGTGAAAGAGATATAAGTAATTATAGTAATATGAATTCAATATCTTGTTTCTTTATTCTACACCTGTAAAGAAGTAGTTTCAAATCTACTAGTCACCAAGAAATAATAATTATTATATTGTTTTGTTGTTTGATCCACTTTTTTGTACAAATATTGTTTGTTTCATGATTCTCATTTTCAAACATTGTGTTTTTTCATCTTTAGAAAGAAGACCCCCTAGCCAACCGTACCATTCTCTACCAGATGGTGGCGCTGTATGACTACTGTGCTCAGGGCCCAGAGGACCTGGAGTTCAGTGAAGGAGACACCATTGACATCCTGGGTCAAGGTGAGCCCTACAAGTTAACGTCACACTGCTCTGCTTGAATGTAAGAAGAGTTCACGGTCTTCATGTTCTCCGTCTCTCACTGTCTCCAGTCAATGACGAATGGCTGGAGGGACACTGTGCAGGAAACATCGGCATCTTCCCCAGCTGCTTCGCCTACAGGGAGAATGACAACATCATCCGGAGTTCTGAATTTTGATTCCTAATCCGTTTTATCTAACAAACTGATTAACCTGAGAATGGTGGCTGTTTATAGCCACCGCAAAATCAATACATACACACTAAATGGCCACTTTATTAGCTACACCTGCTCAATTGCTCGTTAACACTACTAGCTAATCAGCCAGTCATATTGCATGTAGACGTGGTCAACACGATTTGCTGGAGTTCAAACCGAGCGTCAGACTGGGTTGATGGTTGATGGTGCAGATGGACTGGACTGCTCTGAGTCCTTCAGAAACGGTGGGATTTTCATCAACAACCATCTCCAGGGTCTAAAAAAGAGAACATTTTCAGAGTGAAGCATGTGTGAACAAAAATGCCACGCTGATGTCAGAGATCAGAGGAGATTGGGAAGACTGGTTTGTGATAACACATGTGCAGCGCAGCGGTAGCCACTCCTGTCAGCTAAGATTTGGAAACTGAGGCTACATTTCACTCAGATGTTGGTGCGAACAACATGAAAGCATGGATATATTCCACCTTGTATCAATGGTTCAGGTGTTCAGGTGTAATGGTGTGGGGAACATTTTTTTGGCACACTTAGGTTCCCTTCGTATCAACTGAGAATTGTTTAAAAACCACAGAACCATGTGTGGTATTGTTGTTGACCACGTCCATCCCTTTATGATCACTGTGTACTGACCGCCACTTCCAGAAGGAAAATGCACCATGTCACAAAGCTCAAATAATCTCAAACTGTTTTCTTTAACATGACAATAAATCCACTGTACTCCAAATCACCAAACCTCAGTTCAGAACCCATGGGATGTGTTGTTAAAGGAGATTCACGTTGTGGGTGTGCAGTCGATAAATCTGCAGCAACTGCATGATGCTGTGATGTTAATATGGACCAATGTTTCCAACACCTTACTGAATCTGTGCCACAAAGAATTAAAGACCACCGGGAACTGAGCGGGGGTCCAACCCGGTACTAACAACGTGGACCTTGTACAGTGGCCGGTGAATATTTTTTGTTTGTTGTCTATTTATTTGTTTCAAACAAATACATTGCTTTGCACAATACAAAGTAAAATACAAAGTAGATGCCATGCATACAGATTTCCAGCTGTTGCTAATTTGCAACCCCTCACTATAAAGCTATTAAGTGTACTCAGTGACTTCATCACAGTTTTCTTTTCTATGGTATCACCATCTATCTCTGTCTCTGTCTCTGTCTCTGTCTCTGTCTCTTGTCTCTAAGCAGCCCAAAATATTGCTTATATTATTCTCATCTGGTAACAAATCTCAACAGACCCATAACAAAGATTGTTATGTAAAAGCGTAGTCCACAGAGGCCAACAGAGGAGCTTCTAAGTCTTTGGCTAAATGGTTCATTCAACATTTATCTGTTCTAAAGCAGTTTTGATGTAAAATAATTATGCTTTTATGTTTGGGTGACGTGAGCCCATCTCATATTTTGCTAAAGAATCCATTTACATTAAACTCTGTAGTTTTTTTGGACCACCTCAGGACCTCAGCAGCCCATGTACAGAGGCTACAGTCCTCCTGCGGCTGGTTTTCTTCTGACATACTGAGGATACATACATGAAGTACTTCTGTATTGTATAATACATAAACGAGCATCTTTGATCTGTATTTGATGGTGCTAGGACCAGTATTACAGAACATTTAGATACAATGTCTTCATAAAGAAACTGAAGCTGTTTCTGCATCCTGGAGGTTTACCACTGTTTACTTACAACAACAATACTGAACAAAATAAACATATACAATTGAAATAAAAAAGTGAATTCTACTTTATTTTCTACTCATTACTGACATACACTATATGGAGAAAAGTAGTCAGAAACCTGACCAGTACAACAGCAGGGACTGTAATGACATTGTTTTTCAAATATGTATACTTTAATATGGAGTTACCTTGTTGGTCTCTTTTGCAGCTATAGCAGCCTCCAAAATATTTGCTTTTAAATTCTGATAAAATTAAGGTTCTGCTATTGGTCCCAAACACCTTAGAACCGGATTAGTTGATTTTATTTTGGCCTCCTGTAGAACAGTTAGGAATCTCAGAATTATTTTTGATCAGGATATGTTTTATACAGGTTTGCAAGACAGCCTTTTATCATCTCCATAATATTGTAAAGACTAGGAGCATCCTCTCTCAGACTGATGCTGAAAACTATTCACTCGTTTGTCACTTCTAGATTGGATTACTGTAATGTGTTATCAGCCTCCAGCTGATCCAAAATGCAGCAGCGAGAGTGCTGGCAGTAATTGGTAAGAGAGATCATGTCTCTCCTGGGTTAGCCTCCCTCAACTGGCTCACTGTAACGTTTAGGATAACTTGTAACTTGCAAATAAAGCCCTTAACAGCCAAGCTCCTTGCTGCCTGCAAGATCTGATAATACAGGCGTTGTGGAAAAATAGATTCTTTATATTTATCTATTTCTCTGTGAATACATCTTTAAGTAAAACTCAAAGTAAAGACTCTTGAAGTTTTTATGAAGTTAACTTCCATTGCAATGAAAGACATCAGACAGCAAGTTGCAGATAATGTTGAATGCGCCAAATGGGATATCACAATGAATTTAAGCATATCCACAAAGATAACAGAAGGTGCCTTTTGCTGTTGTTTTAAATGGTAAATGATAAAAATGACTAGCCAGCGCTGCTGAGAGCTCCATACAAAATGCTTATGAAACAGAGGGCTCTACTCTCCAAAGGTAGAGGATTAACGCTCACATTTGCCTGCAACAGCTGGAAGCAGAGGGACTGAATAGAGTGGGAGTTATATAAGATTTATAAGTCACTCATGAAATGACTACTCTGTACAAAGAGGCATATGTCTCCTCTTGAGTCTGCTGGAGAAAGAAAGAAAAATCTGTGTGGGTGTAGAACCAGATACATGACACTGTGCAGTCTCAGTGAAATGTTTGTGGCAGTGGAGATTTTGAATAGAGGTCAAAGCATAAAAATCTATCAATATCATCTAAAAGCAAATAGAGGCACAAGGGGCAATTTATGTAATTTACTTTTTTTTTTTTTTTTCAATTATCTTTTTATTTATTTTTAACATTTTAATAACACATCGAACCAACAGGGACCCAAGATAAAACAAAAACAAATCAAAGACATAACAAAACAAAACAAACAAACACACACAAAAAAAAAGCAGACCACATAGCAAATTAAAACAAATTAGTCCATGGTCACAGTTCATCCTTTTAAGTGAGCTCTTCGGGTCTCAGTATGATATAATATTGTCAAAGGTCCATAAGAGGTTCCCATATCCTCCGGAAGATTTCCCCCTTATTCTTTAGGGTGTATGTGCGTTGTTCCAGTCTTAAAGTTTCATTTAAGATTTGTTTGAACAAATTAAATGAAGGGGGTCTTTCGTAATTCCAGTTAAGGAGAATGGATTTCTTTGCTATGTAGGAAATTATGACAATCCTCTTCCTGTTTGTGACGTCCAGTTCCGTACAGAAGAGGTACCGTATCGGCGTAATGTTCAGTGGGGTTTCCACAACCTTAACAGTCAAATCATGTATTTCCTTCCAGAAAGGTTTTAGCTTCCTGCATTCCCAAAAAACACGCATAATTGACCCTTTACTTAATTTGCAACGATGACATCTAGGGGAAGAGTTAGGGAACATTTTACTTAAGCGGAGCGGAGTAAGGTATGTCCTGTGCATAAATTTATAGTTTTGCTCTATTATTTTGTTACATGACAATGAGGAAAAAAACGTTCTGATATATAGTATCCCACTGGTCCTCATCAAACACACATCCCAAATCTTTCTGCCATATATTCCTAAGCGGGGTCAAGGAAGAGCTGTGATGATCTATCAAAGCATTATAAATAACAGAGATTTTTCCTTTTAATGATTTGGACTTTATCAAGATCTCCTCAAGATTTGTTAACCTCAAAGACAGACGCTGTTCCCCTTTCAGGCTGTTTATTAAATGGCGACTCTGTAAATATTTGTAAAAGTCCTGTTTCGGAATATCGTATTCTGATCTTAAGTCTGCGAAGGATTTGAGTGTATTCTCTGTAAACAAATGTTGGAACTGGTGTATACCATTTTCCCTCCATTTTGCAAGTAAAGATAAACCAATTGATGGTGGCAGATCTGGGTTTGAAGATAAGGGGGAAAACCTGGATATCTTGCCTAGATTTCCACAGAATTTATTAACATCTTGCCAAGCCCGAAGAGTATTGTAAATTACATATGTTTTTGTTACCTGATGTACTGCGTTTATATTGGTAATGAATGGTAGCAAGGATAAAGAAGAAGGAAGACAAAGTTCTTCTTCTATGTCAGTCCAGTGGGCATCTTTACGTCTTTGTACCCAGCTAATCAAGCCCTTTGTCTGGGCTGCCCAATAGTATATCTGTAAATCTGGTAAAGCTAGTCCCCCCTTCTCTCTAGATTTTGTTAATGTTTTAAAGGCTATTCTTGGCAGAGAATTATTCCAGATAATGGCAGTTATCATTTTGTTTATAGATTTAAAGAATGTTTTATCCAAGTAACAGGGCAGTGACTGAAATAAATAGCTAAAACGGTAAGTAAGTAAGTAAACTTTATTTATACAGCGCCCTTCACAGACCATGGTCACAGAGCGCTTCACAATTAAAATAAAATAAAAATAAAAAACACAGTAAAAGATATATACAAATTTAAGATTAAAAGGCCAAGACAACACATTTTTGATCATAACAGCCCCAAGACAATTAGACAAAAGCCTCCACAAATAAAAAGGTCTTTAGTTGCCTTTTGAAGGAGTCAACAGACTCCATGGAACGCAGAGAGAGCAGAAGATCGTTCCAAAGCCTGGGAGCAACGGCCTGGAAGGATCGGTCTCCTCTGGTCCGGAAGAGAGTACGAGGAACCATCAGCAGATTCTGATCCACAGACCTCAGAGCCCGAGCTGGGGTGTAGGGCTGGATCAGATCGCTGATGTAAGGTGGAGCCTGACCACGCAAAGCTCTGAAAGTTAAAACCAGAATTTTAAAATTGATCCTAAAGGAAACTGGCAGCCAATGAAGAGCTTTGAGAATAGGGGTTATGTGTGACCTCCTATTAGAGCGGGTCAGAATTCTTGCTGCGGAATTTTGCACTAGCTGCAGGCGAGACAGCTCCTTCTTGTTTAGACAAGAGAGCAAACTGTTACAATAGTCCAAACGCGAAGACACAAATGCGTGAATGACCAGCTCCAAATCATTTTGCGACAGCATTTTCCTGAGCTTAGCAATATTCCTCAGATGAAAGAAGCAATTCCTTGTCAGCTGTTTGCAGTGTTGCACTAATGACATGTCTTTGTCAAACACAACACCCAGGTTTCTTAGGCTCGGTTTAACAGACCGGCCCAAGTCACCCAAATACTGGTTAATCCCAGGAATGGAGTCATCAGGGGCAATAACCAGGGTTTCAGTTTTGTCCACGTTTAGCTGCAAGGTGTTCACACTTAGCCATTGATTAATCTCCACCAAGCAATGAGCTAAGGAGTTTAGCCTGTGAAGCTCAGTCGGCTTAAAAGAGCAGTACAGCTGAATATCATCCGCAAACATGTGGTAGGAGACATCAGGAAATCTCTGGATGATTTTTCCCAAGGGGATCAGGTACAACAAAAATAATAAAGGACCCAAAACAGAACCTTGGGGGACTCCACACAAAAGATCTGCTGACCCAGACCTTATTTGGTTAGCTGTGACACTAAAGCTACGTCCAGAGAGGTATGACGAGAACCAATGAAGAACTGAACCTGACAGTCCTACTTCATCCATCAGCCTTCTCAACAGGATTTGGTGGTCGACGGTGTCAAAGGCTGAGGACAGATCTAAGAGAACTAGAACAGTGCATTTTCCCGAATCAGCAGACATCATAATGTCACTGGACACTTTCAGCAAGGCTGTCTCCGTAGAGTGATGTTTGCGGAAACCCGACTGACATGTCTCATGGATGTTGTTTTGATCCAGGAATAATGACAGCTGCTCAGAGACCACCTTCTCTAGGATAACGGGGAAGAATATTCATTTTAATTGCATTTATTCTTCCGAGAAATGAGATGGGGAGCATTTTCCAGTGTTCTAGTTCCTCTTTAACCTTTTCCAGCTATGGAACATAATTAATTAGGTAAAGCTCTTTAAGTTTTGAGGCCACATTTACCCCAAGATATTTAAAACTATCTCGAGCCCAGATGAATGGTGAGATGGCCTTGAATCTGTTAGAGACTGGTGAATTAATTAATAAAGTGTTGGATTTTGTCAGGTTGACTTTATAGCCCGATATTGTTCCGAATTTAGAAATAAGGTCTAAAACTGCTGGGATTGACCGTTCAGGGTTAGTTAAGTATAAGATTATATCGTCAGCATATAATGATATTTTATTCTTTGTTTTTCCAATATTGATGCCAGCAATCTCTTCATTAGCCCGTATGGCTTCTGCGAGTGGTTCAATTGCCAAGTTGAACAGAAATGGAGATAATGGGCATCCCTGCCGGCAGCCTCTAAACAAACTGAATTTTTCAGTAAGAGTGCCGTTAATGCATATTTGGGCTTGTGGGTTGCTATACATTGTTCTGACCCATCCAATACATTTCTCACCCAGATTAAATTTCTCCAGGACGGCAAACAGGTATGACCACTCGACCCTATCAAACGCTTTTTCAGCGTCAAGTGAAAGTAGCAAAGCTGTTCTGTTGTGTAGGGTCGAGTGGTCGATTATATTTAATAACCTTCGGATATTGTCAGATGCATAGCGTGCCTTCATAAAGCCAGACTGGTCAGGATTAATAATCTGGGGCAACAGATTTTCTAGTCTTGATTGCAATTAATTTTGACAGTATCTTAAAATCAACTGGAAGCAATGAGATTGGGCGAAATGACGCGCATTCGGCAGCGTCTTTGTCTTTCTTGTGAATTAATGATATGGTTGCTGTCTTCATAGTATCAGGAAGAGTTCCATTTTCAAACAAAATCTGTAACCATGGGCATGAAAAGTGGCTCAATTTGCTCCCAGAAAGTTTTATAGAACTCTACAGAATATCCATCTAAACCTGGAGTTTTCCCTGAGGGCATTGACTTAATTGCTTGCAGTACCTCCTCTGAGGTGAATGGGGCATTTAACTGCTCCTTTTGGTCATCCGAAATAGAAGATAGGGATATTCTTTCCAAAAATCTCTGTACATCCATTTCGGAGGGGTTTTCTGATGCATAAAGCTGTTTATAGAAATCAACAAATGTGGACTTAATTGATTGTGCATCATATTTCAGATGGCCTGTTGTATTGCGCCTACACTTAATTGTGTTTTCTGTGCGCTCCTTTTTAAGTTGATTGGCTAATAGTCTACTAGGTTTATTGCCGTATTCATGATACTGCTGTCTGGTAAAGAATAAGAGTTTTTTGATGTGCTCTGTTTGAATAATATTGATTCTGGCTACATTTAATTTTCTCAAGTTTTCCTCTGTAGGGGACTGTTTATGGGATTGTTCCAGGTTCATTAACTCTCTCTTGAGTTGTTCTGTTTTCTTAGTAATATACTTTTTCCTTGGAAGCTTCAAGGTCTGTAAGGAGTGAAGCATTGAATCTCCATTGTTTGGTTGGGTTTGTCTGTTGGGGGAGGGATAACTGGAGATATACCGGAGAGTGGTCTGATATAAGAATGGGCCCTATATCACATGAAATTATAGATGAAAGATGGTCCTGGGGAAAAAAGAATAGATCTAATCTGGAGTAAGATTTGAAAGTGTAGTCTCTTTTTGTAGGGTTAAGCTCTCTCCAGACATCAACCAGGCCTACATCCATCGAGGCTAGTTTCAAAGTCTTAGAAGCATTAGGGTTAGATACTGTAGTTGAGGATTTGTCTAAATTGCTATCCATACAACAATTGAAACATCCGGCAATTATTCCAAAATCTGTATTGTATTGATTAAATAAAGTAATCATATCCATCATGAATTTGGGGCTATCCTCATTTGGAGCATATACGTTCGACAGCGTCAGTTCTTGTCCATATAGCATCCCCCGAATTAATATGTGTCTGCCCTCACAATCATTATATTGCTCCTTAAATATAAAAGGCAATTTTTTATGAATAAGTAATGCTGTTCCCCTTTTATTGCTGGTGAAGCTAGAGAAATAAACCTGTCCGACCCAGTCTCTTTTTAGTTTTTTGTGCTCTTCATTGGACAGATGAGTTTCCTGAAGGAAAGCAATGTCTATTTTTTCCTTTTTTTAAGAATGTAAGAACTCTCTTCCGCTTAATCGGGTTCCCAAGGCCTCTGACATTAAAGGTTATTACATTAAGCATACTAGACATACCAAGTTTTGCATGTTATCTTGATTTTGTGTGACCATGTTAAATTAAAGGTAAACAGAGAAAAAGACATATATGGTTAACAGACTGATAAAAGAAAAAGTATCACAGGTAGAGCATGAGAGACCCCCTCTACCAACCCCCTCCACACCTCCCCATAACCCTAGCCTAGTCCCCAAACGACAAGGCAACCCCACACGTACAGGTAACACCCTCAGGTAACAGTAATCCCTCAACAACGCACATGTTTTTTAGAAAAGGTGCAATCTCTGTGCAGGTAAATAGGCAGGAAAAATGTTTTAGCTTAGCTTTCTTGGGTGGCGCTTTAGCAGCAGGCATTCAGGTAGAAAAAAAAAACATTTCTATGCATATATGTATATACATACACACACATATATATATATATATACATATATACACACACATGCATATCTTAATGGGTAATAAAAATAACAAACTAGCAATTGGTAGTTCTATTATCTTAATCATAAGGGCTAGTTTATATCAGATACCATCAATGTTGAGGAAAAAGAATTATAATAATAACAATGTGTCCTCCACGAAACATATATCGTCAAGTATATTAAAAAAAAAACATAATCTCCAGCTATGGGTAATCATTTGAAACACAACTTAAAACAGATTTAGACTGGAACAAAGTTTATAGGGTCTGCACACCTGTTGCTCAATTCCAATCACACTGCCATTGATCTCTTCTATTAACTATACTGAGAGAGAGAGAGAAAAAAGACGCTAGTAGCAACAGATGGTAAGTAAATAAAATAACACAGAAGGTCTGACTGTCCCATGAGCGTCTGCTGTTTGTTGTTCATGTTTTCTGCTGTTGTAGAATAGATAGGCTTAAGTGGCCACCTCTGGTGAGCCCATTTCCATGCACAAAGTCTGATACACTCGCCCCTCTCTTGCATATAAAAAGCAAATCAAACCTGGTCATCCATAGGCTATTTGGCAGAGATTTTACGGTAGAACTCCTTGGCCTCTTGTGGGGAGGAAAACATCTGGATCCTCCCGTTGTGCAGCACTCTCAGCTTGCATGGTTGGAGGTGAAATCCTCGGAAAGTTCCCATATCAATAAACAGCTTTTTCACCTCGTTGAACTCCCGTCTTGGTCGGATCGTCTCCGCTGAAAAATCCTGGACGAATGTGAGTTTGGATCCGGCGTGCGTGATGTCCCGTTGTCTTGTGGAACGTAGGACGAATTCTTTGTCTTGGTAGCTGAGGAAACGGATGAGGACGGCTCGGTTCTGGTTGGGAGCTGCTGGAGCCAGGGTTCGATGGGCTCCTTCCAGTGTGAGTGCTCTGTCGGGTCCAGTGTCCAGCCACTGGGGCAACATATCGTTGATAAATTCCAACAGAGGACGCGTACCCTCAGCTCCCTCCTTAAGACCGAACAGTCGGATATTTTTCCTCCAAATCCTCCGTTTTTTCCTTCAGGTATGTCAGCTGTTTTGTGGCTTTAGTTAGGGCCCTCTCGGTCATGGCCAACGCGTCTTCTGCGGGTTTCGGTCTCCTCGATGCGTTTTTCATTAGCTGTTACATCCCGTTTGACTTCACCTAAATTATTCTCCATTACCGAGATTGAGTTTTTCAGCTCCCCCAGCTGGTTGTTTATCCCGTCCAGCTTCGAGCCAAACTCGGAGCGGAGTAACTTTAGTTCGGTTAGCACGTCGGCAACATTTGCCGTGCTACTAGCTTCGATGCTCTCAGCCGGCGGTGTCGTCTTCACCGTTTGTGGGCTTGTTTTGCGAGCGTTCGAAAAAATGTCACAGTCTTTTGCTGCCGTGGGTTTAGCTTTAGGAGGCATGGCTTCTATCACAAAGTTGACCAGGTTTGCAAAAGTTTGGGGCTATTTTATGGACGAAGTTTTAGGGAGCCGTCACACTATGCTGCCATCCTGTTTGGGCTCTCTAGCTCCTCCCCCACGTAATTTACTTTTGATTCAAGTCACTTAATTTATATGGTATTAATTCACAACAAAGGTAAGCTTAAGGCACTTTTGATCCAATTAAATACAGGCCAATTATATTCAGTCCAATTACTCTATATTACAAATTAGTCTAATTTGTTGGAATTATGTCATTATTCATTTTGTCAAAATTTTAATTTCATATAATGCTAATTCATAAAATGATAAAAATGTATAATTAATGATCTAATTAAAAAACAACCTTACTTTAGAGCAATTCTGCTTCCTGAGTAAGCACAACGCAACATAGTGAAGGAAAATTAACAGAAAAAACCCTACGCCCTTTTACACTGCAAAAACTCAAAATCTTACCAAGTGTATTTTTCTCATTTCTAGTCAAAAATATCTCATCACACTTAATATAAGACAAAATCACCTAAAGAGTAACATTTCAGTGAGATATAGGAGCTTGTTTTTAGACTTTTTTAGACTGAATTAAGCGAATTTTCACTTGTTCCATTGGCAGATATTTTGCTTATTACAAGCAAAAAATATCTTGTATTAAGTCTGTTTTAACTGCCAATGGAACAAGTGAAAATTCGCTTAATTCAGTCTAAAAAAGTCTAAAAACAAGCTCCTATATCTCACTGAAATGTTACTCTTTAGGTGATTTTGTCTTATATTAAGTGTGATGAGATATTTTTGACTAGAAATGAGAAAAATACACTTGGTAAGATTTTGAGTTTTTGCAGTGTACAGCCTGGTGTTCCTTTTCTCACTCCTAACTTGTTTTTCTTGTGTTTGTGTTGTATACAAACACAATGTTTACTCTATACTGAGATCTTGCCTCTACAGACATGGCTTCTCTAGTTCTTTTAGGTCTGCATATAAAACTGTTGTGGAGAGAAATAAGGCATCTAGAATGGTCTCTGCAGCTCCAAAAGGGGATTTATTCAGCCTTTATGATGGCAGCATTATCTTCTATAAAACAAAGACCTCTTCTTCCTCCTTTGTATGTATGTATATGTATTTTTATGTGTGGAAAATCCTGTCGTTGAGGGAAACATCACAGGGAATTTAGTTTTTTTTTGTTTCTTGTTTGGAGATATCTTCTGCTTTGCAGTCCAACTTTGTTTCATTGGTCCTACACCTCAAAAGCTCCTTCTGGTTCTGACGCTTCTGTTTGTGCAGTCGGTTCTCCTGGGTCCACATGCTTCTTTATTTGGAGACCTTTTCAGAAGCAAAATCCTTTTGAGTGGAGGTGTTAATATTTAAGAAGGTTATCGGTTGTATGTTTTCTGTGAGCTCTGTCAGTTCATCAATATAGCAGGGTTTTTTTTTCTTTTTAGCTCCTTTTTATCAGCTCATCACTATTAGATGCTTTGAGAGACTTGCTTATCCGCATTAATGCTTTTGTACTGACTCGGCTCATTTTCAGTGACTAAATAAAGCTGTTTGGTCTGCAAAATAGTTTGCACCTCTTGAGGTTTTTGCTAGTAGAAGATTGTGGAATTCTCTGCTGTGGTTCTAATATCGCTCTCTTGACAAAGAAATAAAACAGTTTTTTTGGCGGGCTATTTTTCATAATATTAAAATTGTTTTTTCCAGGAGTAAAACCTGTTTTTGATCATGTGAACATCTCATGCTGAACATCAAAAAGAAAGCCTTCAGGGATGGAGACAGGGAGTTATTGAAGACAACACAAAAACAGATTAAAGCACAAACCAGGAAGTGCAAGGAGGACTACAGGAAGAAGCTAGAAAGTCAGCTCCAGCAGAACAACGTGAGGGATGTGTGGTCTGGAATGAAGAAGATCACCGGCTTCAAGGCAAAGGGGGACCAGACTGATGGAGGTCTGGACCAGACTGATGGAGGTCTGGACCAGACTGATGGAGGTCTGGACCAGACTGATGGAGGTCTGGACCAGACTGATGGAGGTCTGGACCAGACTGATGGAGGTCTGGACCAGACTGATGGAGGTCCAGACCAGACTGGACCAGACTGGTGGAGGTCTGGACCAGACTGGACCAGACTGGTGGAGGTCTGGACCAGACTGATGGAGGTCTGGACCAGACTGATGGAGGTCTGGACCAGACTGATAGAGGTCTGGACCAGACTGATGGAGGTCCGGACCAGACTGATGGTGGTCTGGACCAGACTGATGGAGGTCTGGACCAGACTGATAGAGGTCTGGACCAGACTGATGGAGGTCCTGGACCAGACTGATGGAGGTCTGGACCAGACTGATGGAGGTCTGGACCAGACTGATGGAGGTCTGGACCAGACTGATGGAGGTCTGGACCAGACTGATGGAGGCCTGGACCAGACTGATGGAGGTCTGGACCAGACTGATGGAGGTCCAGACCAGACTGGACCAGACTGGTGGAGGTCTGGACCAGACTGGACCAGACTGGTGGAGGTCTGGACCAGACTGATGGAGGTCTGGCCCAGACTGATGGAGGTCTGGCCCAGACTGATGGAGGTCTGGACCAGACTGATGGAGGTGCAGACCAGACTGATGGAGGTCCAGACCAGACTGATGGAGGTCTGGACCAGACTGATGGAGGTCCGGACCAGACTGATGGAGGTCTGGCCCAGACTGATGGAGGTCTGGCCCAGACTGATGGAGGTCTGGACCAGACTGATGGAGGTCTGGACCAGACTGATAGAGGTCAAGACCAGACTGATGGAGGTCCAAACCAGACTGATGGAGGTCTGGCCCAGACTGGTGGAGGTCTGGACCAGACTGGTGGAGGTCTGGACCAGACTGATGGAGGCCTGGACCAGACTGATGGAGGCCAGGACCAGACTGATGGAGGTCTGGACCAGACTGATGGCGGTCCGGACCAGACTGATGGAGGTCTTGACCAGACTGATGGAGGTCTGGACCAGACTGATGGAGGTCCAGACCAGACTGGACCAGACTGGTGGAGGTCTGGACCAGACTGGACCAGACTGGTGGAGGTCTGGACCAGACTGATGGAGGTCTGGACCAGACTGATGGAGGTCTGGACCAGACTGATAGAGGTCTGGACCAGACTGATGGAGGTCCGGACCAGACTGATGGTGGTCTGGACCAGACTGATGGAGGTCTGGACCAGACTGATAGAGGTCTGGACCAGACTGAAGGAGGTCTGGACCAGACTGAGGAGGTCCGGACCAGACTGATGAGGTCTGGACCAGACTGAAGGAGGTCTGGACCAGACTGATGGAGGTCTGGACCAGACTGATGAGGTCTGGACCAGACTGATGGAGGTCTGGACCAGACTGAAGGAGGTGGACCAGACTCGGACCAGACTGATGGAGGTCTGGACCAGACTGACTGATGGAGGTCTGGACCAGACTGATGAGGTCTGGACCAGACTGATAGAGGTCTGGACCAGACTGAAGGAGGTCGGACCAGACTGATGGAGGTCCGGACCAGACTGATGGAGGTCCGGACTGGACTGATGGAGGTCCGGACCGGACTGATGGAGGTCTGGACCAGACTGATAGAGGTCCGGACCAGACTGAAGGAAGACTGGACTGGACCAGACTGATGGAGTCTGGACCAGACTGATGGAGGTCTGGACCAGACTGATAGAGGTCTGGACCAGACTGATGGAGGTCTGGACCAGACTGATGGAGGCCTGGACCAGACTGGTGGAGGTCAAGACTGATGGAGGTCTGGACCAGACTGATGGAGGTCTGGACCAGACTGGTGGAGGTCTGGACCACACTGATGGAGGTCTGGACCGGACTGATGGAGGCTGGACTGGACCAGACTGATGGAGGTCTGGACCAGACTGATGGAGGTCCAGACTGGACCAGACTGGACCAGACTGGTGGAGGTCTGGACCAGACTGGACAGACTGGTGGAGGTCTGGACCAGACTGGACCAGACTGGTGGGAGTCTGGACCAGACTGATGGAGGTCTGGACCAGACTGATGGAGGTCTGGCCCAGACTGATGGAGGTCTGGACCAGACTGATGGAGGTGAGACCAGACTGATGGAGGTCCAGACTGATGAGGGGACCAGACTGATGGAGGTCTGGACCAGACTGATGGAGGTCTGGACCAGACTGATGGAGGTCTGGACCAGACTGATGGAGGTCTGGACCAGACTGATGGAGGTCTGGACCAGACTGATGGAGGTCTGGACCAGACTGATGGAGGTCCAGACCAGACTGATGGAGGTCTGGACCAGACTGATGGAGGTCCGGACCAGACTGATGGAGGTCTGGCCCAGACTGATGGAGGTCTGGCCCAGACTGATGGAGGTCTGGACCAGACTGATGGAGGTCTGGACCAGACTGATAGAGGTCAAGACCAGACTGATGGAGGTCCAAACCAGACTGATGGAGGTCTGGCCCAGACTGGTGGAGGTCTGGACCAGACTGGTGGAGGTCTGGACCAGACTGATGGAGGCCTGGACCAGACTGATGGAGGCCTGGACCAGACTGATGGAGGTCTGGACCAGACTGATGGAGGTCCTGGACCAGACTGATGGAGGGACCAGACTGATGGAGGGACCAGACTGATGGAGGTCCAGACCAGACCAGACTGGTGGAGGTCTGGACCAGACTGGACCAGACTGGTGGAGGTCTGGACCAGACTGATGGAGGTCTGGACCAGACTGATGGAGGTCTGGACCAGACTGATAGAGGTCTGGACCAGACTGATGGAGGTCCGGACCAGACTGATGGAGGTCTGGACCAGACTGATGGAGGTCTGGACCAGACTGATAGAGGTCTGGACCAGACTGAAGGAGGTCTGGACCAGACTGAAGGAGGTCCGGACCAGACTGATGGAGGTCTGGACCAGACTGAAGGAGGTCTGGACCAGACTGATGGAGGTCTGGACCAGACTGATGGAGGTCTGGACCAGACTGATAGAGGTCTGGACCAGACTGAAGGAGGTCCGGACCAGACTGATGGAGGTCTGGACCAGACTGAAGGAGGTCTGGACCAGACTGATGGAGGTCTGGACCAGACTGATAGAGGTCTGGACCAGACTGAAGGAGGTCCGGACCAGACTGATGGAGGTCCGGACCAGACTGATGGAGGTCCGGACTGGACTGATGGAGGTCCGGACCGGACTGATGGAGGTCTGGACCAGACTGATAGAGGTCCGGACCAGACTGAAGGAAGTCTGGACCAGACTGATGGAGGTCTGGACCAGACTGATGGAGGTCTGGACCAGACTGATAGAGGTCTGGACCAGACTGATGGAGGTCTGGACCAGACTGATGGAGGCCTGGACCAGACTGGTGGAGGTCAAGACTGATGGAGGTCTGGACCAGACTGATGGAGGTCTGGACCAGACTGGTGGAGGTCTGGACCACACTGATGGAGGTCTGGACCGGACTGATGGAGGCCTGGACCAGACTGATGGAGGTCTGGACCAGACTGATGGAGGTCCAGACCAGACTGGACCAGACTGGTGGAGGTCCGGACCAGACTGGACCAGACTGGTGGAGGTCTGGACCAGACTGGACCAGACTGGTGGAGGTCTGGACCAGACTGATGGAGGTCTGGCCCAGACTGATGGAGGTCTGGCCCAGACTGATGGAGGTCTGGACCAGACTGATGGAGGTCCAGACCAGACTGATGGAGGTCCAGGTCTGGACCAGACTGATGGAGGTCCTGGACCAGACTGATGGAGGTCTGGACCAGACTGATGGAGGTCGGGTCCCCAGACTGATGGAGGTCTGGCCCAGACTGATGGAGGTCTGGACCAGACTGATGGAGGTCTGGACCAGACTGATAGAGGTCAAGACCAGACTGATGGAGGTCCAAACCAGACTGATGGAGGTCTGGCCCAGACTGGTGGAGGTCTGGACCAGACTGGTGGAGGTCTGGACCAGACTGATGGAGGCCTGGACCAGACTGATGGAGGCCAGGACCAGACTGATGGAGGTCTGGACCAGACTGATGGCGGTCCGGACCAGACTGATGGAGGTCTTGACCAGACTGATGGAGGTCTGGACCAGACTGATGGAGGTCCAGACCAGACTGGACCAGACTGGTGGAGGTCTGGACCAGACTGATGGAGGTCTGGACCAGACTGATAGAGGTCTGGACCAGACTGATGGAGGTCCGGACCAGACTGATGGTGGTCTGGACCAGACTGATGGAGGTCTGGACCAGACTGATAGAGGTCTGGACCAGACTGAAGGAGGTCTGGACCAGACTGATGGAGGTCTGGACCAGACTGATGGAGGTCTGGACCAGACTGATGGAGGTCTGGACCAGACTGATGGAGGTCTGGACCAGACTGATAGAGGTCTGGACCAGACTGAAGGAGGTCCGGACCAGACTGATGGAGGTCTGGACCAGACTGATGGAGGTCTGGACCAGACTGATGGAGGTCTGGACCAGACTGATGGAGGTCTGGACCAGACTGAAGGAGGTCCGGACCAGACTGATGGAGGTCCGGACCAGACTGATGGAGGTCTGGACTGGACTGATGGAGGTCCGGACCGGACTGATGGAGGTCTGGACCAGACTGATAGAGGTCCGGACCAGACTGAAGGAGGTCTGGACCAGACTGATGGAGGTCTGGACCAGACTGATGGAGGTCTGGACCAGACTGATGGAGGTCTGGACCAGACTGATGGAGGTCTGGCCCAGACTGATGGAGGCCTGGACCAGACTGGTGGAGGTCAAGACTGATGGAGGTCTGGACCAGACTGATGGAGGTCTGGACCAGACTGGTGGAGGTCTGGACCAGACTGATGGAGGTCTGGACCGGACTGATGGAGGTCCGGACCAGACTGATGGAGGTCTGGACCAGACTGATGGAGGGCTGGACCACACTGATGGAGGTCTGGACCAGACTGATGGAGGTCTGGACCAGACTGATGGAGGTCCGGACCAGACTGATGGAGGTCTGGCCCAGACTGATGGAGGTCTGGACCAGACTGATGGAGGTCTGGACCAGACTGATGGAGGTCCAGACCAGACTGATGGAGGTCCAGACCAGACTGATGGAGGTCTGGACCAGACTGATGGAGGTCCGGACCAGACTGATGGAGGTCTGGCCCAGACTGATGGAGGTCTGGACCAGACTGATGGAGGTCTGGACCAGACTGATGGAGGTCTGGACCAGACTGATAGAGGTCAAGACCAGACTGATGGAGGTCCAAACCAGACTGATGGAGGTCTGGCCCAGACTGGTGGAGGTCTGGACCAGACTGGTGGAGGTCTGGACCAGACTGATGGAGGCCTGGACCAGACTGATGGAGGTCAGGACCAGACTGATGGAGGTCAGGACCAGACTGATGGAGGTCTGGACCAGACTGATGGAGGTCTGGACCAGACTGGACCAGACTGGTGGAGGTCTGGACCAGACTGGACTGGACCAGACTGGTGGAGGTCTGGACCAGACTGATGGAGGTCTGGACCAGACTGATGGAGGTCTGGACCAGACTGATGGAGGTGATGGAGGTCTGGACCAGACTGATGGAGGTCTGGACCAGACTGATGGTGGTCTGGACCAGACTGATGGAGGTCTGGACCAGACTGATGGAGGTCTGGACCAGACTGAAGGAGGTCTGGACCAGACTGATGGAGGTCTGGACCAGACTGAGATGGAGGTCTGGACTGGACCAGACTGATGGAGGTCTGGACCAGACTGATGGAGGTCTGGACCAGACTGATAGAGGTCTGGGACCAGACTGACCAAGGAGGTCTGGACCAGACTGATGGAGGTCTGGACCAGACTGATGGAGGTCTGGACCAGACTGATGGAGGTCTGGACCAGACTGATGGAGGTCTGGACCAGACTGAAGGAGGTCCGGACCAGACTGATGAGGTCCGGACCAGACTGATGGAGGTCTGGACCAGACTGATGGAGGTCTGGACCAGACTGATGGAGGACTGATGGAGGTCGGAACCAGACTGATGGAGGTCTGGACCAGACTGATGGAGGTTGGACCAGACTGATGGAGGACCAGACTGATGAGGTCTGGACCTGATGGAGGTCTGGACCAGACTGATGGAGGTCTGGACCAGACTGGAGGCAGACTGATGGAGGTCTGGACCAGACTGATGGAGGGCTGGACCAGACTGATGGAGGTCTGGACAGACTGATGGAGGTCTGGACTGACCGACTGATGGAGGTCTGGACCAGACTGATGGAGGTCTGGACCAGACTGATGGAGGGACTGGACCCGACTGATGGAGGTCTGGACCAGACTGATGGAGGTCCTGGAGGTGGACCAGACTGATGGAGGTCCGGACCAGACTGATGGAGGTCCGGCCCAGACTGATGGAGGTCCGGACCAGACTGATGGAGGTCTGGACCAGACTGATGGAGGTCCGGACCAGACTGATGGAGGTCCCAGACTGGAGGTCCTGATGGGAGGTCTGGACCAGACTGATGGAGGTCCTGGACTGATGGAGGTCAGACTGATGGAGGTGGACTGGACCAGACTGATGGAGGGTCTGGACCAGACTGATGGAGGTCTGGACCAGACTGATGGAGGTCTGGACCAGACTGATGGAGGTCTGGACCAGACTGATGGAGGTCAAGACCAGACTGATGGTCTGGACCAACGGATGTCTGGCTGGAGACTGATGGAGGTCTGGACCAGACTGATGGAGGTCTGGACCAGACTGATGGAGGCCTGGACCAGACTGATGGAGGTCTGGACCAGACTGATGGAGGGCTGGACCACACTGATGGAGGTCTGGACCAGACTGATGGAGGTCTGGACCAGACTGATGGAGGTCCGGACCAGACTGATGGAGGTCCGGCCCAGACTGATGGAGGTCTGGACCAGACTGATGGAGGTCCGGACCAGACTGATGGAGGTCCAGACCAGACTGATGGAGGTCCAGACCAGACTGATGGAGGTCTGGACCAGACTGATGGAGGTCAGGACCAGACTGATGGAGGTCTGGCCTAGACTGATGGAGGTCTGGACCAGACTGATGGAGGTCTGGACCAGACTGATGAGAGGTCACCAGACCAGACTGATGGAGTCTGGCCCAGACTGTGGAGGTCTGGACCAGACTGGTGGAGGTCTGGACCAGACTGATGGAGTCTGGACCAGACTGATGGAGGTCAGGACAGACTGATGGAGGTGGACCAGACTGATGGAGGTGGACCTGATGGAGGTGGACTGGAGGTCTGGACCAGACTGTGGAGGTCAGACTGATGGAGGTCTGCCAGACTGATGGAGGTGGTGATGGAGGTGGGACTGGACCAGACTGATGGAGGTGGAGGTCCAGACTGATGGACCAGACTGATGGAGGTCTGGACTGATGGAGGTCTGGACCAGACTGATGAGGTCTGGAGGGAGGTTGGACCAGACTGATGGAGGTCTGGACCAGACTGATGGAGGTTCTGGCCCAGACTGGTGGAGGTCTGGACAGGACTGGTGGAGGGTGGAGGCCTGGACCAGACTGATGGAGGTCAGACGGATGGAGGTCTGGACCAGACTGATGGCGGTCCGGACCAGACTGATGGAGGTCTTGACCAGACTGATGGAGGTCTGGACTGGACCAGACTGGTGGAGGTCCGGACCAGACTGATGGAGGTCTGGACCAGGATGATGGAGGTCCGACAGACTGATGGAGGTCCGGACCAGACCTGATGGAGGTCTGGACCAGACTGATGGAGGTCTGGACCAGACTGATGGAGGTCCGGACCAGACTGATGGAGGTCTGGACCAGACTGATGGAGGTCTGGACCAGACTGAACTCCCCGTTAAAAGTTTCTGCTGTTACCTCAGAAATTACCTGTTTTAATGTTCTGATTTTGTTTGTGGACTTTTTTTTATTTTCTATAAAAACAGGATGACATTAATGTCCTGGCAGTGGCAATAAGCTTTATTTTATTTTACATTTTTTAAGATGAGATTTACACTAAATATGTGTTACTGACAAGTGCTGATGTTAAAAGTGTTTGAACAACAAATGTTATGACACTTTAGTTCATATGGCAGCAGAACATTTAAATAAAAGTGACCTTTACACTACTTTTGAATTCATTATTTGATTTTGTGTATACAATGTGATTAATCGTGATTAATCAGGGAAATAATGTGATTAATCGTGATTAATCGGGGAAACAATGCGATCAATCGCGATTAAAATTTTAATCGTTGCCCAAGCCCTAATTTAAACATAAATTTACAGCCCAACTGTTAAGTATTTTGTCTGTAGCATTGGAGCCTTTGTCACTGTTCTTAAATTACAGTAAATATATTCCTTCTTATTTATTTTAATTGTCATATTTTTTTCTTCCATTATCCCTTAACAAGTTGCAGTATTGCACTGTGTCTTGGTGTCTCTGTTGCCTCCCAGCTAGAAGGTTCCTGGTCTGAACCTCAGCAGGTCTTTCTGTGTGGAGTTTCCATGTTCTCCCAGTGCTTGTGATGGTTTCCTCCAGGTTCTCCAGCTTCCTCCCACAGTCCAAACACATGCATGTCAGGTTCATTAGTGGTCCTAAATTGCACATAGAAGTGATTGTGATTGTGAGTGTGCATGATTGTTTGTCTACATGTGGCCCTGAGATGGACTGGAGACCTGTCCAGGTGGACCCCTGCCTTTAGACCTGAAGAGAGCTGGGCTAGAGTCCAGCAGATCCCTGTGACCCTGCAGAGGATTAAACGGGTCTAGATGATGGATGGATGGATGGATGGATGGATGGATGGATGGATGGATGGATGATGGATGGATGGTTTTATAGTGACAGACAAAAATGCCTGGTGCTGATGGATGGATGGATGGATGGATGGATGGATGGATGGATGATGGATGGATGGTTTTATAGTGACAGACAAAAATGCCTGGTGCTGATGGATGGATGGATGGATGGATGGATGGATGGTTTTATAGTGACAGACAATAATGCCTGATGCTGATGGATGGATGGATGATGATGGATGGATGGATGGATGGATGGATGGATGGATGGATGGATGGTTTTATAGTGACAGACAAAAATGCCTGATGCTGATGGATGGATGGATGGATGATGGATGGATGATGGATGGATGGATGGGATGGATGGATGGATGGATGGATGGATGGATGGATGATGGATGGATGGATGGATGGATGGATGGATGGATGGATGGATGGATGGATGGATGGATGGATGGATGGATGGATGGATGATGGATGGATGGATGGATGGATGGATGGATGGATGGATGGATGGATGGATGGATGGATGATGGATGGATGGATGGATGGATGGATGGATGGATGGATGGATGGATGGATGGATGGATGGATGGATGGATGGCTGGATGCTGGTGGATGATGATGGATGGATGGATGGATGGATGGATGGATGGATGGCTGGTATGGCTGGCTGGCTGGCTGGATGGATGGATGGCTCTGGCTGGATTGGCTGGCTGGCTGATGGCTGCTGGTGCTGGCTGGATTGGCTGGATCTGGCTGGCTGGCTGCTGCTGCTGGGATGGCTGGCTGGCTGGCTGGCTGGCTGCTGCTGGCTGGCTGGCTGGCTGGCTGGCTGGCTGGCTGGCTGGCTGCTGGCTGGCTGGCTGGCTGCTGGCTGGCTGGCTGGCTGCCTGCTGGGCTGGCTGGCTGGCTGGCTGGCTGGCTGCTGGCTGGCTTCTGGCTGGCTTCTGCTGCTGGCTGGCTCTGGCTGGCTGGCTGGCTGGCTGGCTGCTGGCTTCTGGCTGCTGCTGCCTGCGGCTGGCTCCTGGCTGGCTGGCTCTGGCTGGCTGGCTGGCTGCTGGCGTGGCTGGCTGGCTGGCTGGCTGGCTGCTGCTGGCTGGCTGGCTGGCTGGCTGCTGCATGGCTGGATGGCTGGCTGGCTGGATGGATGGGATGGATGGATGGATGGATGGGGATGGCTGGATGGGATGGATGGGATGGATGGCAATGGGATGGATGATGGGATGGATGGCTGATGGATGGATGATGGACGGACAATGGATGGACATGGATGGATGGACCGATGGATGGATGATGGATGATGGATGGATGGATGGATGGATGGATGATGGATGGATGGATGGATGGATGGAGGATGATGATGATGGATGATGATGATGGATGGATGGATGGATGGATGGATGGGGATGGATGGATGGATGGATGGATGATGGATGGATGGATGGATGGATGGATGGATGGATGGATGGATGGATGGATGGATGGTGATGGATGACAAAATGCCTGATGCTGATGGATGGATGGATGGATGATGGATGATGGATGATGGATGGATGGATGGATGGATGGATGGATGATGGATGGATGGATGGATGGATGATGGATGGATGGATGGATGGATGGATGATGGATGGATGGATGGATGGCTGGATGCTGGATGATGGATGGATGGATGGTGATGGATGGATGAATGGATGGATGATGGATGGCTGATGGATGCTGGCTGCTGGATGGCTGGCTTGCTGGCATGGCTGAGATGCTGGCTGGCTGGCTGCTGCTGGCTTGGCTGGATGGCTGCTGGCTGCTGGCTGGTGCTGGATGGATGCTGATGGAGTGGCTGCTGGATGCTGGATGATGGATGGGCTGGCTGGCTGGATGATGGATGGATGGCTGGTGCTGATGGATGGATGGACGGCCCGCTGATTGATGGATGGAGGCTGGATGGATGCTGATGATGGATGGATGATGGATGGATGGATGGATGGATGGATGGATGGATGGATGGATGGCTGCTGGATGGTGGCTGGATGGATGGGCTGGATGATGGATGGATGGATGATGATGGCTGGCTGCTGGCTGCTGGCTGATGGATGGATGGCTGGGCTGGGATGGCTTATGCTGCTGGCTGGCTGCTGGCTGCTGGATGGATGGATGGCTGGATGCTGGCTGGATGGCTGGCTGGCTGCTGGCTGGATGGATGATGGATGGATGGATGGATGGATGGATGGATGGATGGATGGATGGACAGATGGATGGATGGATGGATGATGGATGGCTGATGGATGGATGGACGGATGGATGGATGGATGGATGGATGGATGGACTGGATGGATGGATGGATGGATGGATGATGATGGATGGATGGAATGGATGGATGGATGGATGGATGGATGGACAGATGGATGGACAGATGGATGGATGCGATGGATGGATGGATGGATGGATGGATGATGGATGGATGGATGGCTGGATGGATGGATGGATGGATGCTGGATGGATGGCTGGATGGATGGATGGTGGATGATGGATGATGGCTGATGGATGGATGATGGATGGATGGATGGATTGGATGGTGGATGATGGATGGATGGATGGATGGATGGATGGATGGATGATGATGGATGGATGGATGATGGATTGATGGATGGATGGATGGATGGAGGATGGATGGATGGATGGATGGATGGATGGATGATGGCTGGATGGATGGATGGATGGATGGATGGATGGATGGATGGACGGGATTGGATGGACTGAGATGGATGATGGATGGATGGATGGATGGATGGATGATGGATGGATGGATGATGGATGGATGGATGGTTTTGGATAGTGACAGACAAACAATGCCTGATGCTGAGGATGGATGGATGGATGATGGATGGATGTGGATGGATGGAGGATGGATGGATGGATGGATGGATGGATGAATGGATGGATTGGATGGATGGATGGATGGATGATGGATGGAGATGTATGGATGATGATGGATGATGGATGGATGGATGGTGGATGATGGATGGATGATGGATGGATGGATGGATGGATGGATGATGGATGGATGGATGGATGATGGCATGGGATGGATGGATGATGGATGGATGGATGGATGGATGATGGATGGATTGATGGCGGATGGATGGATGGATGGATGGATGGATGGCTGGTGATGGATGATGGTGGATGATGGATGGTGATGGATTGCATGGAATGGATTGATGGGATGGATGGATGGATTGTATGATGGATGCTGATGGCTGATGGATGGATGGATGGATGGATGATGGATGGATGGCTGGGATGGATGATGGATGGGGATGGATGGATGGATATGATCTGATGGCTGATGGATGGATGGATGGATGATGGATGATAATGGATGGATGGATGGATGGGATGGCTGGCTGGATGGCTGGGGCTGCTGGCTGGCTGGCTGGACTGGATGCTGGCTGGCTGGCTGGATGGCTGGATGCTGGATGGATGGCTGGGCTGCTGGCTGGCTGGCGGATGGCTGGACTGGCTGGCTGGATGGCCTGGCTGGCTGGCTCTGGCTGCTGGATGGCTGGCTGGCTGGCTGGCTGGCTGGCTGGCTGACTGCTGCTTGGCTGGCTGGCTATGGCTGGACTTGGCTGGATGCTGATGGCTGCCTGGATGGCTGGCTGGATGGATGGATGCTGATGGATGCTGGATGGCTGGATGCTGATGGATGGCTGCTGCTGTGGCTGATGGATGGTGGACTGGATGGCTGGATTGGATGGATGGATGGATGGATGGATGGCTGGATGATGGATGGATGGAGGGATGGCTGGATGGATGGGATTGGATGGATGGATGGGTGCTGGATGGATGATGGATGGATGCTGGATGGATGGATGGATGGATGGATGGATGGATGGATGGATGGATGGATGGCATGGATGGGATGGATGGATGGGATGGATGGATGGATGGATGGGATGGATGATGGATGGATGGATGGATGGATGGATGGATGATGGATGGATGGATGGATGGATTTTATATGGACATGCCTGATCTGATGGATGGATGGATGGATGGATATGGATGATGATGGATGAATGGATGGATGGGATGGATGGATGGATGGTTTTATAGTGACAGTGATTCTTGGATGGATGGATGGATGGATGATGGATGGATGATGGATGGATGGATGGCTGGATGGCTGGATGGATGGGGATGGATGGATGGCTGGATGGATGGCTGGATGATGGCTGGCTGGATGGATGGCTGGATGATGGATGGGATGGATGGGGCATGGCTGGCTGATGGATGGATGGCTGGCTGCTGGATGATGGCTGGCTGGATGGCTGGCTGCTGGCTGCTGGCTGGCTGGCTGCTGGCTGGCTGGATGGATGGCTGTGCTGGATGGATGGATGGATGGATGGATGGTGGATGGATGGGATGGATGGATGGATGATGGTGGAGGCTGGCTTTGGATGGATGGAGATGGATGAGGATGGATGATGGATGATGGATGATATGATGGATGGATGGATGGATGATGGATGGATGGATGGATGGATGGATGGATGGCTGGCTGGCGATGGATGGATGGGGATGGGCTGGGATGGATGGATGGATGGATGGATGGATGGATGGCTGGGGATGGATGGATGGATGATGCTGGATGGGATGGCTGGATGGTGGATGGATGCTGGATGGCTGGCTGGCTGCTGGCTGCTGGATGGATGGATGGATGCTGGCTGGCTGGATGCTGGCTGGCTGGATGGCTGGAGGGATGGACTGGATGATGATGGATGGATGATGGATGGATGATGGATGATGGATGGATGGATGGATGGATGATGATGGATGGATGGATGGATGGACGGACAGATGGACGGACAGATGGATGGACAGATGGATGGACATGGATGGATGGATGGATGGATGGATGATGGATGGACGGACAGATGGATGGACAGATGGATGGACAGATGGATGGATGATGGATGGATGGATGGATGGATGGATGGATGATGGATGGATGGATGGACAGATGGATGATGGATGGATGGATGGATGATGGATGGATGGATGATGGATGGATGGATGGATGGATGGATGGATGGATGGATGGATGGATGATGGATGGATGGATGGATGGATGGATGGATGGATGGATGGATGGATGGATGGATGGATGATGGATGATGGGATGGATGGATGGATGGATGGACGGACAGATGGATGGACAGATGGATGGATGATGGATGGATGATGGATGGATGGATGGATGGATGGATGGATGGATGGATGGACATGGATGGATGGATGGATGGATGGATGATGGATGGGGATGGATGGATGGATGGATGGATGGATGGATGGATGGATGATGGATGGATGGATGGATGGATGGATGGATGGATGATGGATGGATGGACGATGGATGGATGGACGTTGCGGTATATGCTGTGAAGAGTGAGACTGCTCCAGCTCCATCCTGTTCATCAACTATTGCGCGTTGATGCCCCCAAGTGGTATAAAAATCCATGAGCAAAGTTTTTTTTAAACACATACAGTATTTCTGATATTTCTGTGTTCCTAATTAAGCTTTAAAATGTAAGTATTTCATGATGTATATGTATTTCCTTTTGCAATGTTTTGGGATATTTGTACTGCAAGACCTTATTTATTCATTTATATCTCTGAGTACAAATTCTGCAGATATAATAGACTGTATACTATAAAATATATAATATAAATAATAGGTGAATAAATATAGATAATAGATTTTTTCTGCACCGATAAGGCACCTTTTTAACCCTGTCTTGATTCTCAAAGTCACCACTGATACAAAATGAAATGAAATGAAAATACTATATTTATCCCATAAAGGAAAGTTCAACAAAGCTCGTTACCTACGACATTAGTGATGAGTTTGCAATGAAAACTATTTTTTCAGTGTCTTAGTAGCCGGCTGGATCTGTAGAGGACTCTAGAGGGTTCTTAACCTTTTTGACCTTGAGACCCAATTCTTTAGTACAAAGTGGTCTGGTACCCATTAAATATCAACACTGTATAGGTTTAATTAACCTCACTCCCAGTTTGATTAGTATTTAATAATAAACCACATCCACTTACTGTTAAGAAAAAACCTTATCAAATAAAATTACATGATAAAATGGGGTTATCACAAATACTTTTATTAAAACACATGTATGCAAACCTGCACACACGCTGTATGAAGACAAGTCAGGCTTTTTAATAATAATAGGAATTTACTTTAAATTAATAAAAAAAACTATATATGCAATCAATCAATAAAAGGGAGCGATTAAAAACAATTTAAAATTTAAATGATATAAATCTATTTTTAAATTACATGTATAAACTGCAAATGAAATTGAAATAAAGTGCAAATTTAGAATTTAAATGCAAACATTTAAAGCAGGGATTCCCAAAGTGTGGGCCGCGGCCCCCTAGTGGGCCGTCGTGGTACTGCAGGTGGACCGTGAGAGGTCATTAAAAATAAAGAAATATGTTTTATATCCTCGATTTTTAACAACATTGTTTTTAATAACTGTAAAATATTCATGACATGATTAAAAATATATATATTTATAGGTAATAAAACAAAACAATTGAGTGTTATTCCACTGTTTTTAATATGACAAGAGTCACCTTATTTGTTGTACGTATTGACGCTTGTTAAACAACTGAGTGACGCGTTACCGCCACCACGCGGCTGAAAGCTGCACGCAGTCTCGCGGCCCACAGGTGCAAAACTGAAAGTTTTTTGTGGCCCTCTGGAGGGCGCTGGCGGCCCAAGTTTGGGTCGCGGCCCTCTGGTTGAGAACCACTGCTCTAGAGCACTGCTTTGGCTTGACATGAAATTCAGTAGTTTATGTAATCTTTGTTTTCATTAGCTCTGACCAGACAGCTACTGAATGATAAAAAAGACCCTTTTTATAAGCATGTTATTGTTGTGGCATTTGAAACAAAATTCATTATAACTGGTGTCTATCAGGGAATGTTCTAATCCAAATTAAAGAAACATTCCATCATCATTAATCAATATCTATTTTTTAAAATAAGTCAGTCACAGCGTTTCACTAGAGAGGCTTGAACATAGTATTCTGATTAAAAGCAACTGAATAAGGTTGGTTTTGGTCTGTAGTCTAGGTTGTTCACCTAAGAGATGAGTCTGTCTCATATACCAGTTAATGACTGGTTTATACTGGTTGATACTTTTCACTTTATGTATGTATGTATGCTCAATTCAGTTATAGCACAATTCAATTCAATTTTATTTATATAGCGTCTGTTACAATGACAATTGTCTCTAGGCGCTTTACAGAGACCCAGATCATGACCCCCGAGCAAATATCATCAACTAAGATTATATAATTAAATCCAATCAATGATAATGGAGGTAAAAAACTCCCACGTAGGGAGAAAAAAAACCTTTAAGCCAAACAGTGGCAAAAAAAACTCCACTTTAAGAGGAAGAAACCTTGAGCAGGACCTGGCTCATATGGAGGGACCTTCCTGATGAAGACCAGCCGGATGAAGAAAGAAAAGAGGAGAGACAGAACAGAGAGAGGATGGAGGACAGAGAGAGGATGGAGGACAGAGAGAGGATGTAGGACAGAGAGAAGATGGAGGACAGAGAGAAGATGGAGGACAGAAAGAGGATGTAGGACAGAGAGAAGATGGAGGACAGAAAGAGGATGACAGAAGAGAGAGATGAGGACAGAAAGAGGATGTGGACGAGAGAGAGGACAGAGAGATGGAGGACAGAAAGAGGATGGAGGACAGAGAGAAGATGGAGGACAGAAAGAGGATGTAGGACAGAAAGAGGATGTAGGACAGAGAGAAGATGGAGGACAGAAAGAGGATGGAGGACAGAGAGAAGATGGAGGACAGAAAGAGGATGTAGGACAGAGAGAAGATGGAGGACAGAAAGAGGATGTAGGACAGAGAGGATGTAGGACAGAGAGGATGTAGGACAGAGAGGATGTAAGACAGAGAGAGGATGGAGGACAGAGAGAAGATGTAGGACAGAGAGAAGATGGAGGACAGAGAGAGGATGTAGGACAGAGAGAGGATGGAGGACAGAGAGAGGATGGAGGAGAGAGAGGATGGAGGACAGAGAGAGGATGGAGGACAGAGAGAGGATGTAGGACAGAGAGAAGATGGAGGACAGAGAGAAGATGGAGGACAGAGAGAGGATGGAGGACAGAGAGAAGATGGAGGACAGAGAGGATGGAGGACAGAGAGAGGAGAGGACGGAGAGGGAGGACAGAGAGGATGGAGGACAGAGAGAGGGAGGACAGAGAGATGGAGGACAGAGAGAGGATGAGAGGACAGAGAGAGGATGGAGGACAGAGAGAGAGAGGAGGACCAGAGAGAGGATGGAGAGAGGATGGAGGACAGAGAGAGGATGAGGACAGAGAGAAGATGGAGGACAGAGAGGATGGAGGACGAGAGGAGGACAGGAGAGAGAGATGTAGAGGGAGGACAGAGAGGAGGAGGAGAGAGGACAGAGAGAAGATGGAGGACAGAGAGAGGATGAGGGACAGAGAGGAGAGGAGAGATGGAGGACAGAGAGAGGATGGAGGACAGAGAGAGATGGAGGACCGAGAGGATTAGGACAGAGAGAAGATGGAGGACAGAGGGAGAGGATGTAGGACAGAGAGAGGATGGAGGACAGAAAGAGGAGTAGGACAGAGAGAAGATGGAGGACAGAGAGAAGATGGAGGACAGAGAGAGGATGTAGGACAGAGAGAGGATGGAGGACAGAAAGAGGATGTAGGACAGAGAGAAGATGGAGGACAGAAAGAGGACAAAAAGAGGATGTAGGACAGAGAGAGGATGGAGGACAGAGAGAAGATGGAGGACAGGAGAGAGAGGATGTAGGACAGGAGAGGATGTAGGACAGAGAGAAGATGGAGGACAGAGAGAGGATGGTGAGGACAGAGAGAAGATGGAGGACAGAGAGAGGATAGGACAGAGGAAGAGGAGGACAGATGAGAGAGGATGAGAGAGGACAGAGGAGAGAGAGGAGGACAGAGAGAGATGGAGGACAGGAGAGAGAGATGGAGGAGAGAGAGATGAGGACAGAGAGAGGATGGAGGACAGAGAGAAGATGGAGGACAGAGGATGGAGGACAGAGAGAGATGGAGGACGAGAGGAGGATGATAGGACAGAGAGAGGATGGAGGACAGAAAGAGGATGTAGGACAGAGAGAAGATGGAGGACAGAAAGAGGATGTAGGACAGAGAGAAGATGGAGGACAGAGAGAAGATGGAGGACAGAGAGAGGATGTAGGACAGAGAGAGGATGGAGGACAGAAAGAGGATGTAGGACGAGAGAAGATGGAGGACAGAGGACAGAGAGAGGATGATGGAGGAGAGAGAGGACAGAGAGAAGATGGAGGACAGAGAGAAGATGGAGGACAGAGAGAGGATGGAGGACGGAGAGGACGGATGGAGGACAGAGAGAAGATGGAGGACAGAAGAGAGGATGGAGGATAGGAAGAGAGGATGTAGGACAGAGAGAGATGGTAGGACGAGAGAGAGAGAGGATGGAGGACAGAGAGAAGATGGAGGACAGAGAGGAGAGGAGGAGGACAGAGAGAGAGAGAGGATAAGAGGTAGGACAGAGAGAAGATGGAGGACAGAGAGAGGAGGTGGAGGACAGAGAGAGAGGATGGAGGACAGAGGAGAGAGAGAGGGAGGACAGAGAGAGGATGTAGGACAGAGAGAGGATGGAGGACAGAGAGAGGATGTAGGACAGAGAGATGGACATGGAGGGAGGATGTGGACAGAGAGGATGGAGGACAGAGAGGGATGGAGGACAGAGAGGATGGACAGAGATGGAGGACAGGAGAGAGAGAGAAGATGGAGGACAGAGAGAGGATGGAGGACAGAGGAGAGAGATGTAGGACAGAGAGAGATGGAGGACAGGAGAGAGAGGATGGAGGACAGAGGAGAGAGAGATGGAGGACAGAGAAGGATGGAGGACAGAGAGATGGAGGACACAGAGAGGAGGAGAGAGATAGGATGGAGGACGAGGAGAGAGAGGATGGAGGACAGAGAGGATGGAGGACAGAAAGAGGATGATGGAGGACAGAGAGGATGAGGAGGACAGAGAGAGACAGATGGAGGATGGAGGACAGAGAGAGGATGGAGGATGGAGGAGAGGAGGAGGACAGAGAGGATGGAGACAGAGAGAGGATGATGGAGGACAGAGGAGAGGATGGAGGACAGAGAGAGATGGAGGACAGACAGAGGATGGAGGACAGAGAGGATGGAGGACAGAGAGGATGGAGGACAGAGAGAGGATGGAGGACAGAGAGAAGATGGAGGACAGAGAGAGGATGAGGAGGAGAGGAGGAGGAGACAGAGAGGAGGACAGAGAGAGGATGGAGGAGGACAGAGAGGATGGAGGACAGAGAGAGGATGGAGGACAGAGAGAGGATGGAGGACAGAGAGGATGGAGACAGAAGAGGATGAGGACAGAGAGGAGAGAGGAGGGACAGAGAGAGAGGATGGAGAGAGGATGGAGGACAGAGATGGAGGACAGAGAGGAGAGGACATGGAGGGAGGACAGGAGACAGAGAGGATGGAGGACAGAGGAGGAGAGAGACAGAGAGATGGAGGACGAGGACAGAGAGAGGATGGAGGGAGAGAGAGAGGACAGAGAGAGGATGGAGGACAGAGAGAAGATGGAGGACAGAGAGAAGATGGAGGACAGAGAGAGAGAGAGGACAGAGAGAGGATGGAGGACAGAGAGATAGAGGAGAGAGAGAGAGAGGATGGAGGACAGAGAGAGGATGGAGGACAGAAAGAGGATGTAGGACAGAGAGGATGGAGGACAGAGAGGATGGAGGACAGAGAGAGGATGGAGGACAGAGAGGATGGACAGAGAGGATGGAGGACAGAGAGGATGGAGGACAGAGAGGGATGGAGGACAGAGAGAGGAGGAGAGGACAGGACAGAGAGGATGGAGGACAGAGACAGAGGAGAGGACAGAGAGGATGGAGGAGAGAGGGAGGACAGAAGGAGAGAAAAAGTAAAGAATAATAATAAAGAAGTAGTGGAATTGTTGTAGGGTGAATGCTAGCGGGTTATGGAGGGCCGTTGGGCGTGTGGTCCAATTAAAAGAAAGTTGAACAAGTATTGTTTATTTGGAAGGGTTGCCAGGAGAAAACCTGTCTGACAGCTGATTTTCTAGATCTAGATCTTCTAGATGGACCAGACTGAAGCAGAGTTGTTTGGTCTTCATGCTCAGCGTCATGTTTGGTGAAACCTAACAAACCATTTCAACAGAAACACTTTAAAGCCATTTTCACGGACGACTGTGGAGCAGTGAGAGTTTGGGTTTGATTTCCTCCCACGGGGCTTCGACCTATTCTCAAGGGACGAGTGAAGCCATCTGTCCAACAGCTAAAACCTGATTGAAATTGGGTCAATAGAAAGTACACCATCAAATCTTTATTAGACTATCTGAAAAGTTAAAAAAAAAAAAAGAAATGAAGGATTTGGGATGGTCTAGCTCAAGCCCAGTCCTCACCTCAGCTGTGCAGAAGGAAGTCCTGACCCTAAACCACAAGCTCATTTAACTAAAGCACTGTTGGAAATGAGAATTCTCCCACTGCACCGTGAGACGCCAGTTACATCATCTACTTCAAACTGCTGCAAAGGATGGATCTCTAAACTGTTGAATAATGGGAGGTAAAAAGAGCAACTGTGGAGCGAGAATATTTGAGAAGCTTTCTTCACTAGTTTACTTCATTGTCAGAAATCTGGACCAACTTGAACTTATGTTTCTGCTCTTAATTCCAGCATAAAACTCTCATATAAGCAGCTGGATGGTGTCAGAAGAACTAACTGTGATGTTTTTGGAACAGCAGGATCTGGAGGGGAACGATGCAGCTGTCCTGAGCTACAGAAAGCACCGAACATACGTTATAGACATTTCTCATTCAGATACAGGAACACTGTTTTCAGGCTGCATTTTAATTAAATCCAAAACACTTCACTTCTATGGAGCGATAGGAGTGCCACATTAATAAATAAATAAATAAATAAATAAATGTGGAAATATAAAGAGAAATAAATAAATAAATAAATGTGGACATATAAAGAGAAATAAATGAATAAATAAATGTGGACATATAAAGAGAAATAAATAAATAAATAAATATATGTGGAAATATAAAGAGAAATAAATATATAAATAATGTAAATATAAGAGCCCTAAATAATATGTGGACCTATCGAAATAATAAATCCCTATATGTGGAAATCTATAAATAAACAATAAATATATGTGGAAATATAAAAGGAAATAAATAAATGTGGAAATATATGAGTTAGCGCCCATACCGCCAGACAGAAATCCAGTGATCAGGGAACGACTATCCATCCTGGACAGGAAGCCCCGCCCAGAGCCATTTGATTGACAGCTCAGTCCACCAAGCGTTTTGTCATTGCTTTATCCTTGTGTCACAGGAGTGCCAAAAAGGAAAAGCAAATGCAATACGAAAATTAAAGATGATTTTCCTTTTCATTTATTTATTTCTCTTTATATTTCCACATTTACTTATTTATTTATTTCCCTTTATATTTCCACATTTATTTATTTCCTTTTATATTTCCACATATATTTATTTATTTCTCTTTATATTTCCACATATATTTATTTATATATTTATTTCTCTTTATATTTCCACATATATTTATTTATTTATTTTTCTTTATATTTCCACATATATTTATTTATTTATTTCTCTTTATATTTCCACATTTATTTATTTATTCATTTATTTCTCTTTTTATTTCCACATTTATTTATTTATTTATTAATGTGGCACTCCTATCGCTCCATACACTTCAGTAACTTCAGCCTTTTTTAACAGACTCAACATGCACAAACATGAAATAAAACAGTGCAACCACTGAGCAGTAGTTTCAAAAAGAACTCAAAATATATAGTTTTATCTGAATAACCATCACTGACCTTTGTCTTCAAGATAATTAAATCCATATCTCATATATGTAACAGGCTAACTTGTGCGCTGATGATATATTGATTTTTTTAAGTAAACCAACAAACTCTTTGCCCAAATTAATGTATTCATTTGAATATGTTGGGTGTCTGTCAGGATACAAGATTAATGTTAGTAAAACAAAATTACTTACATATAATTACAATCCAACAGATGAAATTAAGAATAAATCTAATCTAGCATGGCAGGCAGAATATTTCAGATATCTGGGGATTATCATACCGAAGGATCTTACAGAACTATATCAACACAACTATGTACTGATAGAAAAAAATATTAACGAGGAAATTCTGAAATGGAATCTAATTCCACGCCTTGGTCTTAGCTCAAGAATAGACTCAATCAAAATGAATATTTTACCTACATTTCTATATCTATTCCAAACTCTCCCAATAGAAGTAGGACAAAAACAATTTAACAAATGGGATAAAATTCTATCCAGGTACATATGGCAACGTAAAAGGCCTCGAATGAGATTTAAAACCTTGCAACTCCCTAAAGCAAACCTTCCTTCCTTCCTTCCTTCCTTCCTTCCTTCCTTCCCAGACTCTTACTGGGCAGCACAACTACGACCCAGAATGTACTGGTGGAACCCTTCCCATGATGCTCAGCGGAAAAATACTGAAGAAGGTTCAATTTCCATTCCTATATAAGCCCTGGTCGCTGATAGTAATCTGCCAGATTATTTTAGAAGAATAGAAAATCCACCACGTTAACTCTAAAAATATGGAAAATAGTCTTAGTCAAATACAAACTAAAAAAAGATATTGTGGTCCGTAAGTGGTGTGCATATGACACACAATTTATACCAAATAAATTAGATAATAGATTCAAAGACTGGACAAAGAAAGGCATGACAGCTATGTGCACAACTATAAAGGATAATATATTACTCCGTTTTGAAAAAGTTAAAGAGAAATATGATTTCTATCGTTACCTGCAGCTGAGACATTTTGTTATTGAAAGGACAAAAAAGTTATCAGCTGCTAAATGTATTGAAAAGGGTTTATAATTCACATAAAGATAGCGGTATAATATTGTGTCTATATAAATATTAACATGAAAACACACTTCACTTTTTATATTAAAACAAAATGGGAAATGGAGGGAGGACTAAATCTGACGCAGGAGCACAGTACTACACTGGCTGGTTGAGATACACCTCTTTTTATTCCACTTTAACATTTCTGAGATTGTATATTAATTTTTTAATGTAAATATTAGCATTTTGGCTCAATAGCTTCCAGGTCATGTGACCTAATGACTCAAAATCAGTGCAGGACCATAGTATGAAACTGTTTGGTTGAGATACACCTCTTTTTATTCCATTTTAACATTTCTGATATTTTATATTAATTTTTTTAAGCAAATATTAGCATTTTAGCTCAATAGCTTTCTAGTCATGTGACCTAATGACTCAAAATCAGTGCAGGATCACAGTACTACACTGGCTGGTTGAGATACACCTCTTTTTATTCCATTTTAACATTCCTGATCATCAATTTATTTCAATAGCCTCTAGGTCATGTGACATAATGATCCAAAACTAGTAAAGATCACACTTACACGCCTTTCAATAACCCACATTTTATTTTGAAAACCGGATATTGATACGCGCTGCGGCCTCCTAGCGCTGACTTTCTCACCCGCAGCCGTCCATTTACCGTAAAGCCTGTAACACATGAGCACTTGAAATGTTGGAGCGGCTCGCTTGACTTCGCAAAAAGAAGAGACGGCTGGCTTGACCGCAGTGACACGTCCACGTGAAGACACCTGCTGAGGATGAGATGGTTAGAGAACACAGAGCGGTGCTTTGTCTAGTTTCAGAAGAATGCTGTCATCTACTGGGATTTTTCCTCTCTCGGCGTGGCGCACAGACATCCGCGCACATCCGCGTCATTGCGCGCTTAGATCATCACCGGTCACCTGTTGAAGATGTCCGATGCTGGATGAGCCGTTTCGCGTTTTATTTTCTAAAGTGCAGCTCGGTTTGAACAGCGCTTTACCAGATGTCCGGCACGTGCTCGGAACTGTAAGATGAGCGCGGACTCGGAGCGCGTTTGGCACCAGACATCCGTGAACTCGGCCAGCTCCGGCGGCCGCGCGCTCTCGGCAAATGTCCGGCGGCTCCACGACGCTCTGAAGCTGCTGCTCAGTGACCTGGAGAGGGAACAGTTCATCCACTGTCTCAACGTCTACCACGCCAAACGCAACGTCTTCGACCTGGTCCAAACTCTCAAAGTGATCCTCAACACGCCGAACAAACGCCAGCTGCTGCCGCAGCTGCGCCTGGTGGTCCCGCGGTCCGACCAGACACAGGCTGCTGCGGGTTTTCGACCACGGTACACGTCCGAAGGGTCTCTAACCTTGAAGACACATGGTAGTGGGCTCCGTCCATCACAGCGTTTTCTAATGACAAACATTCACGCTGGCGGACACATCTTTGGAGTTGTAACATGGAAAAGCGATTCACCTTCTCACAAAAGCAATGTTAGTTAAGGTTCAAATCCATGACAACATCCCTTCACGTGCGGACTGCGGTCCAAGGGCTGGAAAGGTAATGAGAGCGCCCAGCATGCGGAACCGGACCGGGACTTCTTCTGGGAGGACCAACTTGTGGAAGCGTGTGCTTGACAGCATGTTTTACAACACTTGAACAGACACTACAGATGTTTGCACATGGAAAGAACATCTAATGGTGTGAAGCCAAGAAGATCTCTGATAACAGCTGTTCTGGATGAGGCTGGAGATGGATACAAAACTGGAGGAGTTTAGGCAGTTCGAAAGATATTGGCTCTCTAGCTAAGTCAAGGACAACATAGAATGAGGTAAAAACGTGAAGACATCACTAACACCCATTAGTTGTCATTGGACAGGCTGTCCATCAGAACACCGTGGAAAAAGCTGATCTATTCGAATTAATCAAAAAGTGAATATTTGAGTAAAAATAATCAGCACTCTGTATGGCATGAAAACATCCCACCAGTGAAGTATGAGGGCAGGATCACTGGGTATCACTGAGGGTTCAGTAAATTCCCAAATTTACCAAAATGTCCCACACAGTTGCCAGCATTCCCACATCTGGACTGAAGTCCATCAGGAAGTAGGTTCTGATGCAGCTCCTTGACCGGTTCTGGCTCCAAAACAGAAAAAATCCCTACTGACCTCCACGTAAAATAGTCCAACTTCACATCAGAAATAAACATATTTTCAGCCATCGGCTGTGCTATTGGCCCTCTTCATTTTAGCAACTTAACATTAACTTAACATTAAGCACTAATTGGAAGTGATTGGTATGAAAGCAGGTTTGATAACACTACTAACACAGAGGGTTCACTTACTTTTTCTTCCAGCACTGTGAATGTGGATTACACCAAAGACAATAAACACACAAGAAATTGTAACTGTATTTATCAGGTTAAGAACATACGGTTAGAGTATTGCTGTGACTCTGATGCTTTAATTTTTGGGGAAAATGAATGCAGATAAAAAGTAGATTTCAAAGAGTGAACACAGTTTTCATTGCCCACTGTATATTTATTTTTACAGGACATATGTAATAGAGGCTACTCAGGCAGGGTTCTTGCACCATTTTAGAAGTCAAATTTAATGCTTTTTAAGACCTTTTTAAGACCTCAACAAATGTAATTTAAGACCCAAAAATGTCAAAACAATTTCCGTAGTAAAATACTCGATTTATTGTATTGTTAATACAATTAAAGTTCACAGGCATTTTCTTTCTTTTTCTTTTTTTTCCAATTTTGTTCCATTGTGATGCTGAACAAAGTCAACATAACATACACAAGTTGCACGTTGCATGTTAAATAGCACACTGCATTGCATGTAAGAACTACTGCATTGAATGCAGGACTGCATTGCATGTAGGAACACAATAATAAAACAATAACACTTAAAGCAGTCTCTTTCATAGCTCAGTAGGCGCCATGTGTTAATCCTGCAAAACAACTTTTTTTCCCCCCAAATAGGAGACAGAATACTTCCAACAGAGCAGTCTCCATTATAAGTAAGTCATCAAAACAGACTGTCCCAAACCAAAAGGTTGAAAAATAATGTAAGTGTTTGAAAAACAACACAAATGTTAACACTTGGTCCATCCATCCAGGGAGAGCATGTTGTTCGGATTCAACTCCTTTGTCAATGTGCAAAGCAATAATTAGTGTAATTATGATTAAAATATCCCTCCTCCTCCTACTACAACTAATAATGGTTGTACTTATAATGGAGACAGAGATTGAAAAAAACATCCATCAAAACCCCAGACAAGATATCTCCCTCTATATATACACGTGTGTATAATATATACACAAGGCTATACACACACACACATATTATATGTATATGTATACACATGGTGTGTGTATGAGAGTGTCTGTGTGTTCTACAAATTTA
The DNA here is from genome assembly GCA_018398805.1 of Hirundichthys speculiger. NCBI lineage: Eukaryota > Metazoa > Chordata > Actinopteri > Beloniformes > Exocoetidae > Hirundichthys > Hirundichthys speculiger. The sequence goes on along the minus strand of JAGFBZ010000068.1, from coordinate 406,322 downwards.
ATGGTAAATTTTGCAAATTAGACTAAAATTTTTCTATAGGTTTAGTTACTAGTAAAATCATAGCTTGATTCTGCATCTCTTGTTACCGTGAGTAAATGATTACTGTTGCTATGGCAACGGGTGACAGTCGCCATAGTAGCTCTTACCTGCCCTATCATCCAGTCAACAACCCATAAAATCACAAATTTAGACAAAACCCTACACACCAAACACACCCTAAACTCTGACAATCTGAAAGGTAACGTGTTGTTACCTCAAAGTTATCAAAGACTGTGAGCTGAATAGAAGTATGCGATTTCACACATAATGTTACTTACACGGAAATGAGCCAACATGTCCTCGGCTCTGGAGTGACCCATTAACTCCGAGCCATAGTAGCGGGAGATGACGTGCTGTGTTCCGGTCTCATCTGTGCCCCAGAACCGCAAATGAAGGTCCATCTGTTTAGTTTTTGTAGTTTTGTTCATGCTCTCATCAAGCATGACAACGTATGTCTTCTCGCTGACGCTGCGCGATAGCTCCTTCTTGATGAATGAAGCGAGACCATATTTGGCGATGTGTGCCGTTTTATTTTAACCACAGGTGAATGACTTGGCTATCTGGGAGGGGGACATCGCCACTTACGTCTTCGTTTGATTTAAATGAATTCTGCCTCACAACAGTATAGAGAACCCACAGTACCTCTGCCTTTTGGGTCTCCGGTGGTGAAACGAAGCTTGTCATAGCCGACTGAGAAGTGACGCCTGAACTAACGTTAGGCTGCGGCGCTGCGTTGCTGGAAGCAAAGCAGCAGGAATTAGCCTGGTCCCGCTAGCTGCTAACACATACCGCTGCTGTTCTTCTTCTCTCATGTGCGACTCGACGGCTTTGAGCCCTATGGTCCCTAATGAAAATGTCTTTTTGCAGAATTTGCACATGGCGTTGTTGTTTTCAGCAGGAGCCAACCACCTGTTGAATAAATCGTCTTCCATTCATTTTCATTACATTTACACCTCCCCATCTTCTTTGCATCTTTCCACTCTCCTCGATAACCACGAAATGCGCCGAACGTCGCATAGTGTTTTCCCATTGGCATTAAATGCACCGTCTGGAAATTTAATACCAACACCAAATTTACCATATATTTAAGACAATTTAAGACCTTAATTACGCAGATTTTAATTTAAGACTTTTTAAGACTTTTTAAGGACCCGCGGGAACCCTGTCAGGTACTGCAGACTCGGACGTGTAAGCGTGCAGCACTTACACTCATCCCAGGATTTTCCCGCTTTAGTAGCTTCCTTTTGATATTCCAGGTGAAGTCAACAGGATCACCATTTGCGTAGTTGTCATTGCTGGTCTTTTCCTTTTGAAATGATTCGAACATACCCTTGCGAGCTTTGTTCCCTGTTTTGTCCTTCCTCTCATGGCGAATCAGTGCCTTCCATCTTTTCTGTGCAAAGAGATCTTTCAGCCACTTTACCCACATCATGTCAGCCATGAAGGGATGAATGTGTAGCGTATTTGCTAAGGATCTATGTTATTTACACACCGTGGTTGTTTAAAGGTCCTGAGAAGACAGAGGTTAATGCCGTAACACCCACCTCAAAGATCTTGAAGCAACTCACCTTGGCTGCAACCAAACTTAATATACAATGTGCAAAATAGATTCACTTCCCATATCTATGGTTAACCTCAATATTCACCAAAAGAAAAAGTGACGTTAAATATTAGTTAATTGGCCATTATTAGTAGTTTTAATATTTGTTACTGCAGCCAAACAATGTATAACACACCACCATGGGAGAAAAATACCCATCTGCCAGTTGATTCAAGACTGAATTAGCCTTTGATTGAGTGCAGGTTGTAAAAATACCATTTAATGTGTGCCATCATTGCCACTTTGCCACGTGCCAACTATTAGCTCTAAAACTGAAGGTTAATTAAAGCAGCTAATTTAGTCTTGGCATTTTTATTATGATACATATTTACTAAGATTTATGAAACAATCCGTGCATTTACATGGGAAGTTTAATTCCTCTTTAATTCAGAAATAAAGTTAAATCCGATTTAAAAGGATTGAAAGTTACCATGTAAACACCTAATTCCATGTGAAAATGTCAATTCCGAATTAAACTTAATTCCGAAGTAAGTGGCTGGTTTATTCTGATTTTAAATCTGAATAGAATAATTCTGCGGTCATGTTTACACTCATTCCACTTTAAAATTAATTCCCGTCTTTCTGCGCATGCTAGTTCTCTTGCTCGTCTGTCGCGATGACGCTTATATTCCGCGCTGGGCTTGTTTTCAAAACAAAGTTTCAAGATGGCAGCACGCAGTAAACGGTGGTCAAGAGAGAGAGGATTTATTTAATAAATAGCTTGGAGGAACTGGAAATAATTAAAAGTACAGATGGCAGGAAACATAAAAATTGTGAGCTTTTCAAAGCGGCCAGGTTAAATGAAGGAGGTTTCGCAGATAGAGACGCCACCCAGGTCAAAAATAAGTGGAATGTTGTTGCTAACCGAGTTGTTGCTAAGTTTGTTTTCTTCCAGTAGATGTAAAGACCTCCCCCCTCCATCCAATCAGAACCCTTCCCAACCCCCAGACCTTAAGCAGAATTGGATAAAGCCGAACAAACGTGTTTTCCATGTAAACCTCAATTCAGAATTACTATTTCCAAGGAAACTCGAAGGAAAATAGTTTAATACAGAATTATTTAATTCCGAAAAATTAATTCCGAATTAAAAAACATGATGTAACCATGGCCAATAAGACACAAATGTCTTTTTCTGATGAATTATTTAAAAATACTTATCAGTAGGAATTATTAATTCAAATGTGATCAAATCGAGTCTTTGAAGCTACGTGACTCTGTGCTCCACTCAGGTCTATCAGTAGATAAACACACTCAGGTCTATCACTAGATAAACACACTCAGGTCTACCACTAGATAAACACACTCAGGTCTATCACTAGATAAACACACTCAGGTCTATCACTAGATAAACACACTCAGGTCTACCACTAGATAAACACACTCAGGTCTATCACTAGATAAACACACTCAGGTCTACCACTAGATAAACACACTCAGGTCTATCACTAGATAAACACACTCAGGTCTATCACTAGATAAACACACTCAGGTCTACCACTAATAAACACACTCAGGTCTACCACTAGATAAACACACTCAGGTCTACCACTAGATAAACACACTCAGGTCTACCACTAGATAAACACACTCAGGTCTACCACTAGATAAACACACTCAGGTCTATCACTAGATAAACACACTCAGGTCTACCACTAGATAAACACCACTCAGGTCTACCACTAGATAAACACACTCAGGTCTACCACTAGATAAAACACACTCAGGTCTATCACTATAAACACACTCAGGTCTACCACTAGATAAACCACTCAGGTCTACCACTAGTAGATAAACACACTCAGGTCTACCACTAGATAAACACACTCAGGTCTACCACTAGATAAACACACTCAGGTCTACCACTAGATAAAACACACTCAGGTTCTACCACTAGATAAACACACTCAGGTCTACCACTAGATAAACACACTCAGGTCTACCACTAGATAAACACACTCAGGTCTATCACTAGATAAACACACTCAGGTCTACCACTAGATAAACACACTCAGGTCTATCACTAGATAAACACACTCAGGTCTACCACTAGATAAACACACTCAGGTCTACCACTAGATAAACACACTCAGGTCTACCACTAGATAAACACACTCAGGTCTACCACTAGATAAAAACACACTCAGGTCTACCACTAGATAAACACACTCAGGTCTACCACTAGATAAACACACTCAGGTCTACCACTAGAGAAACACACACTCAGGTCTATCACTAGAGAAAACACACTCAGGTCTATCACTAGAGAAACACACTCAGGTCTATCACTAGATAAACACACTCAGGTCTATTACTAGAGAAACACACTCAGGTCTACCACTAGAGAAACACACTCAGGTCTACCACTAGAGAAACACACTCAGGTCTACCACTAGATAAACACACTCAGGTCTACCACTAGAGAAACACACTCAGGTCTACCACTAGAGAAACACACTCAGGTCTACCACTAGATAAACACACTCAGGTCTACCACTAGATAAACACACTCAGGTCTACCACTAGATAAACACACTCAGGTCTACCACTAGAGAAACACACTCAGGTCTATCACTAGAGAAACACACTCAGGTCTATCACTAGATAAACACACTCAGGTCTACCACTAGAGAAACACACTCAGGTCTACCACTAGAGAAACACACTCAGGTCTACCACTAGAGAAACACACTCAGGTCTATCACTAGATAAACACACTCAGGTCTACCACTAGATAAACACACTCAGGTCTACCACTAGATAAACACACTCAGGTCTACCACTAGATAAACACACTCAGGTCTACCACTAGATAAACACACTCAGGTCTACCACTAGATAAACACACTCAGGTCTACCACTAGATAAACACACTCAGGTCTACCACTAGATAAACACACTCAGGTCTACCACTAGAGAAACACACTCAGGTCTACCACTAGATAAACACACTCAGGTCTACCACTAGAGAAACACACTCAGGTCTACCACTAGAGAAACACACTCAGGTCTACCACTAGAGAAACACACTCAGGTCTACCACTAGAGAAACACACTCAGGTCTACCACTAGAGAAACACACTCAGGTCTACCACTAGAGAAACACACTCAGTCTAGCCACTAGAAACACACTCAGGTCTATCACTAGATAACACACTCAGGTCACCACTAGAGAAACACACTCAGGTCTACCACTAGATAAACACACTCAGGTCTACCACTAGATAAACACACTCAGGTCTACCACTAGATAAACACACTCAGGTCTACCACTAGATAAAACACACTCAGGTCTACCACTAGATAAACACACTCAGGTCTACCACTAGATAACACACTCAGGTCTACCACTAGATAAACACACTCAGGTCTACCACTAGATAAACACACTCAGGTCTACCACTAGATAAACACACTCAGGTCACACTAGATAAAACACACACAGGTCTATCACTAGATAAACACACTCAGGTCTACCACTAGAGAAAACACACTCAGGTCTATTACTAGAGAAACACACTCAGGTCTATCACTAGAGAAACACACTCAGGTCTATCACTAGAGAAACACACTCAGGTCTATCACTAGAGAAACACACTCAGGTCTATCACTAGAGAAACACACTCAGGTCTACCACTAGAGAAACACACTCAGGTCTACCACTACACACTAGTCTACCACTAGAAACACACTCAGGTCTATCACTAGACTAAACACCACTCAGTCTACCACTAGATAAACACACTCAGGTCTATCACTAGATAAACACACTCAGGTCTACCACTAGATAAACACACTCAGGTCTACCACTAGATAAACACACTCAGGTCTACCACTAGATAAACACACTCAGGTCTCAGGTCTACCACTAGATAAACACACTCAGGTCTACCACTAGAGAAACACACTCAGGTCTACCACTAGATAAACACACTCAGGTCTACCACTAGAGAAACACACTCAGGTCTACCACTAGATAAACACAAAGGTACCACTAACACACTCAGGTCTACCACTAGATAAACACACTCAGGTCTACCACTAGATACACACACTCAGGTCTACCACTAGAGAAAACACACTCAGGTCTACCACTAGAGAAACACACTCAGGTTACCACTAGAGAAAACACTCAGGTCTACCACTAGAGAAACACACTCAGGTCTACCACTAGAGAAACACACTCAGGTCTACCACTAGAGAAACACACTCAGGTCTACCACTAGAGAAACACACTCAGGTCTACCACTAGAGAAACACACTCAGGTCTACCACTAGAGAAACACACTCAGGTCTACCACTAGAGAAACACACTCAGGTCTACCACTAGAGAAACACACTCAGGTCTACCACTAGATAAACTCGTGTCTAGCAGCGAAATAACAGTCATGGGAGCTGGCTTGTGACAGAAGAGTCAAAGAGAAAAGCTTGAGGGAGAATTGTCTCATCTCAGCAGTAATCTGGAAATGTACCATTAACAAGCCCTATCGTCTTCATGATGAGTGAATGTAGTTTCTTAATCTTAAAAGTGGTGTAAACTTAGTTAATAAACTGTCCTCTATTAAAAAAAACCATAAGCAAACCACTGCCACAGCAGGATAAGTCAAAAACACAAAAAGAGATGACAGGTGACAAGAGAGCACACCTGGGAAGCATGACAGAGATCACATGGAATTACAACACAACACAGCTGGTCAAAGCTGCACACAACTAAAATATCAAGGGCAAATTTACCAACATGTAAGTGGCAAGGCCTTCAACACATTACTATCTACGGGGCATCCAGGAGCCAACCACAGCCAGTAACAGCAACCATTCAGAGGAGCTTCATCAGAAATGTAAGGGGTTGAGACTGGAACGATGCCCCAAACACTTTCTACCGACAATCCAACGACCCTACAGCTCCAGGTAAGGAGCTGAAGAGAAATATATGACCTCCAATCACAATCACAGCTCCTCCAACGACCCTACAGCTCCAGGTAAGGAGCTGAAGAGAAATATATGACCTCCAATCACAATCACAGCTCCTCCAACGACCCTACAGCTCCAGGTGAGGAGCTGAAGAGAAATATATGACCTCCAATCACAATCACAGCTCCTCCAACGACCCTACAGCTCCAGGTAAGGAGCTGAAGAGAAATATATGACCTCCAATCACAATCACAGTTCATTAAACATTTCACCTTGATTATGATGAAGGAGCAATTATTTTAGTTTTGTTTCATTTTTTGCCCTCATAGATCACTGACAAGGTTCTTGCTGTAAATACCCTCAAACATTGTGACTGAGATATTTTTTCTAAGGAAAGTGTTGCACAACTCAACTTTGTAAGTACAAGAAAAGTGATGGAAACGGATACAGATGAGTTATTTATGGTTACTGAATTATTTGAATGCTTGTTTAAAATATTCAGTGAGTTGACAAACTAAAAGAGAAGAAAGTAACTTGCAATAATCACTATCTCTTTAGACAGCTCTGTAAAATGGCAACCACGCTGTACGGTGCACTACTAAGTGCACTACATAGTGAGTAGGTGGTGATTTCATACTTGCTGAATCTCCACACAGCTGGTCCAGAGCGAGCGAGCGTACTGGTGCACTCATGTGTCTATGACGCAGCTGTGGTACAAGCTGGATATTTAAGGGGACAATCGTCTGCTTATTTAAATACGTATATCTCTTCACGTTTTGTCCTTTCTGGAATTATTCATTTAGAAGGGATGACTGTACTTCTCAACCTCTAAGCTAAGTCTCTACTCATACGTGCTTCAAAGCTCCTCTGAAACACTGACTTGTTTACTCACAGCCTCCACAGGTTATCGTAACGTTGATACGATACGTCAGATTCTGCCCATTGTGGCATTGTGCTGCTTTTTTATTCCTTAAATCCACTGGATTCTCAATGCTAATTCCCCATCTGACTTCCTGCCAGATTAATGTGTGTAAAATGACGCAGTTTAGCCACGATCCAGCTCCAAAATGGACTTGACGCATATTTTTCAGAGGAACAATCACTTCTGGGACGCTCATAAACTCCGTGGTGGTGCAACTACTGTCATTAAGCTGAATGGCTGCGATTCATAGCAGCTGACACAAAACCTGCCGTTTCACATCAGTTGGGACTAGACAGTTATATAGAGTTATATATATATAGAACAGAGCCTTTCCGAGTACCTCCAAAGTGCTATTTTTACCCAATAGATGGCGGCAACAGTCGTAATAGTTTGTATTTGGCAAACACAGTCACTTCCAGTAAAGAAAGTGTGGTGTCTGAACAATATGATATTTACCTTTTTATATAAAGTGCAACTACAACTCTTTAACAGCTATAAGGCTTTTGAGGAAAATCCCTGAGTTTGTTTGTTTCTTCCAAAGGACATGTCCTAGGCTTTACAGATTTGGAAGATCCGATATCAAGAAAAGAGAGTACATCCCGTGTTGTTATCAAAAATTCCAGCTGTCTATTTTCTAAGACACATGTGTCAAACTCGAGGCCCGCGGGCCACATCTGGCCCGCCGTGTAATCATATCCGGCCCACGAGATCATTTTACATTATCGTTATTGATGGCCCGTTGATATGAAGCGCTGATTAAAACAATACTGCACAGAACTACAGATCCCAAAATGCAACGCTTCAGCGGCCTTTACGCACAATTCCCACGTCAATCAAGTCTAATTTCAAGCTTCATCCGTGGAGTGGACTCCAATTTACGCATAACAGAAGAAGTAATGGACATTAAATCGATGCACGGGACAACGACTGGAAAAGACATTTTTGAAAAGGTATGTGAAAGTGTAACAGACATGAAACTGTCCTGGGACAACCTGTCCTGGGACAACCTGTCCTGGGACAAACTGTCCTGGGACAAACTTATTAGACTGACAACAGATGGAGCAGCGGCTATAAGCAGTAAATAAAGTGAACTAGTGGGAAGGAAGCAGGAGGAGACGTGTCCTGGTGAGTTAACAACATCACTGGACACCAGGAAGCTCTATGTGTCCTGAAGATGGACCATGATGAGACCTGGAACACAGAAACTTTATCCAGCTAAAGCGTTAAATCACCGGCAGGTTGGTTCCCTTATGAGGGAGATAGATTCAGAGTTTGAGACGTTCCTGATCATCCAGAGGAGCGTTGGCTCAGTCGGGGGAAAGTTCTCAACAGAGTTTTGGAGCTCAGCAACGGAGGGATGAAAAGTTCCTGTCTGACATAACAGCTCATCTTAAGGCCTTAAATGTGCAGTTCCAGAAACGTCACCACATGATCACTGACATGTATGACGCAGTGAAGCTGCTTTTATGGGAGAAACTATTCCATCAGATGTCAGAAGAGCAAAGAAAACCGAATGATTTGAATTGTTATTGCTGAAAAAAACACATTTTATGTATATTTCGAGGTTTTCTAGCAAGTTCATATTTCTAACTTGTATAATTTTGACAGGAGATATTTTTAAGGAGAGCAAAATCTTTTGGGATATTTTAAAGTTTATTTTTTTTATATACATTGACATAGGAGCAAAGGAATTTTAATGTTATTCTAATGTTAAGTTGCTCATATTTCTAACTTGTATCAAGATATTTTTATGGAGAGCAAAATATTAATATAAGTTATTTAGGGTTTAAGTTTATTACAGAATAATTTTTCTGTCTGTTTTTATTCATGTTTATGTTCCAAAAACATTTCGTTTTAGTGTGTTCAATAAATGTTTATCCTGTTCGGCCCACGACCTGAAGCGTATTTAGAATTTTGGCCCCTGGTGCAGTTGAGTTTGACCCCCCTGATCTAAGAGAAAAGCATGCTGGGAACTGTCAGGAGAAGCTTTGATTGATTCCAAATGTGTCCAAGTTTACACCTGGCTATGGCTATAAAGCTTTCTCTCATTTGTATGTGCTTTGTATTTGTATGTGTGATTTTCTTCATGATTGGCTCAGAAGATCCCAGACTAGCAAAAGTCTGTATTAAGCCTTCTTTTCCCTGTAAATAAATATCTTTTTGCCTTTAAAAGTTGGCTTGGAGCTGTTTTTTTCATGTCCTGACACTTCAATGCTGCACGACGTGTTTAAGAGAAGAAAAGTCACATCATCGTCGCCAGGAGATCTCCAAACTTCTTCTGGCGGCAGGAAACAACAAAAGCAACAAACCAAAAAATGTGTAACCTTATATGTCCCGTACCGTGGTACTCGGCAAGGCTCTTTAGATTAGTTTAACTAAAATAAAAGAGACTGGTAATCAGACAGATAGCTATGGCGCTGTATATAAACACACGGGCAAACAAAAACAGGTGTGGACAGTTTGAACCAGTCAAACCAGAAATCAAGGGAAATCGATCTGAAACAGGAAATAAAGTAAAAAAAAAAAAAAGACTCAAAATGAACTCACTTCTTATGCACAGTGTGATGTGAAGAGGCTAGCTATAGATGAGCTGCACCTGTTTGATTCAGTTTCAATGACGTGTATATGCATGTATGTGTGTGCATGTCTGTTTGTGTGTATGTGTAGTATATCTATGCACAGTTGAACCCAGAAGTTCACATACACTGTATAAAAAAGACACATGACCTCTTTTTTCTCAGGGTTGTCCTGAGCTTTGTGATGTCTCTGCCACATTTTCTCCACTGATTGATGATGGTTTGGACATTGTTTCATAGCAAATTCAGTGCCATCAATTTTTTTTTATATCTCTTGACTGGTACTTTACAACAATGAAGTCTAGCAGTTTCATTAGAAACTTTTTGTAGCCCATGGCTCTCTACATAATGTAAACCCAACATTCACGCAAATACAATAGCAGCAGCTAACGTTTATCTGGTTTTAAGCAGAATCATTTAAATTGATGAGAGGTGCTATTTACCCAGAGGAATAATCTCAATCTTTTCTAATGTGACTGCTTAACTCAGAGGACAGTTACAGCCTGTACTTTGAAAAGCTGTGAACACTTGTGCAATCAATGTGTTTTTTTTTTGTTTTTTTTTTTAACTTAAAATGTACCTAATTTTTAAACATATCTTTTCTACCATGGGTCTTTGTTTGGTGGAAAATCACAAGGTTGCGACAATTCTCACAGCTATTTTGTTGTTATTTCAGTCTTATATTATAAAAGCATCCTGTTTTGTAAGGGTGTGCAGACTTTTTATACTGCATATGTATTTATGTATGTATGCATTTTTGTCTGTCACTATATATATATATATATATATATATATATACAGTCATGGAAAAAATTATTAGACCACCATTTTTTCTTCACTTTCTTGTTCATTTTAATACCTGGTACCACTAAACGTCATCATGTGACTAAAACAGACAGAATAGAAAACACTGAATGCATAAAAGCAGTGTTTTTGGCAGTACAACGCCATAGCTATTGATGTAAAAACTTAAGTGATTTAGATTATAATCAAGAAAACCATGGAAAATGGTAAGATATCAGCTCTTAAATAAAACTCTTATGAGCAATCTTTGTGGTTATCGTTATGTTTGTCCAAAACAATGTACTTTTAGTTGTACCAGGCATTAAAATGAACAAGAAACTGAAGAAAACAAGGGTGGTCTAATAACTTTTTCCATGACTGTATATATATATATATATATCTATATATATATATATTATATATATATATATATATATATATCTATATATATATATATATAACGCAACTAATTTTTTTAACGCACGATTAACGCGAGCCGGCTGTTGATGTACAACAGTAGAAGGGAGAGTAGGTGTTGCCTCCAGGCTTCATGAGCCTCGGGCCCCTCCGTAGTTGTAGTCCTGTAGTCCTCTGTAGTTTGTCAAAACAGGAAGCCATGCACTGACGTCGACGTCCATGCTGCAGACAGACAGACGTAAACAAACCTCCGTTAGCAGTAGTTGGGATAAAATGGATACAAAAGATACTATTTTGAATGGTAAGTTCAGCTTCAAAACCTTGCCTGATGGCTAACTCCAAAAGACTAATGTCGTTTGTGTTTACTGTCGATGTGAATTTAGTTACCACCGGAGTCCGACTACTCAAATATCACTTGTCGGCTAATCAGAGCGCTGATGCAGAGAGCCCCCCCCCCCCCCCCCCCCCCCCTCGTTTGAAGCAAACCACGAAAATATTTTGTATGAAGAACATAAGAGAACATATTGAGTGTATATATATATAAAATATATAATGGATTTGGCATTGTAGCAATAAATAAACATGCTAGAGGTGGGCGGATCGATCTAAATATCGATACCAACGCTTGTATTGATATCAAATGATACTCGTGTAAAAAGATTTTTTTTTTAAATCGTGATAACGAAACAACGGCAAGTTTTGTAGTTTGTAAAAAGTCCGTAAAATACAGTGGAAACACCAAAGATTTATACAAGCACATGAAAAACAATGCGCTTGAAACGCAGAAACGTAGAGAAGAGGAGAGACTTCCCCCCATTCCCTGATCCTGACAGACCTTCAACCCTGAAACAAAAGTCACTGGCAGAAGCTTTTCAGTCCAACAGGTAGATCCAGGTAGATCAGAGTGGTCATCTTCAGCATCAATTCAGATTAACTTTCAAAGTATGTTACTTAAATCATAGGTTACTGGAGCCAGCTAAACATATATATATATATATATATATATATATATATATATATATATATATATATATATATAATATAAAATTAAGACCTTGTAAGAAAGGTGTTATCTAAGATAAAATAGAATTAAGATAATCCTTTATTTATCCCACAACAGGGAAATTTATATAGTTAAAGCAACAGGAAAGTGCACACAGTGCAAACAAAATTACACAAGTACACACTGTATTGGCCTGAATATATGACAACTGATTAAAAGACAACCTCTATGTTTCACATATCATTCTGGAAAAATATAAATATGATGAAGACAATAAGGTTATTCATAAAACAACTTTTTATTGAACAACCATTATAGAAAAAAGTCACACAGACATAACATTTTACTGTATTGTTAAACATTTAAATGATTCAATCTTTTTTAGGAAGTATGGTATCATATTTAAGGCAATGTACGTGTCAGGTTTCCATGTTATTAGGATTAAGGTATAGTACTATTTAATAAACTGTATTCTCTTAAAATCTGAGACTATGACTCAGTGAATCAGCAACAGCCATGTAGTTCAATAACTGCATTAATGATGTAAATAACTGCAGAACCATCAAAGTCCAGTTATATTCAATTTCAAGAACAACATTAATCGTTCAGTCCTTAAAAAACAATTTGTTCTGAAAGGAAGAAAATTCCTTATTTTTGCATTTTTCTGAAGAACAATTCTATTTTGTATTGTGGTTTTTCCTTTTATTCCTTAAAAAAATGTTTATTTCCTAATGTTAAGGAAAACTTTGATTATTACTGTTCCATTGTTTCAAAACAAAAATGTTAATTGTGACAATAAAGTATTTTGCTGTCACCAAGGTTATTATAGTTTTGAAATTTTCTTTAGTTTTTATTTTTATTTAGTTTTCCAGTTTGCTTTTTTATTTCAGTTTAGTTTTAGTTAGTTCAACAAGTAATTTAGTAGTTTTAGTTTAGTTTTTATTTTGAGGAATTGACTAGTTTCAGTTTAGTTTTTTATTTAGTTTTAGTCTTAGTTTTAGTTTTTCTTCTTCTTGCAGTATGCAGCAGATTATACACCTTTTCGACTTGAAAATTGTGGACATGCGCCCCCTAGTGGCCCCGCCATAACTGGAGGGTGCGTTGCTCCATCAAGTAACCCAAACACAGCAGCGTGGAGGATCTGTTACGGATAACACAGACATGTCTTGGATTGATGATGTTAGGCAGTGGCCTCCAGTTACAGATGAAGGTAGTTTATCGCTGTTTTTAATGATTGGTTATGGAAATAGCATGATCTATTCCCATAATCAAACACTAAAAACTGTAGAACGCTGGCTATAACTAACGTCAACAAGCCATAAAGATTATGCTGCTGTAATGTTAACGCGAGCAGTAAATTAGGCTATGTGTTAATGTTATATTTAATTTATTTTATCATTCTCCTAAGTCATTCATTCATTAATTTATTCATTCATTTTATAGGCTTGTTGTGCTAGTACCGAGGGCTACAGTAGCCTCATACTGCTGTTCTTTCTTTCTTTCGGCCAGAATCGTCCGGGACTCTCAGCGAGACTATGAGTAGTTCGAGATTGAATGTTAACGAAAACTCACCCGGCTGTATTCATTTGGAACAAAGTTCTTTCTGTGTGATATTTTTCACCCACGTCTTCCTAACTTCTTGTTCTGCAAACAAGGCAGTCTTCGTGCATATACTTTCTTCTTCCATTGTCGAATTTTCACACCATTGTTGGCACAGTTTATGACGGAACATTATTCCCACTCGACCGACTCGACATTATAAAAATATATATTTGTAGAAAGAGAATAACACTGGTTAATCTGCGAGCCGGTGAAAGTGTCGCTCTGTAGCACAACCCCGCAATGGCGGACGGGGTACTTCCGGGGGGCTGGCCCGAAAAAGTCTATATCCGCTATGCTGCCCCTCTCTGGAGGGAGGGTATCATAGCGGCTGTTGCAGGACAGGCAGTAATCTCTATGGCAGTAATCGAGGGAGAAAACGAAACGACAACGAAAACGAAGCTGAATTTATCTACAATTCAGTTTAGTTTTAGTTAGTTTTACATCCTTCATTGTAGTTTTTATTTAGTTTTCGTTTTTTTTTTAATTGTAGTTTTTATTTTTATTTCAGTTAACTGAAATATTTTTTCATTGCTAGTTTTAGTTTTAGTCTTAGTTTTCGTTAACTATAATAACCCTGGCTGTCACCTATAAAATTTGCTAAAATTCTATCGTAAGTTTTAACAAAAAGGTCAGCGATTTCATGACAGATAGAGCTTAATATGAAAAAGTATCGGTATCGACGATACTGGCCCTGTATTTACTTGGTATCGGATCGATACCAAAATTCTCAGTATCGCCCAGCTCTAAAACATGCATTTGTTTTGCATAAGACAAGCATTTGTGTACTCTCATATTAGGCAAGGCAACTTTATTTGTAGAGCACAATTCATACACAAGGCAATTCAAAGTGCTTTACAGATGCATAAAGTCACAAGAAGGCAAATAGAATCATTCCATACAAGCATAAAAATAATCAATAATAAATAAAATGAATTAATAAAAAATGTAAATAATTAAATTAAAAATGAAGAGTGCAGATAAAATCCTTCCAGTCATCATCTTCACATCTAAACAGAACTGTTTTCAGTCTGGATCAGAACATTGTCAGAGTTCAGGTCTGTCTCACATCTTCTGGAAGACTGGTCCAGATTTTAGGAGCATAAAACTGAAATGCAGCTTCACCTTGTTTAGTCCTGACTCTGGACACCAGCAGGAGACCACTACCTGAGGTTCTCAGAGTCCAGGTTGGTTCATATGGATCTAACATGTCAGAGATGGACTTTGGAGCCATGAAGAGACTTGAACACAAGTAGAGCTGTTTAAAGTCTATTCTCTGAGTGACAGGAAGCCAGAGACCTCAGGACTGGACTAATATGGTCATATTTCCTGGTTCTAGTCAGGACTCGTATTAATAAGAGTAATACAACTTGAAAAAGATCTGTATAAGGTAGATTTAGAACAGATAAGAATATGTGATTAATTTGTGATTAATCATGATTAACTATCGACAGTCATGCGATTAATCTGATTATTTTGAGAAATTGACAGCCCTAATAATATATATATATATATATATATATATATATATATTATATATATATATATATATATATATATATATATACACCAGTATATATAGTGACAGACTGTGTATGTGTGTGTGTGTGGTGTGTGTGTGTGTATAAAATGTTTGAGACTTTTACTTTGTTAGATAAGCAAAACAGACAACAAAATATGGGAACAATGTACAATGTGTCATTTCAATATATAGTGAAAATATAGAATTTTCCTTCAGGGTTTAAAATATTATTGAACAAAAATGAATTGGATCAAGCAATAAATAAGGCTCACCATCCAGAAAGCATTTAGAAAACTGCATTCATTAAACAATTGTGCTCTTCAATGAATAAAGATGTGGAAGATGCATCAAATGATGCATACCTCTACTTTTTTTACGTACGCGCAAAGTTGTGCTTTTGTAATCCAGTTGACAACAGCTGTCACAGTCCAAATGATCTCTGATCCTATCATTTCTATTTCTATAACTGGCTCTCCCAAAGAGAGCCTAACTTATTTTTAACTTGATTTCTCTATAAGTTTGATTCTTTTGCCTGCTGCCAAAGAAATTATGCATGTGGGAGAAAAAAACACCTCTTCTAAGGGATGAGGTGAAGGTCACAAGCAGGAAAATAAAAGTGTTTCTCAGCTGTTCTGAGTTTAAAAATACCCTGGATGAAACAGTGTTCTGTTGTCCCAGATTACAGTTACAGTTACAGTGGGGACAGTATTTTCTTTTTACCAATGTGCAAACATTCCTCTCTTAGCTGGACTCTAATAAAGTCTGCCTCAAAAACATTTGATTTTTCTGGATAATGAATGCCTTGGGCCTTGAGCAGCTTCTTATTTAAGAGCATGTACAATCAGATGAGAGGAAAACAGCCTGAACAGATGTGTCTCATTCTGCCCACGGTTGAGCCATTGTCCATCATGAATCGTTCTCATTCAACTGGAGCGCAGAAGTGCTGCAGTGCTGTTCAGAAATGTTCCCTTAGCCAACAGAAAATCAGACACAATTATGTCAAATAGAGCCCAGCCAGTTTTCAAGATAGAATACAATGAATTAGGTCCAACTCACACAAAAACATGATGGCAACCTGTAGAGGCCAAAGGTCTACATTGGGTGCGTTTACATGGGAAGTTTAATTCCTCTTTAATTCAGAATTAAAGTTAAAGCAGAATAAAAGTTACCATGTAAACACTTAATTCCATATGAAAATGTCAATTCCGAACTAACTTAATTCCAAAGTAAGTGGCTGGTTTATTCCCATTTTAATTCCGCATTAAGTAATTCCGCGGTCATGTTTACACTCATTCCTCTTTAAATTAATTCCTGTCTTTCTGCGCATGCTCGTTCTCTCGCCCGTCTGTAGCGATGACGCTTATATTCCGGCAGTAAACGGTGTTCAAGAGCAGAGACGATTTATTTAATAAATAGCTTGGAGGAACTGGAAATAATTAAAAGAACAGATGGCAGGAAACATAAAAATTGTGAGCTTTTCAAAGTTGTAGCGGCCAGGTTAAATGAAGGAGGTTTCGCAGATAGAGACGCCACCCAGGTCAAAAATAAGTGGAATGTTGTTGCTAACCGAGTTGTTGCTAAGTTTGTTTTCTTCCGGTAGATGTAAAGACGTCCGCCGCCCCCCCCCCCCCCCCCCCCCCCCCACCCCCCCCCCATCCAATCAGAACCCTTCCCAACCCCCAGACCTAAAGCGGAGTTGGATAAAGCCGAACTAACGTGTTTTCCATGTAAACCTTAATTCGGAATTACTATTTCCATGTAAACTCGAAGGAAAATAGTTTAATTCGGAATTATTTAATTCCTAATTTTAATTCCAAATTAAAAAACATCATGTAACCGCAGCCACTGTAGAAGGGAGAATGGAGCAAAAACGTGACTGCAGCTGGACCGGTACCTCCACATCCCATCAGAACTTCTGGGTTCCACTGGACACCGAAGTGTTGCTTTCAGGCAGTGCAATAAGCAGGTAAACTCTAAGAAAGACATTAATTAAAACCAAGTTCGTCAGGGCTGTAACCTTGAATCCATTTGGTACAGTCATGTACACTCCTCCACCTCCGTCTCCCTCTCTTCTTCAGCTCTCACCCACTTTTTCTCTTTTTCTTGAGACACAATATATTGTATGTAAGTGAAATACGGTGATAACAAAAAATACAAAGCAAAATATTTAATGATTTATTTTTGGGGAATGTTTGATCTACAAATGTATGCTCACTACACCAGGAGCACAATACAGTTCAGTGCAAGTGTGCAAGAGAAACCCTTTCTTCTTTTCTGCATTTCCCTCTGGAAGTTTCCATTTTAATTAATTTCTGTGAGCAGTAACATATCTGAATCCCACTTTTTCTGCCATGTATCCCTCAGTGCCCTTCATGATCAATTCAGCTCCCTCATTACACCCACGGCCCGTAACTGGTGGTTCTGAAGTTCTACAGAGATGAATATCAATTCCAACTCTCTAATTCTCATCAACATAATAGATCTATCAATAAAGAATCTCCTAATTTTCCTTTTATGGGTCAAACTATTTCAAGCAGTAATAGAGTTAGAGCTAATAGCAACTTAGCCTGCTCCCCATCCAGCACTGCAGACCCAAAATAATGGCATTTCTTTATCTTTTAAATACAGCCACATTAAAAACATGTATGAGTACTCACATGTTTCCTGTTATCTTTAAACCAACTACATATCTGCATATAGTTCTGATTCAGTTTTATAAATTCTTGCACTGATTGTTAGTATTTTCAAAATTATTCTTAATTTATTCTCTCTTCTGCGACACACGTTGCACATCTACACCGGTCCCTCTTTAAAATGGCTTTTAGAATACTATTATTACTATATTATGTAAGAATCCACGTCTGATTCCTCGTTTGATTAATTTAATCCACTCATGAGCAACACCCTCTCCTGCCTCAGACTGCCTGCATTGTAACCTTTGTTTAACACGTCTGGAGGCCTGAAACCCCCACTTAGATCAGGAGGGGTAAAATGGAATAAAACCTCTTTAAAGCATCTGTTTTCCATCGAAGGATAGTAAAGATGTCAAAGCCAGCCATCACGAACCTATGCTAATGGATCTCTCTCTCTGTCAATTGTTGTCTTCAAAGGATAACACGATTGCCTGGTTGTAAATCTCACCAACCGAAGCGCTTTCACAGGTCTTTCATACCAACTGCAGTTAGACTCTACAACGCATCATGACGCTGAGAGTCACTCGGACAATTTTTCACACTCACAGTGCCCCCCCCCCCCCCCCCCCCCCCCACACACACACACACACATACTTACTCCACATACACACACATCTACAGCTGTCACACGCATATTGTTATTTATTTATTTATCTGAATCCCTCCACAACCCTCCACCCATAACTGCATACCGTGTATGCTTGCTGCTGTACATAGTGTTGTTTACAAATTTCTTTCTGCTGTATATATTTGTTCCTCTTCTTTTTATATATATATTGTTTATATATTGTTTATTTTTGTTTTTTCTGTATATTGAGCTGTGGTAACGCACAAATTTCCCCGTCGTGGGATCAATAAAGTTCTATCTTATCTTATCTTATCTTCTTTTGGGCTAAATAATGGCCACGACGGGCTGACCCTTATTTAGCCTGATAAAAGACGTCTATGGCTGTCCGGCGTTTGGTAGGGTTATTAACCGATTCAAAATATAAAAGTAATTTTTAAAAAAGGCCTATTTCATGAGTCCAATTCATGATGCATTACCGAACAGGACAAAATCAATTACAGAAAATTAAAAAAAAACATGTTAAAAAATTTTAAAAAAATCTAAGCATGAACATTGTAAAAAACAGTGTGGTAAGTGATTTTTCTCCGTAGGCTGCCGTTCCCCTGCAGATAATGATGTTGACACGGAGGCCAGCACATTTAGAAGTAGAACAGAAGATGGATAGATTCTAAATAATATTCAGTTTGTGTTAAAGCCTTGTAGAGCAAGACTAAACTGTGCTGCAAAACTGCATTGAATAAAACTGTTTAATATATATTATGTTAAGGTTGTTTTATTCAGCTGTTACGATCTGTGCTGCTGACATCTGTGCCCCTGGCATTATCATTTTTATAGTTATTATAGTTTTTGCATTTTTTATGCTATTCTACACAGATGAGTCACAGTCTCTGTACTGGAGGTAGTACTGGGGGCGTGTCCAGTGGGACACAGTCTCTGTACTGGAGGTGGTACTGGGGGCGTGTCCAGTGGGACACAGTCCCTGTACTGGAGGTGGTACAGGGGGCGTGTCCAGTGGGACACAGTCCCTGTACTGGAGGTGGTACTGGGGGCGTGTCCAGTGGGACACAGTCCCTGTACTGGAGGTGGTACAGGGGACGTGTCCAGTGGGACACAGTCCCTGTACTGGAGGTGGTACAGGGGGCGTGTCCAGTGGGACACAGTTCCTGTACTGGAGGTGGTACAGGGGACGTGTCCAGTGGGACCACTGCAGCCCAGCAGAAGATCCCAGAAGCAGATGGTGGAGTCCATGAGGAGACAGGATTACTTTTACTCATCCACAACCACAGCATATAAGCATGTTTTTCAGTTCCCATCCTCAGGAGCCCGTTAAACAGACCCTACTCTCTAAAATTTTCAAAACAACCACAACTAACTGCAAATAGTGGACATACAATGAAAAAGGTTACATACAATATTTGGCATTTGCACCTACTCCAAGTGTTTTCATTCCATTTTTTTATACTTTGTTCTGTAAAAGAAGTTATGAAAACATGGAAACACCAGCGCAGAGAAGAGAAGATTATGAAATAAAGTAAGAAGCACAGGGAGAGTACTGATGTTTATTTTATGTTGGCTAAAAAAGCTGCGCTGGTGGGCTAACAAATGACTTTATATCATAAGAATGTCAAGTGTCAGGTGATGGAACACTAATAATGGATAATAATATTATACAGTCATGGAAAAAATGATTAGACCACCTTGTTTTCTTCAGTTTCTTGTTCATTTTAATGCCTGGTACAACTAAAGGTACATTTGTTTGGACAAACATAATGATAACCACAAAGATTGCTCATAAGAGTTTTATTTAAGAGCTGATATCTTACCATTTTCCATGGTTTTCTTGATTATAACCTAAATCACTTAAGTTTTTACATCAATAGCTATGGCGTTGTACTGCCAAAAACACTGCTTTTATGCATTCAGTGTTTTCTTTTCTGTCTGTTTTAGTCACATGATGACGTTTAGTGGTACCAGGTATTAAAATGAACAAGAAAGTGAAGAAAAAATGGTGGTCTAATAATTTTTTCCATGACTGTATATACATATATATATATATATATATATATATAAAATAAATAATAGATGTGATAAAGGTCATAGGTAAATGTGGACTTTATTTACAGAGGGGATAAGGGTGATGCTTATTCATTGGAAAATACTGCTGACAATCATAGCAACTTTTTAGCGTTGCTAATACTTTTGATCTGGTATGATTTATGTCTTTAACAGCACATTAGTAGTTGTATTAAGCAAAGCAAGACACATCATGCCACTGGTGTAAAAGGCAGAGGTTCTCTTACGATGCTTTTGTCAGAAAGCATTGTTGGTAAAGTTGTCAGTGTTTATAGTCAGGTAATAAAGGACACAATGGGGCAATCCGACTACCATGGGATATATAATGTGTAGGGGGCAGAACTCACATTCATCTGGGGTTTTGTAGCTCTGTATCTTTCTTGCTGCTATGGACTTATTCCATACAAAATAGACAGGACCTCTACTCATCTTGCACTCAGAGTTGGTCTTTTTCTTGCCAAATTGCTGGAAACAAAACCTGGAATTTCTTGTGAGGTTCAGCACCTTGATATTTTTCCCCATTTTGTCCTTACCCTTAACCTTCCAAGTCAGAGATAGTTTGCATAGTTACATCAAAACCGGAGGTCTACGTGACCAGTAATGACTGGTTTTGACGAGCACTGTCACCCACCCAGCCAGCAATGACATGTGGGGCCCAGATGAGGGCTCTTTGGGCAGTAAATGTGGGCCCCATTATGGGCTTGCACCCGGAATCCATATGGGGGCCAGCCATGGATGCCCAGATGGGTTTTAAGTGGGATCTGTAAGGGTCTTATGTGGGTCCTAACCGGGCAATTCATGCCAGACCCATTTGGGTCCTACCTGCCCAAAGGGGTTTAAAGTGGGATTGTACCAGGATTCAACCGTGAATACCCATATGGGTTCAAAGTGGGCTCTGTAAGGATCTTATGTGGATCCTATCTGGGCAATTCATGCTGGGCCTATCTAAACCTGTTATGGTTGTAATGTATGGTAGTAAATCCAACGATAGTATTCCGGTGCAGGAGTAGTCACGATGACGGGAATCCAACACGGTAATAATCCACAAGAAGTAATTCCACAAGAAACCAGCACGAAGAGAGTGAGGGCGAGTACTCACGGGGAAACCACCAGGAAACGAAACACGGGAAGGAACGGCAAGAACTCGCACGGAGCTCTGGCATTTATCCCTCACAGGTAACAAGCCCAGAGCCACAGGTGCGTGATGAGGTGATGGCGATCAGGTGTGAGTGGGAGCGCGCTGAGCCTGCTCACGTCGCCGAGCGCGCAGCTCCCTGGCCGCGCGCTGGGACGTGCTGGGCGTGTCCCCCTGCTGTTCAGCCGGTGGAGTCACGACAAAACCCAACCATGCCAAATCGGGCATACACTGTGCGACTGTCGGCTCGTTTTGAGCCGACTTTCCAGTCTTGCGAGTATTTCTTTGGATCCGGCCGAATTTCGACGCTATCGTGGGTCGTGCTTCGTGCAGTATACGACGAGAGATCAACACCTCCCGACGAGCTCCCGATCACAATTCGTGTGCTCGCAAGGAAATCAAACTTGTTTGAAATCCTGGTCGCTCCTCGTGAAGGTATCGCACAGTAGAAGCAGCAGGTGCGTTTGAGATGAACTGCGCCTCGCCTGGCGAGTAGACGAGATCAGGCGCCGCAGCAGGAGGTGGAGACAAAAAGCTGCAGTCAAGTTGGACAGTTTCCAGCACATACAGGTGGAGACACTTACTTCCTGTTAGATCACCTGTATGTTACCTGTAGTTTGCAGACCACGTTCTTAGATAAAGTGTCCTCGATCGCTGATTGAAGTTAAAATAACCGGCATGCATTGTGCGCCGACCGCCGGTGATCGATTCTGCGCAGGCCTGGCTCATCTCGAATGCACCTGCGCTCATCTCGAACGCACCTATTCTGAACGTATAGTGTGAGCAGTCAAGTCGCATCAGAGCATCGGGCCGTACAATGTGAGAGCATTACTCGTGGGCTGCGAACTTTTGAACTCAGCGATCTAGTCGTGCAGTGTGAGATAGGGCTGAATCAAACGATTTAAAATATCGCACAGTGCATGCCCGGCCTGGAAACAATCTAAGAAAAACTAAAAACGAAGAATGAATATAAGCACAAGATGAACACATGCCCATTTAGCCCATAACAGATCTACACAGGACCCATACATGTGTTCCCAGTTCAAACCCATGCCCATTTAGCCCATCACAGTTCTATACAGGACTCATATATGCGTTCCCAGTTCAAACCCATGCCCATTTGGCCCATAAATATGCCATATAGGACCCATTTATATGTTCCCAATTCAAACCCATGCCCACTGGGCCCTTGCCTGTCCCTTATGGGGCCCATGTAATCAGCTCATATGGGCTTCCTATGTGGGTCTCATACTACAAAACTTACATGGGACCCACTGATTTCATCCAGCCAAAGCCCATGCCCACACAGAACCCATGGAACCCATCTGGGCCCCACATGTCATTGCTGGCTGGATACCAGTTTTACGGTACTTGGGTTTCCCCTGTTGCAGATGAGGTTAGCGAGGCTGGGCACCCAAGATGCGACCTCAATGAAATATTGCAGATACCATCCATGAGCAGTTGGTTGACTGTGAAACAAACACAAGTACTTCACAGAAGTGATGAAATAAACATTAGCTACACTCTCAGAAAAGAAAGTACAGAATTGTACCTTTAGAGGTACAATGGCTTGTCACTGGGGCAGTACCCTCAGAAGGTACAGTTTTGTACCCTTTTGTACCTTTTGTACCCACTTGAGTACATATATGTACCTTTTGGACCATCAAAAAGGTACATATAGATACCTTAAGGTCCAATAATTAATCCTAGGGGGTACATTTGTGTAGATTGTACCTCAGGGGACAAAAAAGGACTCGTACTGTACCCCTATTTCTGAGAGTGTATGTTCTGCATTAACAACGGCACAGGTCTGGGTATGTCCACATATCCTCAATCTAGTGCTGGCAGACACATGAGGCAGTGTTGGTGAAAATGCACCCCTCTTTTCTTTGCTTGATGCAGTGATCCCTCGCCAGTTTGTGCTTTAAGTTCCACGGTTTTAGTTATTTGCAGATTTTTTTTTCAGAAATATATAATATAAAAAAAAAAAATCTAAAAAAAAATTCACAATTTTTTCTTGTGGGGCTCCGGCTCCAGTTCGCGGATTTAGATTCTCGTGGGGGGGGGCGCCGGTCCCATTTACGAAAACTAGGGGATCACTGTATGCAAATGCAAAGGACCAGTGAGACCAGTGAGGACAGATGTCACTGGAGACTGGTTCCAGTAGGTGATACAAGGATCAGGCTCTTACAAAGGTCTTTCAATATTGTGGTAATTTCCAGGATGAACTGTATGTTGACCTGCTGCTGATCCTAGTCTCAGTTGAGGGAGATGTGAGTATGAGCCCAACAATGAGAGTTTTTCTGACGATTCTTTGTCATACCAAAAGCAACAAATCAAATTTCTTCCTGCTTGCTACACAAATAAGCAACACTTTGAATTAGTACTGCCTCCAAGTGCAATTTCACCGGGCGACTAGCTGTGTAGCTGCAATTCACTTGGCTGATGCACATGTTGAAGCGGGAAAAGTTAAAAATCTCTTCTTCTGCAACACTATCGATGTGACGCACAGATCCCACAGTTCAGTTTGGCGACAGATGACGTTACGCCATTCAGAGTCTATGGAAACATACACACAGATGCTTGCAGCACGTACCTGTGAATGTACAGTTAATGTGATTATTGCTTACTTCAACTGTGGCCTCCTTTAGATTAAGATGGCTATTTTCATGGCAACTTCATGGAGTTTCAAGAACCCCAGTTCTGAAAAAAGTTGGAATACTGTGTAAAATGTTAATAAAAAACAATGTAATGATTTTCAAATATCATAAACCTGTATTTTTTCTTTCCTAAGGAAGGCACAACAAAAATCATCTCAAGGCACTTTACCCAGTGTGACATTATTGTGTTAGAAATAGCCATGAACACACATAAAGGTAATAAATGGATTGATATGGTCAGCAACAGCGTTCAGGTAGGCTGTGGTATTGTAACGAATTTGAACGTTACACTAGTAGAGTATAGTGTTGATAGAGTGTTATTAGGCCACTTCTTTCATAAGCATGATTTGAAGTTGAATAATAATTAATTAAATAAATAATAAAGATGGAGAGTCACTCAAAATAATTGTTCTCAAGCAAATAAATATTCTCAGGGAAATCCTTGTCATACATGAAAACTTTTCACCACAACAATAAATCTGGTAAATATTTGACTAATCAAGTCAAATGAAACAAAAGGAAAAGCAATAATTTCCTCTGTTAGGGATTTAGCAAAGCTCTAGCTGACAGGATTGAGAAAGTCACCCCATAGATAATCCACCCAGACCAAACTAGCTTCATTAAAGGTAGACAAGCCTTCTGCGATGCACACATAATATTCATCTTTACAGGAGGAAGACAGAATCATAACCACTTTAGATGCAGACAAAGCTTTTCACTGAGTCAACTGGAATTTTCTCTTCACTACATTGCAAAAAAAAGCAAAAAAAGCAAAAAAAGCCTTTGGGGAATCATTTATTAATAGGGGCAACCTGACTGGAGAATAAGATGTGTAAGAGGGCAGAACTCACATTCATCTGGGACTTTACAGATGTGTTTTTCTCTCTGCTATGGTTTTCTTCAGGTATTCCAGTAAAAGTAGACAGGATCACCACTTAGCGTTCCTTGCCAAAACGATAGGAACATAGCCTGGGGTTTATTGTGAGGTTCAGCACATTGACATCCTTCCCTGTTTTGTCCTTATCCTCGTAATAAATCGGCAGCTTCAGAGTCAGCGCATAGTCGCTTCGAAACTGGAAGTTTACATGACACACAAAAGGCCCACATGCAGCCGTAATGGCCAGTCCTGACTGGTGCTGCCACCCAGTGGTCACCATTTTCACTGTACTTGGATTTCCACTGTTGGATCAAGATCCTGCTTTCTGTCCTTCTGCCACACTTACCACTAACAGAATGACATCACAAAGCTTTTCATTGCATAGGGAACTATGCAAGGATGTTTTTATTCACCACATTCATTGAACCTTTAGCAGCAAATTAGCAGCAAAAGTAAATATCTCTGAAATATATTTTTTTCTGTGCAATACATTTTTCAATTCAAATTCTGTGCAATATTTTTAATCTCAATTTCTGTGCAATATTTGTATATTTGTATATTCCATAGTCATATTCATATTCATATATATATTTTTTATTGCTGCTACGTAGCTCTGCACTGCACTTCAACCTGCTGTTTACACCAGATTCTGCTGTTTTACATCCTGGTTTTATCTATTTATTCTTTACGCTGCACTCACTACAACCTTTAGGTTTTTTTAGGTCTGTAGCACTACAGTACTGTCTTGTAATTTTTAAAGCTGTAATACGGAAAGCCAAGCAACGACATTTCGTTGACGAAAAACCTCACTGCCGTGTGTTTTTTTGTGCAATGACAATAAAGAAAGTCTAAGTCTAAGTCTAAGCAGCTATCCGTCACAGCCTCCACATCAAGGGAATCCACGCATCACAAATGCATCAGAAGGTCAGCCTACATGCAAACGACATTTTAGTCTTTTTTCAAAACCCTCAATCATCCCTACAAGAAGTAGTAAAACTGATTCATTTATACTCTAAACTAGCTAACTACTCATTAAACTGGAATTAATCATCCTTATTTCACTGCACAAAACTGAATGGGATGTGATGGCCTGTACATCAGCCATCCCTCCATGCACAGGTCACATGTCACTTATTCAGGCTTTAAAGTTTCCTCCAGGCTGTCACAGCTGATTGGACTCAATTATTGAAAACAATGATGATCTTCAATGCTGGCCAAATTTACCCCTTACTGTTATGGGAAGAATAACAATAAATAAAATGACAATTCTTCCTGGAAAAAAAAAAAAAAAATTCACAATGATTCCAACCCAACTTACTTGCACCAGGTTTAAATCTTTAGATTGAGTTATTAATACATTCTACAGGAAGAATAAAACACCAAGGATTAAACTAGCTACTTTACAAAAACCTAAACCAGATGGAAGCTTAGAAGCATTTCTACCATTACTCTCTTGCAAACCAACTTCAGTGTATATACAAATAGACGTACTAGGGTACGTCCATTTGTATATACACTGAAGTTGTTGAAGTTGTATATACACTGAGTAAGACAACACCTGGTTGGACATCAAAGAAACACTGAGTAAGTTTGAGTAATTTCCCATCTTAGACATCCCATTTCTTAGTCAATCCATCAAACACAATCCATGTTTTACATCATTAATAGAAGCTATATGTGACATAGACCTGTTTGGGATGGAGCACCAGGCCAACCTGGGTCGCTCTACTCCACTGGTGCCCTGCCAGGGTGTTTGCCAACTTAATCCCCATGAGATGTGATGATCCCCGCATTTGGGGATCGACACATCTCACGAGGTGGTGATCCCACGTGGTAACTGTTTTTTAAAACCAATACCGATAATTAGGGCTGAACGATTTTGGAAAATAATCTAATTGCGATTTTTTTCCTCAAAATTGCGATTGCGATTTAATATGCGATTATTTTTAAGGTCCTCTTCTCATGTATTTTTCAAACACTGTCATAATAAACAATATCAGATTTATTTAAAGTGCAGATTGCAACAATAAAGAAAACAAATCTGTGGCTTTACCTCTTCAACATCTAACTTTTCACGTTTCATGAAACGTGTAACATTTATGTAAACGTGTGGACTGGACTTCTTAAACACTGTCTGAGATTGACAGGACAGTGTATAAATAAATAAATAAAATATACAGATATAGAAAAAATAAAGCTTACTGATCTCCAGTCAGTAACATCACACAGGAAAATAAAGAACAAATATCTGCTCTAACCAACTGGACATTTTCAAAAAAAAACTTTTTGAACACTAATAGAAATATTATATTTACTCAGTAACAGCAGCACACAACATACTGAAGTGCAAAATGAGTATGGCACTGTTAGCCAGAAAGATTCTTCTGTATAGATCTCGGGAGCTCACAGATTTTTTGCAAGGAAAAGGAGGGGGGGCTCGAGTTGTCTCGTGCGGCGGGCGGGGTGTTTGTGGATGTGCACTGTGCCCGACAGAGAGAGAGAAGCGCGGTTCGCGAGGCGGCCTAAACCTAGCGGTTTGAGTGCGCTTGAGTCTCTAAATCACCAGAAAAAGTCGCTAGATTTGTCGCTAGTCGCTTTCTACAAATTAAGTCGCTAGAGGGGACTGGAAAGTCGCTAAGGTGACAACACTGTTTGCTCTGCTCAGCTCGGCTGGGCTCACTCGCAAGTCACGTGACGTCGCCAGATCACGTGACAGTAATATCGCGGCCTTTGCGGTTAGAAAATCTCGTTTTATGATATCGCGAGATTATCGCAAATGCAAATCGTTCAGCCCTACCGATAATCGATAACTTTCAGCTCCTAACGGCCGATACCGATAACACACACATATACCTAAGATCATTACATCAATACTATGAACAAAATCATAAATAGTTTGGACTCTTTAAATGAACAGATATTTATTTTTTCCAATATAAAACTATTGACAAGCCTCTCAAACATTTTCTTAAAGCTATCAAACAAACCTATTTGATATCTCACATTAACTTAAATAAGGTTCATTACTGACTGATATAAAAAATAAAGGCTCCTTGAACTGATGGAAATACATGCATCAGAATTACTAACTGAAAAAGATTAACATTTAAAGGATTTTGGCTTCTGGTTCCAATTAAATTAATACCTTTAAAGGTGGGGTAGGTGTTCTTTGAAAAAATGGTTCCATCAATCCAACTCAAGTGAGATTTTGAAAATATAGACTCCCTCCCTCCTCCCAAAGGCTCCGCCTCCTCCTCTTCAGCCCACCCCTTGAAACCATGATTCACACGATTCACGACTACATGAACAGCAGGGAGGGAGGGAGGGAGGGAGGGGAGTGCATTGATATTTGATGGACGTATTAGGCAGCCAATAAATGTAAAGATGATCAGTACATTGATTGGTCAGAGTTTTTCCTCTGATTACACCCTCTAGACTGGACCAAAATGTTTGGTTTTTTTTTTTTTGCAAACATTTTATTTCAGTGTGTGCAATGGGAATGTGAAAAGGTTTTCAGTAAATATTGTAAAAAGTGCTTCAAAAAACGAACACCTACCCCACCTTTAACTGAAGTAAATGAGGTTCAGTAGTTTTTATTTTTTAATCTCATGGAAGCTTTAGATGAGAGAGATGAGGGAGAGCAGAGGGGAGGGGAGGGGAGGGTAGACTGCTGCTGGCTTGCACACATTAGCATTAGCTTCCGTTAGCTTCCGTTAGCTCACGTTAGCGCGATTTCAAAACTCCATGGAAGCGATTGTTATGTTGTAGGTGGCTGATCAGGTTTTACGTATTAAAGCTTGTGCTTCCCTCCTCGTAGAATTCACTCGGAGGATTCGTCACAAATAAACACCAAACTATCTTCTTCTGAAACTTTAACGAAGTTCCACGCCGCCATGTTTGTTGTGATCAGCGCTGTGCTGCAGGCTGCATTCAAGGTGTAACGTAAATTCCTCCGTTCCCTCGTTTGCTAGTCGTTCTTTCAGCCTTTTCTATTTTTTTTATTTTTTATGTGTAACATGTGGGAAAATACTGCGAATATCAATTAAAGTCAGCAACTACTAAAATTATGACCGAGTTAACGAGTTGTTTTCTGGCATGAGGGGGTATTCTTGATTTTCCTTATTGAGAATTCGTTTTTCTGATTATGCCGACGTCACTTGAACATAACATTTACTGCCGGTCATTCAAGGCTCAGAGGGAGCGAGACACTGCTGTGTTGACAGAAATATAAATGTTATCGGGGCTATTCGTCGTGATATCGGACTTATCAGAATGACGTCATAATTTCCTGTTATCGGCCTGATAGTTATCATGCACCCCTAATATATACATATATATATATATATATATATATATATATATATATATATATATATATATGTATATATATTCCAATACCAGTAATTGTTCCGATACCGCCAATGCCAGCATCGGTACGGAAGTCCAGGCACCAACTGATACTAAGTAATTAATAATTAATGATTTATTCACTGGTCACTTATGTTACACTACCAGCAAAAAAAATACTTTTTAATTTTTGCAATACTGTTTTATACTGTTCTATTTGGAAATAAATATAGACTGCCTGAGTGTGTGGTACGCTGGCTCCACAGCGGAGGACAGGAAAGCGGTGCAGAGGGTCATCAACACGGCCCAGAGGATCATCGGCTGCCCTCTGCCCGCCCTGGAACAGATGGCCTCATCCTCCTGCCTGAGGAGGACCAGGGCCATCACAGCCGACCCACACACCCCCCGCCCACCCCCTGTTTGACCTGCTGCGGTCTGGAAGACGGTACAGGTCGATCAGATCCCACACCAGCAGACTGACAAACAGCTTCTTCCCTTGGGCCATAAGAACTGCAAACGCCCATGGACACACACACACATGATTCCCCCCCCCCCCCCCCCCCCCCCCCCCACCACACACACACACAAACCCCCACTACCGGAACTATTACAACCTGCCTACCTCCTCCTACCTACCTCCACTGCACCTTAATAATTAGCACACCAGCCACCTTCTACCTCTATTTAAAATTTCATTAAAATTTTCTTATGTTACTTTGTATAGTTTTGTTTGTAAATAATTCATATTTTTAACTGTATTGTAAATTTTCATATTTAAAATTTATATTTTATATTCCATATTCTATTGTGTGCGACAGTGGAAGTGACTGAATTTCGTTGTACCCCCCTGGATACAATGACAATAAAGACATTTCTATTTCTATTTCTATTTCTATTCTAGACATAAATCGCTTGGATTTGCTGTATTTATTCATGTTTTACAACAATGATAATTATATTACAGTCAAGCATATTTTTTGCAATTTTTTTTTATATGATACTCAGATTGGTAGTCGTTATCGGCCGATACCCACAACTGAAGAACATCTCTGATATATATACCACAGAATACCACACAAACCCAACATGCATCAGCATACTACACACACCACATACACACCACAGTACACGTCACAGTACTGACTCAAAGGCTGATCTAAAAAAGAAAAGATTTATTAATAAAAGATTTTAGGGGCGGGACACAAAATCCAATGGCGGGGGTCCGCAGCCAACATCTATGGGGAAAGTGACGGGATTCTGGAGAAGAGAGTAAAATGAATATAATTTAAAGTGTAAACACAGGTACCTACTGGCGTGGGTTCAATACCATGAGAGGAGCTGTATCTGACTGACAATGAATGACTAGAAGAATCAGGCTCATAACTGGCAGGGATGAGTAAATGCATGCCATGACAGTAAATGCAGAAGAATAATTGAGCCCACTAAAGTGAGCAGACAGCATGAGGTTTTCAAGGTAGCAGACCTCATACTTTTGCCCCTTTATCTACAGTGACCTGTCTCACTGTTACCTCACAAAATAACCCCGTTGGTGGAGCACAAGCCCTGCACTTTGCTAAAGACCATTGACTGAATGCTTGCACAGTCATTCAATGCTAACCCTACATGCTGGTGGAGCACAAGCCCTGCTAATTTTAATTGTGAAAGACTACATGCTTGCAGTCATTATGGACATGCGTGAAACCCCGCGTAGCCATCCATCATCAGAATATGTGCAAATACATTTATTTTGTGTCATACATTGGCCATTGTGTAAAATCTTAAGTCAAGTTAGACTGTGACAAGAGCTTGTAAAAGTCTGTGCTGTCCAGTGTATGTGATATGTGTCTGTCTCCACTGGCTGCATCCAAATGCTTTACAATGAAGTTTTGCCTTGTTGCTAAAAACACAGGCAGTATTGTTTTTGCCAGCTCTGTTAGCTGAATGTTCATCTTAAATTTTATAAAAATATTACTCTACCTTATCAGTTGACATATTTTTCCTTCTTCAGTAGTTTCCTTGTTTCATGTTTTATTTTCTTTTTTTCTTTTTTTTTATGGTTATACTTGGCTTCAGTCTGTAAACAAATCCTCATGTACTGCTACACTGATCGGTCAGCTCAGGAATCAATTCACCACTTGTGTTTGCAACAGTGCGGGAACAGTGTTGCTTTAACTCAGAATCAGAATCAGAGACTAAATGCAAATTCTTTGGTGATATTTTGATCTTCTTTTGTTTTCAGTCAGTGACATCGGGTGGATTTAAGTGTGGTTTTTCAAAGCAGTGCGCTGTGAGTCTAATTGTGGCCACTGTTATTTTTAAACAGCTACATCTTCACTCTGCTTCTCTGTGGAGAAGAGATTACATAATCACAAAATGACATCACCAGCATATCAGGCCCTCAGTGAGTCCAAAAAAAGGAACTTTCAGATTCCTCCACATGAGGTGGAGGAGGCTATCGCTGCCACCTTGATAAAGCCACTGCAGTGTCACCTGCTTGTTACCTCACTGACTGCTCATGTCCTTGGGCTGCGTTCCCTATCAAAACTCCTCTGCCCTGGTCAGGGGTCTTTGAATGCAGCCCTCCGTTTGGCAAAATACATTAGATAACGAGCATGAGTGTGGAGGAGAAGCTGATGGGAATCGGCTCCATGATGTGGAGGAGAAGCTGATGGGAATCAGCTCCATGATGTGGAGGAGAAGCTGATGGGAATCAGCTCCATGATGTGGAGGAGAAGCTGATGGGAATTGGCTCCATTATGTGGAGGAGAAGCTGATGGGAATCAGCTCCATGATGTGGAGGAGAAGCTGATGGGAATCAGCTCCATGATGTGGAGGAGAAGCTGATGGGAATCGGCTCCATGATGTGGAGGAGAAGCTGATGGGAATCAGCTCCATGATGTGGAGGAGAAGCTGATGGGAATCAGCTCCATGATGATGATGTGGAGGAGAAGCTGATGGGAATCGGCTCCATGATGATGATGTGGAGGAGAAGCTGATGAGAATCGGCTCCATGATGTGGAGGAGAAGCTGATGGGAATCAGCTCCATGATGTGGAGGAGAAGCTGATGGGAATCAGCTCCATGATGTGGAGGAGAAGCTGATGGGAATCAGCTCCATGATGTGGAGGAGAAGCTGATGGGAATCAGCTCCATGATGTGGAGGAGAAGCTGATGGGAATCAGCTCCATGATGTGGAGGAGAAGCTGATGGGAATCAGCTCCATGATGTGGAGGAGAAGCTGATGGGAATCAGCTCCATGATGATGTGGAGGAGAAGCTGATGGGAATCAGCTCCATGATGTGGAGGAGAAGCTGATGGGAATCAGCTCCATGATGTGGAGGAGAAGCCCTGTGACTTTTTATTTGATTTGAGAGCAGAACAGCTGCCACGGCTTCACAACCAGTTTCCTCTCAACTCTCTCCGTGAGTTCGATGTGTGTGTGAGAGGGAGAAAGTGAGGGAGAATCAGAGAAAGGACAACAAGCGAAAGTAAGACAATAAGAATAAACAATAAAGACTGAGCAGGTTGGTCAGGCGCATTCCAGATCAGAAAGGTACAACATTCGGGAAACAGCTATAAAATCAGTTTCCTGTAATAACAGCATACAAAAATGGCATAGAAATTAATTAATAAAGAAAGAGTAAGTAAAAAGTGCATTTAAATGCCCCATTTCATTATTGAAATAATGAAATGGCGGGAAAAAAAACATTTGCACCTTAAGTACTTGTTTTTGCCTTATAATAAAGACCATTTGGCAGCAAGTTTTTCCTCATATTTCTAACATACTGTAGAGCAGTGATTCTCAAAGTGTGGGCCGCGGCCCCCTGGTGGGCCGTCGTGGGACTGCATGTGGGCCGTGAGAGGTCATTAAAGTTAAACAAATCTGTTTTAAATCCTCAATATTTTTAAAATATGTTTTTAATTACTGTAAAATATTCATGACATGATTAAAAAAACATTAAGAAGTCTCAGTGCCAGGCACCTCAAAACAATGGTTTTAACCTCCAAGGAGTGGATCTCTTGACAG
The DNA here is from genome assembly GCA_018398805.1 of Hirundichthys speculiger. Lineage (NCBI taxonomy): Eukaryota > Metazoa > Chordata > Actinopteri > Beloniformes > Exocoetidae > Hirundichthys > Hirundichthys speculiger. The sequence continues at coordinate 372,574 of JAGFBZ010000068.1, read as the reverse complement.
AATAGAGAAAAAGAGCTATCATTAGCATAAGCATGTATAGAATTAGCAGTAGCACTTGGTCATATGCAGGGGTACAATGGCTCCTACATATGACCTGTGCTGACGTCTGCGTTGGCCTTCTGTCCTGCACTTTGCTTCTCCTCCAGCATAAAAATATATCCATCAACCTTCATCATGAAAACATTTTCCTCCTCTACATCCACCCACCAGTCCTGCCCTGTGCAGACCCATTAAGAGCTTCTCTTCCTCCCACTCCAACCCAACTCCAGCACTGTGTGGAAGCATATATAGCCTCAATCACACTTGAGTGTCCCCGTCTCTGCCAGTTATGGTGCTGATCTTTGCCTCTCTCGTGCTCTAAATGGCTCTGAGGCTGTAGAAACACTGGGACCAGAATAGGAGACAGCTACTTCTGCTTCAGTCTCCAATTCACTCTTGGAATACAGAACAGAACAAAATGAATGGACCTGCCTGCGGAGATTTCCTCTTTTTGTTCTGCATTTTCTGTCTGCCATTTGTTAGTGAAGCTGTGGTTACAAGGTACAACTGCTGGGGCACTCTATTAACTCCTCTTAACTATATATGTATATATATATATATATATATATATATATATATATATATATATATATATATATATATATATATATATATATTAGGGCTGGGCAACGATTAATCGCACTGTATACGGAAAATCAAATAATGAATTCAAAAGTAGTGTAAAGGTCACTTTTATTTAAATGTTCTGCTGCCGTATGAACTAAAGTGCCATAACATTTGTTGTTCAAACACTTTTAACATGAGCACTTGTCAGTAACACATACTTTGTGTAAATCTCTTAACAAATGTCAAATAAAATAAAGCTAATCGCCACTGCCAGGGCATTAATGTCATCCTGTTATTTTTAATGAAAAATAAAAAAATTCTACCAACAACATCCTAACAATCTAGAGGCCACAATCAGAACATTAAAACAGGTAATTTCTGAGGTAACAGCAGAAACTTTTAACGGGGAGTTCAACTTGTCAGTTGTTACAAATAACCTTGTTTCTGTTGAATCCTCCGTCTGGGAGAACTTTAAAATGAAAATGTCCATGTTAAAGTTCTGTAACTTTATCAATCCATAATTATCTGTGTATCATTTGTTTTTTTTCCATTTTCGATTGTCAATCAAAAATTTTAAAAATTACAGTGACTTTTTATTTTTTTCTGTTTTTTTAATCTAACACAAGAAAGCCATTTTTTTTTAATATTTCAATTTTAGCAAGCAGACCACGGGACTGATTTTGTTTTTAATATTTTATTGTCTGGTTTACGTGACCCAGAAATGGCTTTGTTTTATAATGGAGGACTGGACTTTCTGTTGTCATTACACATCTGAGCCACTAGATGGAGCCGCACTGCAGTAACCAGCTAGAGAACAGCAGGACAGTGAACACATGGAGCAGATCTGATGGAACATGGAGGAATGACCACATCGTCTTCAACAAAGGGGTTTGAAAGTTTTTTTTCAGACAGAATTGTTAATATTTCTACCTGAGTTGCTACCTGAACTGTAAAGTTTACAGATTTTTACCGTTCTCCATGTCCGCATGTTTACCTGCCAATTATTTTCTGGTTCCGCAGCAGCCAGTAACAGGCTTTTCAAAAAAAAAAGCATGTGAGCAACATGCGTTAATGTGCAATAAAACAAATTTTGGCATTAATAAATTAATGCGTTAACGCGATAACTTGCCCAGCTCTAATATATATATATATATATATATATATATATATATATGAGAATTTGTGGAAAAACATGAAGAAAAGCTAAAGCGGACATGGAGAACAGTAAAAATCTGTGTACTTTACAGTTTGGGTAGAAACTCAGGTAGCAATATTAACAATTCTGTCTGGAAAAAAAATTCTGGACAACAACAAAACTTTTAAACCCCTGACCTAAATCCAATAAAACACCTCTGGGACATTATGTTTCCATCCATCCGACGCCGCCAGGTTGCACCCAAGGTTATAATAGTTTTGGATTTTTCATTATAGTTTAGTTTTTATTTCATTTTTACCTTTTCCCCTCCAATTCAGTTAGTTTTAATTAGTTTTTAGTGTGGGTATACTAGTTTTTATTTTTTTTTATATTTTCAAAAATGCTTAGTTTTAGTTTAGTTTAGTTTTTATTAGTTTTAGTATTAGTTTTAGTTTTATCACACTTTGGGTTGTTTGTCAAGTGCCAGATTAAAAAAGGTTAGAGTGACTATCACATAATAAAATAATTTAAAAAAAAGATAAGTTTAAAAAATGAGGATGAATTAATAATTACTGACTTTTTACTTTTGGGTGAACTATTCCTTTAATGAATACATACAAAGTGCATATATTACAAAAGGAAAGTGTGTGTGTGTCAGTGTGAGACACAATTTGTAACCATACATTTTGTTTTTAAAAATAACCAACAAAGATGTTCACTGAACAGCCAAACAACGAGGTGTGAACCATCTGAATCATGGAAGTGGATTTCCTTACAGCGTGTACCAGCTTTCTTGCTCTCGATATAAGCGAATCAGCATTTGGGTGCTTCATGGCATCTTTCAGGGTGAGCTGAAGGGGGGGGGGGGGGGGGGGGGGGGGGGGCAGGCATGGCAGTCTCTGGAACCTGTTGTTCTCCACATCATCTGGCAAGTCAAGTTCTTAGCAAAGCAAACAGAACAGACAAACAAATAATGTATTACCATCGAACGTAAAAAACACAAAAGAATTATTTATGAATTAGGTTTGCTTTTAGAGCAGGGATGATAACATTACTTGATTTATGATATCTAATTTCTTACACTGTGAGTGCCCTAATTTGTTTGATAGGATAACACAATGTTTAATATAGTATATTTATGTTAACAATGGTGACAATGGTACTTTTTAAGTTTTAACAGGATATATCACTTGGATTGTGCATTTTTAGATTTTGAATACAGAAAATATTGTGATATTGACTTATTTTATCTCTCCAGCCGCTCCCACCTAAACAAATCGTCAGTCACAACCAATATAATTAATAATTATTGATATTATTCAGTATAAAACCTCACTATCGTGGGATATTTTTCAGCTATCTATATCGCTGAGGCCATTACAAATTACATTTATTTAATTTGTCTATACATTATGTGAGACACTATGATAAAATGTATATATATATATATATATATATATATATATATATATATATATATATATATATATATATCATAGTAACACATTTAATGTACAAACAAATTAAATGAAAATAATTAGTACTGGTCTCAGCGATATAGCTGAAAAAAATCACGATAGTGAAGTTTTATACTGAATAATATCAATAATTAATAATTATGATATGGAAAATTTCATATCACAATATTCATATATATTATATATCATTATTGTGATATGAAATTATCCATATCATTATAGAAGATTTTGACCATATCGCCCAGCTCTAGCTTACAATACTGGTTATATCATTGTGACATGTTATTAAGACATATTTGGCACTATAACCACACTTACCGAATTTGAATTTTGGTTCAAGTGAAGTGCTGAACCCTTTGAAGGCAACGGAGTCACACAGTCGTATCGACATCCCAGTCTCTATAAACATGTGAACCAATGCATCTTCCCGCTTGTGGTGTTCATGGGTATTTACTAACCAGCAGCTATTTGGTTGTCGATGAAAGCAGTCCATAATAGTTGAGCCCTCCTTCTCCTTTCCTGTGCCACCTGGGCGGGATGTTGCTTCTCTTTCGGGCAGCGGTGGACTCACAGAGGCTAGCTTGTTTTCATACTCGACATTAGCCGCCTTGTGCGAGCTTCTTAAATGGCTTTTAAGGTTGGTCGAGTTTTTCCCCGTGAGAAGCAAGGCGCATATTTTTTCAGAGCCTCTTTCCGCCACAAGACATTTGCTTTTTTTGGTTTCGTTGTCGTATTGAAAAAAAATCCCATACGGGACTTTGCCTCTTTCTTCCTACAACCGCCATGGCGTTGCCGGGTGACGTCACAGGCTGTTTGGCGCAGTAAGGTCAAAGATCCCCGCTTTAACGGCTTTAACCCTCTCTGGTAAGGTGCTGCCATCTAGTGTCAGATGGCGTAAAACTGCCACAGCGGAATAAATCGATCATATGAATCCAACCAGGTAGAGACGAAAACGAAGGGAATTATATCTATAATTTCCGTTCGTTTTAGTTCGTTTTCTAAACACGCAATACAGTTTCAGTTAGTTATCGTTTTTCTTTTAATTTTCGTTTTTATTTATTTCAGTTAACGAAATAGTTTTTTCAATTTTAGTTCTCGTTATTTCGTTCGTTTTCGTTAACTATTATAACCTCGGTTGCACCTCAGACTGTCCAGGAGCTCAGTGATGTCCTGGTCCAGATCTGGGAGGAGACACCCCAGGACGCCATCCGTCGTCTCATTAGGAGCCCCGACGTTGTCAGGCATGTATACGCGCACGTGAGGGGGGGGCATACAAATGACTGAATAAGATTTTCAGTTGCTGCAATGAAATTTCAGCTAAACGGACTAGCCTGCCGCATCATTTTTTCACTGTAATTTTTGGGGTGTCTTTGAATTCAGCCCTCTGTAGGTTGATAATTTTCATTTTCATCAAATGATGTGGCATCCTTTTGTTCCTAACACATCACCCAGTCCTTATCAGTATAAATAAACAGCATGATTTTTTTCCCCATTGAGATCTGATGTGTTTTCAAAGTGTTCCTTTAATTTTTTTTTTTATTTGATTATTGTGGAGCATCATTACACCCCCGACCAGGTGAGAGTAGGCAGAGGGCCAGCCAGCACAGTGGAAAACAGCGACCCCCACTTGGTCTGGTCATCGAAGGTAAATACATCCCTAATTACAGCTGGATGCACTTCCACCTGTGCAGGGCCCAGCTGGGCCAGGTTAGTAATCACCAGCTTTGGTTACAAAGACCAAGGGTCTCCTCCTCACTGTGTGGCTGGCTCCTGCAGGAGGAACTACTCTGTCGGGCGGTAAGTACTGCGCCACTATGTTTTAAGAACATCGTTTGTTTGTATTCTGTGAGACACTAATCAGACTTTCCTTTCCTCCTGTAGGCGTTATAGGAGCCTATGTGAAATCCTGAGAGGAAGTTCTTTTTTTCCTTAAGGAATCAGTAATAAATTACATTTTTAACCTTTTTTTTTTTTTCCCCTCTTATCCACCAGAACATTTCTAATTACAGTATTGCAGCCACGTTTTCCTCATTTAATTCATCTGTTGTGGTTTGTTCTCCTTCCAGTGCTTTGGTTGTGTAAAATTTATTGACAGTTGTCCCTGAGGTCCTGATCGATGCTCAGTTGTGTCTCAGCATTGAGACAGTGAAGTGCTGTGGCCATAAATCAGTGTTAGCTGTGTCACCTCCAAAGAGAAGCAAATGCACTCAAGAGCTGTGCGCCAGGTTATTTTTTTGGGGATGGTCCAGTACTCATGTGCTCTCTAAGCCTAACCCCCAACGTGTTGTTTCTTGAACCAGGTAGAAGACCGGTTTACAGCACATCTTAGTCTGCATTTATACAGTTTTACAAAAGGTGTAGCACATGCTAGGGTTGTGGAAGCATGGGTACCGGATAGCTAAGCTGGATGAATGGTCACCAATGTTCTGAGGCTCAGTGCGATGCAGCAGGTCTGGGTTTGAGTCCTTGCTTGAGCCCAGTGTTGAAAACTCTTGTGAAGCAAATAAGAAATTGCAACTTAAAATAAAGCTCCAGCGTCCTTTTCAAAGTCCAAAAGCTGACCCATCTTGTCGACTTTTGGTAAAATAGTTCTTCTTCTTGATAAAGACATGAACATTATTTACAGAGGTTGTTTTTGTTACTTGGAAATAAGACTATATAGCTATATTGATCAAATCAAATATACTTATTGATCCCCCCAAGGGGGAAATTCAAGTTTCAAGTGCACCAGACGCTGCAGTCTGGTGTACTTGAGGAGCTGCCGGTGTCCAGCGCTCCTTCTTCATGTTCCAGTCCTGTGGTCCGAGTGCTAACTCCAGTTAACAGCCGTTAAAACCAGTATATCTCCAAAGTAAGTGAGATATCTCCAGGTCAGAGGAGGAAACTCCGATGAACCAAACTGTCTCTTCTGGGAAGACCGAGCTCCCTCAGTCCGGCGCGCGATGTAGCCGACCGTCCCAGAGCCCGGTTCATCATGCGGACCAGGTTGCCGGCGTCACCCTGGCGGTGCCGGGCCAACTAGGTCTTCAGACGGCCCCTGCCGGGCCAGCCGACCCACCCTGGCGTGTAGACTGCTGGATAGGGGCAGCATGCTCCACGACGCTGCCACGTTGGGGGCTCCTGATCCAGTGGCGGTGGTTGCCTCGTTTCCTTGTCCGCGGGTAGCAGTTCAGGATTAGCATCCCTGAACCGACACCGTCCATGTCCGCGGCGGCACGTCTCCACTGGCTGCTAGAGAACCAGTCTGCACTCGCAGACAGCACGTCGACACCTGACCACAAAATCACCACACGCCGGGCACAAACTGGAGCGTCCAGCGTTGCAGGGATAAGTCCCCCGGAGCAGCAGCGAGTAGCCTCCATGCCAGGCGTCGTCCGGGCAACGATATATTAAAGTCTATTAAAAATGTTTTCTTGACAAAAGGATGTCATCCCTCTCCTCCTCCATCTCTGTATATTCTAGCATTAAATTGTTGCATGCTGTCACAGCAAATGGCCATTCATATGCCATGCTGAACGCATAGTATACTACAACATCAGCATTGATCAGAGAGGGAAGGAGCAACAGGGCCAGATTTTTAAAGCACTTCTTACTACTCCTGTCCTGGGGCTTCATTAATAAACGTTGTACAAGTGCACAACAGGACCTGAAGGCTCACATCACTTTCCACACAAAGATTGTGATCTATAAAGAACAAAAAATGATCGGAGAATGTGCACAAATTCTGATCCTTGTGCACAAACATTTTGAAGACGGGGGAAACTGGCGGCACAGATGATGAGGTGGTGAATTTAAGCCACTTTCATCTCACTCATTTGTTTTTATTTCATATCAAACTTGTAGATCTGAAACATCCAAGCCTACAGTATTATAGATGCACTCCTGTAGTGAGCCATGACTACTCCATAAGCACTCAGCACAGTATGTTCATATATCATCTTGTCTTCAAACTGTATACTGGAGTGGTGGGTAGCATTGACTGATGCTTTAATTGTGACAAGGTGTGTAGTAATCAGTCTAATTGCTGAGTACATATATAGATAGTGCGGTGATGCTTGTGCTTAATGCTGCATATGGATGCGCTGACACACCTTGAGGATTACGATCATCAAAGATCAGGATGGAGAGTTTTTAGGGACTAAGTATTTATTTAGATTCCCTTGAGCAGTACTCTTGGATCGATGTGCTTAACTGGGTCCAATGTTAGACAGACCAACCCGACAGAACTGTGCATCCCAGTAAAGGTGTTGACTGCTGACGTTTTCTGCTGACTGGCTCTTTCCAGTGGGAATTATCTGACAGGTGTATGTTTGATACGATTAAAAACATGTAATCTTAAATTGTCTCCCTTAAGCCCCTTTAGGGTATGATATCATGCAGTTAAATTCTGTCTTTAGGTCTGGGATATCACAGTCCTTCCTGAGCACAATAATGCCTGCTGTTTTCGATGGCATTATTAACAAGACGCGTCAATGCATCAAGTTTCCTTACAGTGTAGGAAAACAGACCAACATTAAAACTGCAGCTACGTCAGGTTTCTTAAATGTAATCGGTGCAACTAACTGTAGGCCTACTCACATTGCCTTAAAGGTATGGTGGGAGATCTTTGAAAAAACGGTTCCAGCAATCCAACTCAAGTGAGATTTTGAAAATATACACTCCCTCCCTCCTCCCAAAGGCTCCGCCTCCTCCTCTTCAGCCAACCCCTCGAAACCACGCCTTCACACGATTCACGACTACATGAAAGCGCACGCTGTCTCGAGCGGTCACGGAAGTTCACGAGTTCACGATTTACCAACAAGTAGCATCAGAGTGGCTGGCTAACTTCAAGCCATGGCGTCTTCTCCGTCAAGGATAACAACAGCCTAGCTAACGGTGTCATACATAGTGCTGTAGCCTAGTTGACAGAGTTGGTAGCTTAGCGAAACATGCTGGAATATGTTCATCATGTCACTCGATGGACAATAATTTTGTCACCATCTTTCATTTTCTCACTGACTGGGTGAATAGTCCTACAATACCCATAACCCATCAGTATGTTGAAATATTATATAATCAGAGCAGCATCATCTTACCTATCCAGTAGAAACTGGGCCACCTTGGCGTCGGTCTAGAGCCCCTTTTCATTTTTTAGCTGGCGCCAGCGCTGGATAGCTGTACCGATAACCACTCTTGTTCTGTTTGGTTCTTCGGTTAGCTTCGGTTAGCTTCGGTTAGCTTCCGCATGGCTGTTGCTTTTTCAACAACAGTTTTCCCTTTGATTTTGCTGCCGGTTGACGTCTTCTTCGCTGCCATTGTTGCAACGAAATGATCTGTGCGAGCTAACTTGATTTCTGGTAATAAAATAGAAACGCTGTGTCTGCTCACCTGATTGCCAGAGCTGAGGGAGGTCCTCGAGTAACGAAACTGAGAACATGCAAGATGGGGGGAAGTGCATTGATATTTGATGGACGTATTAGGCAGCCAATAAATGTAAAGATGATCAGTACATTGATTGGTTTTTCCTCTGATTATACCCTCTAGACTGGACCAAAACATTTCATTTTTTTTGCAAACATTCTATTTCAGTGGGTGTAATGGGAATGTGAAAAGGTTTTCAGGCAATATTGTAAAAAATGCTGCAAAAAAGATCTCCCACCATACCTTTAAGTGTTCCGAGTGAAGATACATTTTTCCATGTGAACATAAAAATGTGCATATAATCAATGTACAAGTTGTTTGTGACTCAAACATGGTTCTATCAAATTTGGTCACAAGGTGGCTTGGCTCAACACAAAACTCATTAATCCTGACGCACAACAGAGCAGAAACAGACTGCAGGCGTTGCGTGTGATGGCTGGCAGCAGGAGTTTTTACATGAACAAACATTCATGAGGTGCTTTGCATTGACCAGTCATGGTAGAAGGTAGACTGGCGACCTGTCCAGGTGGACCCCTGCCTTTCACCCGTAGATGGCTGGGATAGGCTCCAGCAGATCCCCGTGACCCTTCAAGGATGAAACGGGTCTAGAAAATGGATGGATGGATGGTAGAAGGTAGGCGTGTAGAGGACAGGGTGTGAAGCAAACTCACTTGGGCAACATTACAAGTAGCCTGTGATTTATAAAAGGAAAATTTCTTGGAGGTGTGTACAATTTTATAAATGTATTTATTTATTTAGTTATTTATTTATTTATTTTGCTGCACACCGTTTTCAACTTTTGGGTGGACAGAAACCTTTAGTAAGGTTTTATAAATAAGCAGCCTCGAAGTTCAGAACTTTAAGGCAAAACTGTTCTGCTTGACACTTATCCTTAATTTTCTGCTCCTGGAAGTCGATCGTCTGATACTGTGCATCGAGGAACCCAAGATCCCTACATTCTTAGCATCAATACAGTGACTTACTGTTGTTTGCTCTCTGATAAAATCACAAATTGGCTCAATAATATCATGGACTTCTATGTGCTGATGAAGAAAATCATGATATCTGACCTTCATGCTAGTTTTAACAGTGCTGTTGTGCAGTTGCCTCAGCAACAGCAATAGTAAATTGCACCACATAATTGACAGTGCAGACAGGTGACTGGTTGTGTCATTCAATTTGATTTTCATTAGCTGTGAATCGGACAAAGGGATGGCACTAGGTTTGATTACTCTTGTTACCAGAGCACGGAAAAATTACTGCAAACAGTCCAGCATCAATGCATTGCCAATTTACACCTGGAAAAGGTTGTTTATTCTTGAAAACTCAAGCAGGATGAGCACGATAAACTGCAGGGAGAATTTGTTCACTGGATCACAGTACTTTTGTTCATTCCAGCTTTTCACAACTTTTGTTCATTCCATTGTCCTAATATACGAATGCAGCAGTCATAGATGAAAAGTAGTCTGCACCTCTGTGAGAGAACCTGCTGCAGGAGTGTGAAATTAAGAACTCTAGAGCAGCCTTTCTCAACCTTTTTTCAGTCACGACACTTTTCAAAAGTGAATAAAATCTCACGACACCCCAGAGTAAAATATAATCCAAAGCCACACCGCATCAATCCGACTGTAAATGCATCCGTCCCGTTTATTTAGTTTAAATAACCTGAACAGGATAACTGCACCAGAGTAGGCCTCAGCAGAAAAGCTTCCTTTCATCCGTGATGTTCTTGCTTCCATCCATCATCCTTGTATTGCCTCTTTTTAGCCTTATCGCTAGCAGCTAGCTTTGGTACCTATGGAGCAGATTCAGAGCTGGTGGATGAAGGCTTGATGAAGAAGTCGGCTCCTCTGTGATGTTCCGTTCCTGTGGGGCTTTTCTTTTTAGAAAACCATCCACGATGCTGCTAAAAAGTTCTCTTTGCTATCTGTGAAATCAAATTCCAGCGGTTAAATGATATTACGACGTAAGCTAACTGGGCAGTCACGTTGACCTTACGCTGACCCCGTACTGACGTTGTTAACGTTGGGAAATGGGCATGTGAGACATATTTTTATTATTCATTTCATGTCCAATTATGTATCTTATTTATTTATTCATTCACTCATTCATTCATAGGCATAAAGCATGTATTTATGTATGCATTCATATATTAATAGAGTGCTTTTATTGGTTTTTTGGAATTTTATTGGAATTAATTGGTTTTGGAAGTAGTTTCGTAACCTGAAAATTTCTTAAGTAGAGACGTGTTTTCCATGTAAATGCCCTAATCCGTTCCAAGCACCCCAAAATTGGAACATTATTTTTTAAAATAAATTATAATGTAGTTTTTGTTGCCAGAAGAAGTTTGGAGATCTCCTGGCGACAATGGGGTGACTTTTCTCTTCTTCTCTTCCTCTCCGGCCTCGCTGCTGTGTTCTGAATGTGTCAAATGGGTTCCGAAAAAAGCTGCTCCAGGCCGACTTTTTAAATGTAAAAAATATATTTATTTACAGAAAAAAGAAGGCACAATATCAGACCCCTGCAGCGGTCTGGTAACTCCTGGAAAACGAATTTATAGGAGAACAGAGCACGTACATCAGAGGAAAGTTTATACAGTCGTGGCCAGGTCTAATTTCAGACAAGTTTGGAATCAATCAAAAGCTTCTCCTGACAGTTCCCAACATGTTTTCTCTCTGGACAATAACCATCTGGTGTCTTCTGATAAGGACCGACACAGGATATACTCCCTTTTTCTCTTAACCCTTTAAGCGCCAAAGTCGCAATATTGCGACAAGCAACATTGCTGAATAAAACAGGCTGTATCTATAAATGTGGTGCCGAATCGTGTCACTACTTTTCACCAGGAGATAGGAGACATGTGTGCCTGTAATCTGAGTAGATGTTTTGGGGGTGGGGCCATTCAAAGTTTCAGAGAAAAAAAGTTTGCAAAACACCCGCCGTCGCAGAGAGGCGGCGGCGCAGCAGCGGTAGTAGTGCTGAACGGAGCGAGAGCAGAGCAAAAGAGCATTTTTCATATTTACTTACGATGTTCAGAGGTCGGTTTACCATCGATAAAGTACTTCGTCAGTTACTGGCTGACTCCGATTCTGAGGAGGAAAACGTAGAGTTGTTCAGTGACGATGAAACTGAAATTATTAGTGACGGCGAGTCCGCGCGCCATAGTCCACAACCATCACACAGCATAGCATGTGCTTCACCTCAGTGTGGCTTGAAAAAAACCAAGCAGAGGACGTGGTCGGGATGTCAGAGGGTCTCATAACACCGCAAATACGGGTGAATGTAGCGGGAATAAAAACAGCCGCAGTTGTGGGGGACGCGGGAGAAGCCGCGGGAGAAAACACATCGCTAATGGTGGAGATGGCGTTCACCGCCGCACCACAAATCATGATGGCAATGATTATAATGATGATAGCTGGGAATTCTTGAGAGGAGAGGAAGAATATCTAAAGTGGATCCCAAATTTTGATGAGCCTGTTGGTTATTGTGGAGACGATCTGACAAATTTTGAGCCACTTGATTTCATCTCTCTTTTTCTGAATGATGAATTCTGGTGCCTCACCACCCGTGAAACTTCCGTCAGTGTGGAGTAGGTCTTTTGCTGTGCCTTGCATAGAAGATACTACAGACTGAAAAACTACAAGCAGTGCCATCTTGATCATTGAAGGTCTTTGAAAATAATACAATTCCATATGGCCCCCAAACAGTGCCTAAAGATTATACAAATTGGATCAGTGAATTTATTTCTATCAAAAATTTTATTTCATACTGAATATATTTCAAATTGACTGTTGAAAGTATTCCATTATCTCAAACCACTCAAACTATAGCCTTTTGAAATCTTTATAAGAAAATTGACATTTTCCAAAATGGCCGCCACCTGTTGATGTCACAATATGCAAATTAGTTGACAATTTACTTACAGCCCAAATTTTGCTTCAACAATATTTCTTAATTATAGTATGCTCTTATCTCAAACCACTTTCAAATTGCAGCCTTTTGAAATCTTGAAAACAAAAATGGATGTTTTCTATGCCTGCCACCTGGTGATGTCACAATAATCAAATTATATGACAAATCAACTTCCATCCCAAATTTTAGTTCATACTGAAGATATTTCTCATTTACAGTATGCCTTTATCTCAAACCACTTTAAAGTTATAGCCTTTTGAAACCTTGATATCAAAATTGAACATTTCCCAATATGGCTGCCACCTTGTGACGTCATAATATGAAAATTATTTGAATAATTTCACTCCTATCACAAACTTTGAGTCATACTGAATAATTTTCTCATTGACAGTATACCTCTATCTCAAACTGCTTTCAAGTTATAGCCTTTTGAAATCTTGATATCAAAATTGAATATTTTCTTGAAAAAACTCCGGCACCTAAAGGGTTAATTTTAGATCTTCCAAATTAGTGTGGTTATGTGTCTTTTAAAACATCCTTATACAAGAGAAGCAAACAAACTCAAGCAAACAAACTCGATGAACTCAGGGATTTCCCGCAAAGGCAATACAGCAAAGGCCTTACAGCTGTTAAAGCGCTGTTAAAGAGTTGTAGTTAAACTTTATATAAAAAGGTAAATATCATGTAAATATCAGGTATATATCATGCTTTTCAGACACTACAATAAATAATACATGAAATGACATAAAGACCTGTAAGAAATACATGTTAGAACTAGAAAAGCACTCAGAGAGCGCAGACCTCCACTAAACGCAACAATTATCAAAAATTTGAAAGTGATCCAGAATCAAGGATTTCTTCCGGATCACACCCAAAATGAAATCAGCTCTTCCTTTTCATATTTCTGACAACTCCTGAAAATTTCATCAAAATCCATCCATAACTTTTTGAGTTATCTTGAACACAGACAGACAGATAGACGGATAAATGCCGGCAAAAACATAACCTCCTTGGTGGAGGTAAAAATTGTTTGTTTACCTGGTTGCTGGGTTACGCTCATACAGACAATGGGCCCTCCTAGCCAATGGGATGCCAGGAAGATGCTAAGCGATAGCTAATGGCAGAGCAGCTCGGACGCACCGCTTTCAAACCGAGATACAGAGCCGACAGCTATGTTTACGTTCAGTAAACTCTGGGAGCTGAGAGTAGCAGCGCTACTGGATTTCTGCCTCTTGTATCCTGAAATTTCTTTCGTAACAAGAGGAAATATTTTCCCTTTGAGGCGTTTCGTAACCTGAACATTTCATATGTAGAAACGTTCGTAAGTAGAGGTACCACTGTATATGAAATGTCAGAATAGGTCATTTTTGGACGACACCCCTGAAGCAGTCAGACGACACCCCAGTGTGCTGCGACACCCCGGTTGAGAAAGGCTGGTCCAGACTGTGTGGCAGTGTTTCAATGCCTTTGAATAAATTAATTATTTTTATTTAAATGGGACAACCTATTACATTAGAGATTACAACAATTAACATTTATATGTTAATATATGAGGTTATAGCCAGGTGGCTAATTTCCATCTATAGTTCCATTGGCAGATTGATATCAATCAAATAAGAACAACAGAAACAATGAAAACGATGGAATTCAATCGCAATTAAAAAAACACATCTGTATGCTATCCATATGCATATTACCCTTAGCACACAATTGCACATGCAGTTGTGTACATTCTGTACACAACTGCATGTGTAACAATAAAACTAGACAGAGATAACGTAAAGCAAGGTTGAGATCACAGTGCTGGTCTTTCAATAGCCATGCTTTAAGGTATTTAGTAAATAAAGTAAGTGTTTGATGTTCACGTGTTGCACTTGGTATTGTGTTCCACGTTTTTAGATGCTCAAAAAGAAAAAATGTGGATCAACTAAAGGTGCTGTTTCGGAAAATCTGTACCTTCACAATCATCTCTCAAGCCTGCTCTTGTTGGCATGTTTGGTATTTTCTTGAAAAATTCTTGTAAAGGAGGTGGCACTTCACTGATTTTAAAGACCAATACAGAATCAATATATTTCACAGTATTTTCCCAATCTAGTTGTTCATGTGTCTTTACGACCTGACAGTGATGGTGCCTGTCGTCAATGTCGTTTTACAGGTCATTACCCATGTTGTTTTACAGTTAACAATGTGTGACATAATCATTGCATCAAAATATAACTCGGCTGACTCCAGAGTTAAGTTGTTCCTAATGAATCTGAAATGTGATAGGTTGAATTTCATTCTATTCACAACCTATTTAACTTGTTTAAAACTGAGTTGTAAGTCAAGAATGACGCCTAAATACTTCTTGCGCTATATCAGTTTGTTTGCCTTGTACTGTGCTGGCATACAGCTCAACTGAATCCCATACACACTTCATCAGCTAAAGTTTTCCATTCTTTTTAACAAGGTGGGTAGAGACAGTTTTTACTATTATACTGCAACTATCTGTTTCAATGACCACACACCTCTGGAAACCAAGAGTGACGCTGTTGAGAAATGGACTCAGCGCTGTAGCGATTCCTTCTGCAGTATCTCCTTGTAAATCCACCAGGCCTAAAAATGTTAAGACAATTTTGTTCAGAGAAATTCTGAAGTAACATACTACCACGCGGAGGTGCTTTACATTGGGTACTTCAGTGCTCTCATTTATTATCAGAGGAAACCGAGACTTTCCAATATCTTGGCAAGTCTTGGACCCAGTGTAGGGCTATGACATTGCAAATAAGGCGGTACATTTTGTATGATAAATGCCCCAGTCTTCTTCAAAGGTGAACCCTACCATCTCCCTCAGGTGAAAGACTGATTTTATAGCTTGGAGTTGTCTCTCTGCACTGACTCACTGTCTCTCTCTCTGAAGGCTCTTGTCGTCTTGTTTGGCAGCTCTTCCAGGTCACTGGAGATGTAGGGCTTGTAACGAAGATAAGCACCTCACTACCCTGGAGCTAGTGATGGGATTCACTTCTGTAGACACACCATTAGTGGAATGTTTTACAATTTTAATGTAGATCATTGCATCCTGTAACACGTATGGCATGCAGGTCCTCACAATGCTGTTTTCACGAATTACATACAAAACATGGTAACTTTGGTTCATTTTGTGAAGATTTTGCTGTAAATCAGATCTTGGTGATATGATGGTGGCAACTCTATTGAAGAGGCCAAAGAGGAAAGCTTTGTCAGCTGCTCTTGCATGTAAACAACATTCTCGTTGACAGGTTGCTCAGATCTTAATAGCAGCACCGCCAGCACACCAGTGTGGAAAAATCTTTATCTGGTAAATGCCATCCTTTGCTGCTACTGCCGGTACAAATTTGGCTGATTTTGTTTGACACTTTCCCTGAAGATCCAGAGTCGAGGCCAGCAGGAAGTTTTAAGTCTTACATACTCCGCTGCTTCCCGAGGACTGCTGCCTGTCAGTTAATATATAGGAATTTGTTATGCGGAACATGTCACTGCCGGGCCAGGGGCGGGGCACATGACCAGGCCGGGGGCGGGGCACTTTAAGCCCAATAAAGCTTGTGATTACATCATTTTACAACATACACATGCCTGCAACAGCGGGGCTTACATGCATTAATACCTTTTTGACACATAGCTCAAAGCATTTGATAGTGAGAGTTCAACACCACAAAGAGCGACCATGTCATTCTGAAATCAATCAAACCTGTAGTATTATGGAATAATATATTGTCTAAAATGTATTCGCCGGTTTGCGGTTGTGACGTCACGCGGGAGACACACCAGTTATTGTTGTAGTAGCTACCGGCATTCATTCATTTATTCATTCATTCAGTCATTCATTCATTCTGCTCAATACCAAGTGCCGATTTAGCCTGATGTGTTTCCATTGCTGTTAATAAATACCAACTCCGAGCACGTCGCTGTATGAGCCTTTTTGCAAGAGTAACCCGACAAAACCGACATGAAGTCTAACAAACCATGAGATCAACAAAAACATTAGGCTACCTGGCCCCTGATAATAACCCTTTGTCGGTCAGGCTACTCCGATTACAACCTCATCAACAGTTTACAACTAACTCACATATTGATTTCAGTGTCAGGGATTGTGAGTAATTGTACCTGTGAATCTGGTTCCCTGACTGTGGTGCCAGTTTTTGTGGGCTTGACTCCCTGCCAACAATGTCAGGTTAATGTCCAGAAGGATATGTATCCAGCTTTTTTAGTTTAGTCTTTTCCTGTGCATTTTTTCCTTTTCTTTGCGATTTGTTGCTCCACTTTTATGTTTGTATAAACTGCCACTCATGATTTAATTAATCCGTGATCCACCTCCCCTGCACCACATAGACTGTTGACTAGTGACTGATGATGACGCTGATAGACGGCTGTTGATGACGACACAAATTACATTTGGAGATCTTACCGGTGATCCACTTGTAAATGTGCACATTGTAAAGTTAACTGTGAGAGTGAACATGAAGCCAGCCATGCAGCACAACATTAAATTCACTGTGTAGAAACCTACATGACCAAAGTCAGTCTTACAAATTTTTTGACCAACCATGACTCATTCTGGCTGGGGAAACTGATATACGTATATAACCTTATACTAGCGTTTGTCTTTGCGCAGAAGTTGTTGTATTCAGTAGTGCGCAAGGTGCGACTGATGCCTGAGGAGAGACCTGTTTCTTTGTTTTTCGCCGGGCTCTCCTGGCCCCGGCCCTCCTGGGCCCCGGCCCTCCTGGGCCCCGGCCGTGGGAGCACTGCCCCCCGAGTCCCCCCTGACGCTCCGCGCCTGATGTAGTCACTAATTCTAACATGGTGCCGAGCAAAAAAATAGAAGTAGTGTAGATCCCCAGTCCACCTAAACTCTACCAAAAATGATGTGTTAGAGGCATAAACCAAAATAACCTCATAAAAATGAATACTGATTGGCATTTGGAGCCTAAAGATAGAAAAATCTGATGTGGACTGCTAAATATAAGATCTCTAAGCTCTAAGGGCCCGATCTTCCGCCAAACCTCCTAAAGCTGCTATTAAGGGATAGCGGGTTAGTGGGAGGGGCGTTCCCCCGCAAAGAACGCAATCTTCCACCTCCCTAAACCCGCGATCTTACCTGCGCTAACCGCTATATTACGCATAGGAGTGGTTAGGGCGTTCCACCTACAAGAATAGGTTGCACCAGGGCCGGCTCTACCCAATTTGGTGCCCGAGGCGAGATTACACCTCGGTGCCCCCCCCAACCCCCCCGAGCCCACTGCAATTCAATGACAACAACCAACTGAGCAATCACGACAGTGTAATTTGAGCATTTGAACAACGACAAACTCGACGGTAACAACAGTTACTTTCAACTAAACTTGTCTTTTAACTAAAGACTACAAGTTTACACGTCTGGACTTCCTGGCAGCAAAGGCATCTATGGTGTCATCAAATGACACCTGCCTAGACATCTCACGGTTTATACTCATCAGGGGAAGTCCATTTAAATGCTCCTGAGACATGGTGGATGTTTTGATGAGCTTCAATTTGGAGAAGCTCCTCTTTGCAGCAGCAACTGTCACAGGAATGGTGACAGCAATCCTCAGGGCGACCCACATATTGGGGTAAACTTCCTTTAAGTTCAAAGGTTGTCATTTTGGCTTTTTCCAGGGCTGGAAAACTCTGCAATTCCTGTACCAGTTCCTTCCAGTCCAGATCTGACTGCCCACCACAGCTTAGGGTGTTGCTGAGTGTTTGACATTGTTGTCTTAGCTTTTCATTGGGCAGATCAGGGAAGTTGACAAGTATGCCAAACTTCTTCTCAACTTCACCCAATGGGGCCAAGGGGGACTGGCCCCCTCCAGCAGATGGCACCCTAGGCGGCTGCCTATATCGCCTATGCCAAGAGCCGGCCCTGGGTTGCACTACCCGCTACCCGCAACCCGCTAACCGCAAACCGCTATGAAGCGTCTTTTCATCCAGATCGGAGCAGCTCTCATGCGCAGCTCGTCTGGGACTCTGCTGTAGAGCTTCCTCCTCTTCCTTCCTCCTCCTCATCTACACTGATATATACATAAAAATATTTTTACACAGACAATTCCTATCAGCAACCTGAAAGTCCCAGATAGTTAGTACGCTCCTGGTAAACATGCTCAGGCAGAGCTGCAGGATCATATTCTCAGCAGGGGGGGCTGGGGGCGCTGGGAGTCTGGGACAGCTGTGCATCTTGGCACAGCTGATGTGCTTTTTAAAATACTGCACAACGAATCATTGGAACGGCATTTAACGATCATGGACAATTAATGTTCCAGTCCCTCCTCGACCACCAACAGTTTCAGACATATCGGAAATAAATTCCCGCATCCAACCTTTTACAGTTTGACACCAGAGCCACGGGCTCTATTTCATGATTTGACCTGTTTAAAAACAGAAGTGACTCTGATGTTGGCCATGACGGATTTTGAGGGGAAATGTCCAAAAGTTCTCCTTGGTTTCCTCCACAGCAGACATCTGAATAAGATCATGCCACAGCTGTACAGACTGATGTGTCTGGCCGTGACTATTCCCACATCCACCACAACTGCTGACCAGACATCCTCTGACCTCAAGAGAATAAAAACGTATGACAGTAATACGATGACACATAATTGGGAGGTAGAGCCATTTGTGCACGTCCACATGTGACCAGGTAGATGCACATTTATTCCATTTGGACAGCGCTCTTTAACGAGCTGACATGCGGGTTGCACTTTCCGCAAACTCGGTATCTTGCGATCGCGGGTTGCGGGTGGTCTGACCACCCGCAACCCGCTACCCATGATCGCATGATACCGAATTTGCTGAAAGTGCAAAAGACACGCCCATTGCCACACCTACAATGTGAGTAAGGGAGTTGGCATAGCAGATAGCGGCTTGAGGGAAGCGGAAGATTGCATTAGCGATTAGCAGAGGTTCGTAAACCCGCAATTTGCGGGTAGCGGGTAGCGGCTAGCCAGAGCTGTACGATCGGGGCCTAAGTCTCTGTTAGTCAATGTCCTAATTCTTGAGACTCAGAGTGTTTTTCCTGCTTATAAGAAACATGGCTACAGGAGGAAGAGTATATCAGTTCAACTGAGTCAATGCTGACCAGGTGTATTAATTGTCATATTTCTCGAAGCATGGGCCGGGGGGGAAGAGTAGCAGCTATCTATAACTCATGCCTTCAAATAAAACCTAAACCTAAATGCAAACTTAGTGCGTTTGAAAGCCCCTTCCTCTAACCTCCCTGAGCTGGAAATCAACATGTAATGTAACATTGTCAATGTTATGCCACATAATTAAAAGTTATTATTACAGCAGATAGGTGTCTAATAACGCATCAGTGCCCAACGGTAGAATATGGAGAATATTGAGGGTGGTGACCTGAAATGTACTCGATATCGATTACTTTGTCAGCAATAATGCAGATATGCTGCATTTAGCCCCTTTGAAAAAAAGCATTGCTAACCAAAGGAGATCAGCTCCCTGGAATCATACACATATCGGCATGCTAAAACATAAACATGTAAAATAGAAAGGAAGAGGTATTCCTGTAGCTCAGCAGACTTCCATCATGCAAGAGATGGGAAAAAAGCCCTTTGCAAAGAAGAGCGTATTATTCGTTAATAGAAGAAACAAAGATGTTTTCTGTTCAGTATCGTAGTCAGGATGACAGAGTCACAACTCTGTTGAGCCATGCATAATTGCAGCTAGTACAGACTGTTAGATCCCCCAGGTGCGGTTCAGCCTCTGACTAGCAGAGTCTGTCATCGGGACCAGCTCTCCATCTCTTCGGGTCAGTTGCGGTCTAGGGGGGTTCACCTCACAAGATTTCCTTCAACTTCTTTAAGCTGGTGTTGGAGGATTTGCCTAGCCTCACTGCATACTATTCATTCAAATGCCAAACCCTTCTCCCTCCAATAACTGACCTAAGAGGCCTGGGGGCTCAAAGTCCAGCTATCGGTCACATTTGTTTTACTGCATATCTCCCCTTATGATCTGGGCTCTTGTTACCGGCTAGGATACGTTTTAGTGGCTTGGACAGCAAGCCCCAAGGATCTGTGATAATAATGTGCTAGAGTAACCTTTAAGAACCTGTGTTGTTAGTGCAGAGACACACCCAAATCTTCACAATTGTGGGGACAGATTCAATTTCCACCACGACGTCTTATGATAATTTCATATTTATTAAAGCAGGTTAGCAGGGTTATGCAGCAGCATTCATATTCATTGGCTAAACAATCTCTAATTCTACTTTGAAAAGAAAAATTACAAATCGATTCATCTGGTTGGTCCAAGGACAGGCTGGGATGTAAGCAAATGGCCACTTTGCTGTTGCCAAGGCTGCTGATGCAGGGTAGAGAGGGAGCACAGGTCAGGAACTCTGATATCCGGCCCCTCCTCCTCCTTACTATCAGTGAGCTAGGCTAAACTCATAAGGCTCTAAACTATCCTCAAGAAATTTGGAAGCTTGGTTGATCCTGTTCTGAGCATCTTCTGTCTTTATTCTTGAAGAATTCCCCCAGGTTTTTGCCTCCCATGGTTGGTCAGCTCTCCTTGCTCCCAAGCTGGTCTTGCTCCTTCGAAGATGCCCACGGGAAGAACCCCGAATTCTTCTGCTCCTCAGTCTTTATGCTCTCTCTCAACCAGCTTGCCTCAGCCCCAAAAAGTCCCTGTTTGGTCTTCCTCAGAATCCACAACTCTCGATTGGTCGACTCACATCTCCATAGGCGTACATAATTTCCCAAAACTTTACATACCCCTTCTTGTTTGGTCACACATCTATTCATGATTGGTTTCACATACAGTCGTTCAAGTATAATTCACAGAAAGAGTCACATAGTTATTCTGATAGGTACAGGCATCTCAGCAGAGGCGTACATAACTATCATGACATACATAGTTCAACCACACAGCTCCTCCCAGGTCCCAAGGTTAACCTGTTTATTTGGTCAAATAGCTCGCTAAGCTAAAGCTAATCAGCTAAAGCTAACTCTTGTCTAATGATTTAAGTACCAATGTATGTCACAACGGGTACCCAAAGCTTCATTAACTGATTGATTGGTTAATATCCAGAATATGTGCTCATTCGCCATGATTCTGCACAAAGCCTGCAGCCCTATTCTGCTCGAAGCTCCTCCAAGGTCGCCCTGAGCTGCTACTCATCCAAAACAATTTACTGCACCTGACCCAGCGCCAGCCATGGCTACGCTTGTGTGTATGGCAGGAGAAACTACTGTTTTTGATAACAACCTCCTTCCCTTTTGTGTCTCTGGTAGCTCTGAGCTGGCCCTTGGTAGCCTGGCACACAGAACTGTTTTGAAAAACTAGTTTGTTGACGTTCCACGGCGGTACACAGCGCTCTGCTGTTGACAGTACAGATGAACAGTGTCTTGACCCAACAAGAAATTTTAACATACAGAATTAACATTGATTTACTACTTCACTATATTACAAAATCAACTAAATCATCTTGGTTCTGATTATTGGTTAGAATCACACATTTAATTGATTATAGATTGATTACAAATCACACTAATTACCACATTTCTGTTACTCCTCTACACTATGAACATAATCAGATTATAATTTGCATTCTGCAAACACCCAGATGCAACATTTTCTCTTCTTCATAGCTCAGCCTTAGAAAAAATCTCTTCAACAGCTGAGATGATTCCAACTTTTTCCGGGTCACTTGACAAGACTTTATGAGAGTCTTTAACAGTAAAATCATCAAAATTAGTGCAGGATCCCGTCATCGGATTTTGTTTTATCAATTAAAGCCACCTCAGCAGCCGGTGAACTCTCACCTATTTTCCTGGACCAATCTGGAAAACCCCCACACAGTACAGAGCCATAAAAACTCGGAGATGGCCACGTTACCATGACAACCCTAATCTAAAACCTCTTTGCCACTTTAAAACTTTTGATTCCCGACGTTGGAATGCAGAATCAAAGAGCCACCTCCGAGGCCTGGTATCTATCAGACTCAGACGGCTCTTGTCTGTGGGGGAAAAGAGCCAACCAGCAAATGTTGGACCAATCTCTGAATGGACAGAAAGATTAAAGTTTTCTGTAATCATATGATGTAATCAGATGTATGGGACATAACTGTGCTATGTGTGTTGTGATGCCTCGTCGTAAACTGCTAACACACCTTGATAATTAGTAACTGTTTAAATGTTGTTTTAAATTTGTGGACTACAAAAGGACCGCATGGCCGGAGTGGAGACAAGGGACCGAACTGCAACTCCCACCATGCTTTGCATGCATTCATTGCTGTGTGACCTGGCGGGAAAGATCCCTGCCTCTGATTGGACAGAGCATCGACCGAACCCTTTTTATTTACATAACACTCATGAATATTCGAGAGGTACAAAAGAAGACGAGTCCTTTGTTCCATCTATCACTCCTTTCTGAAGCTCTCTCTTCTCTTCTCCCTTTTTGAAACTCTCTACTCTTACGCTCTTTCTTCTTACTCGTAATTTTTTTCCTTCCTTTTCAATTTTATTACTTTGTAGTGCGGACGACACGCTGAAATAATTTTTGGTGCTTCATTTTTATTTTTCTCAATTCGATTTTGCTTCCGCGCATTTTTAAGTCCTCCCTTTTACCGAAGCTTGGCAATCGCACCGTATTGACTTTTGATAGAACAATCACTGAATAATCTCAACTAACAGAAGTTAGTTGTAAGTTTTGATAACAACTTTTCTTTTGTAAGCCTTTACGTGCGGCGGGGAGTGCTTGAACGCTTGACGTTCGACACCCGAAAAACCCACGCCTAGAACTTTTGCCAAACTGACCAGAGTTTTCGCATTAGTTTAATAATTTTGATTTTTTTGTTACTTCGTCTTTTCTTTTGGGGCTCACGTCAATTTTTTTGACGAGCCATCGAACTCTTTAACTGCCTGATTCCTGCCGACCAGCGCCGAGTCCGGGGACACCAGTCGTCTCTGCCTCCGGTCGGATTCCGGACCCCGGAACCGACCCACCAGACAAAAGAAAGTGGTACCATCTGCCCGAGTCACGCGCTACGTCCGGAGACCCTGACTGCAGGAACTCCAGAGAGCCATCGGCCAAACACGGTTTCCCGGAGAGTCCACTGCGAGCATTGTG
Source organism: Hirundichthys speculiger (assembly GCA_018398805.1). Lineage (NCBI taxonomy): Eukaryota > Metazoa > Chordata > Actinopteri > Beloniformes > Exocoetidae > Hirundichthys > Hirundichthys speculiger. The sequence goes on along the minus strand of JAGFBZ010000068.1, from coordinate 348,928 downwards.
TTACCCGGTGCATTCAACGACACGTAAGCGCCAGACTTCCCCAGGGTAAGGCTGAAAAGAGAATAAGATTGGTTTCCCCAAAGTTGTCTACGGTTCAGACAGGTCGTGCGCCACAGACCACGTCCGGGCCCCACTCTCCCATGATTCGGCAGCTAATTAGTTCGAGAATTGCCCTTCTTTCTTTTTTTTATTCACCCTTGTTAGCCGATTAGCCATTAGCAACCCCTTCGGTATCCGCCATCTTTGTTATTATGTTTCACTTCCTTCCTTTACTCTCTGTCGTCATTTCCTGCCATGCGCTATAGCCAAAAATGAAGAATTCGTTATGTTGATGTGCATTTTATATAGATAAATGTCTTATATGTTTTGTGTTCTTGTCTGTGTCTAAATAAATGTTTAAAAAGTATTGGCGACTCTGATGATTGAATTTCCAACAGCCAATCCAACTCGGCAAGAACCTACAGAAATTGTGACTCATTTTCTCCCTGACTTTTCCTTTTTTTTTTAGAAAAAAAAGGTGGCACCCTAGGCAATTATTAAAATATTAATAAATTACACAAGTCACCCTACTTTAGAGAAAAAAAAATCAGCCAAGCCCAACCAACAATGGCTGTGGGGGTTTCTGTGCCCTCAGTAACTTCCTCTGGTCCTGACCGACCTCTTGACTGTTTCTGTTCTATAGACCCCTCAACCAGAAGTAAAGCAAAACCATTCACATGCCTATTAGACCCCAACCCAGCTACACAACTTAAAAAGGTTTTCTCACTTTTTGGTACGTCAGTATTATATCTAATTGACCTACCAAAAAATTGGTATATGTACCACAGGTTTTTAAAGTCACAGTAATTAAACTTTACTCAAAAAGCATCCTCTTTACCCAGACATTTTAGTTAATTATGGACCAATACCCAACCTCCCATTCATATCTAAAATTCTCAAAAAGGTAGTTGCAAGCCTGTTAAGTAGCCACCTACAAAGAAATGTATTTAAAGTTTTTCAGTCAGGAATCAGAAAACATCATAGCAGAGAAACAGCACTGGTTAGAGTTACTAATGACTTCCTCATTTTTTCATACAACGGATTAGTGCCAGGCATATTTATTTTACTTTTATTTAACCTTTGTTTATACAGGTAAGATACATTGAGATCAAGAGCTAATTTTCCAGTGTGACCTGTTCAATAATAAATCACAATGAAATACATATAAAACAATCAATATAGTTATAAAAAAAATAAAAAAAACATAAAATAATAAATATGTTAACAAATACAGTTAAAAGTGGGAGAGATTCAGCATGAACACACCATAGAAGCTCTCTCTAAGTATATCTCAAGGACATAAAGGCCTGTATGTCTCCCTACCTTTTGTTTTCTTGGTTTGCAAGATTTTCACTTCTGTAATATCATTAGGATTAAGAGCATCCCCTCTCACAGTGATGTTGAAAAGCTACATTTGTCACTTCTAGACCAGATTACTGTCATGTGTTGTATGTAGTAGTGAGAGTGCTGACAGGAATCAGCAAGACATCATGTCTCCCCTTTATCAGCCTCATTACAATGGCTCCCTGTAAAATGTAGAAAAAATTTCAAAATTCTGTTACTCACATGTAAGGCCCTTAACAGCAAAACTCACTGATGACGGCATTGACTCCAAGTACAGATCTCTGCTATCAGAGTGCAGATTTACTTGCAGTTCCTGGAATATCCAAAAGGAGTTTGTGATGATGGGCATTTTGCAGTCAGGCACCTTTACAATGGAACCAGCTACCAGTTTGGGTTGAGGAGGCTGACACCAGCTCCACCTTTAAACTCAAACTTAAAACCTTCCTGTTTAGAAAACCTTATTGTTAATCTAAACAATACTATGTTAGGGCCAATAGCTCAACCTACAGTTGCTAATTATGAACACTTTATAAATCTAACTATGTGCTCTGTTCTCCCTGTAGTTTTTGTGTTGTTCTGCCAAAAGTACATTTTGAATAAATAAAAAAAAAACTAGCAAACACAAGAAAAACAGAAGATAACACAACTTGTGTTGAAAAACATGTACATACAGTATACATGTATGTGCGTACACAAAATCTACGGAAGGTATACTCACTTTGACGATCTCTCCTCTGTGTATAGCTGAGAGATGGAGATGCAGGGACACGTGTCAGCCAATCAGCTACAGACAACTGACAGCACAGTAATGATGTCATAGCAGCCAATCAAAGGTCTCGATGTTCGTTCATGGGGCCTCCCCTGTCGGCTCTTGTTGCTTCCCGAGACTCGTTCTTGATGTGATGGGTTTCGCTTCAGCCTCACGCGCTTCGTTTGAATTTTTTTCAATTTTTTTTCGAATATTCTTTTCTATGAATATTTTTGAAACTTCCGAGATGTACTGAGACCGCGATAGCTGAGACTGTGAAGTGTGGGAGATTACTGTATTGAAAACATACCATGAAATATAATGAGCAAGTTCCTCATGTACTAACTTTGTCTACACACAAAAAAGTTCCATACACCATTTTTTATGTTCTTCTTCGGGTGTGCTAAAAGTGGAGTGAGCGTGAGAATGTGCAGTTGTCCACACACTTTTTAAAGGGTTTAGTTTGGGGGCCACACTTAGAGGCGATGAAGTGAAGCATTAGGAATCCCACCATGGGCCTGATTTACTAAGATCCTAAATAAAGAGTACTAAATTGCGTGTGCACTGAAAAAGTTTGCGCGTGCTGTTGTTGTGTGTTTTGCGGGTGATCAACTAAGAATGCTCGTGCAATTGATAACGGGTTCAAACCGCAGTATTAAAATGAGGTGTTGCGTGTCTTAAGGTTTGCGCCATGGAGAGTCTGGATGGAAAGCAGGATAGACGCAAGCGCAAAATGAAATTTGACGAGTTGGAGTTAGAGATATTAGTGGAAGAGGCAAATAAACACATTCATGAACTAAAGCAAAGAAATTTAAACATTACCAAAAGAAACGCAATATAGGAGAAAATCTGCGATAGAATAAATGCAGTTGGTAAAACAAAAAGAACGGCAGATGAGGTTAAAAGAAGGTGCATGATATAAGGCGAAGAACTAAAGAAAAAGTGGCCTTTAATAAAACTTCGGCAAACAAGACGGGTGGTTAAGTGGCCGTTGAGAAGTTCAAGCCTCCATAACCGCGGAGCGCTGTCATTACGGAGATGCGTCTCTGCGCACCTGTGGCATCAATGAGTGGAGCTGTGGCTGGAGCCGACTCGTCCTCACACACTACTCATTCGTAAAAAAAGTATATGTTTTTTCATAAAATCCATCCATCCATCCATCCATCCATCCATTAGCTTCCGCTTATCCGAAGTCGGGTCGCTGGGGCAGCAGCTTCAGAGGTCCAGATCCCCCAGCCGCTTCCACCAGCTCCTCTGGGAGAATCCCGAGGCGTTTTTCATAAAATGATGTGGAAATAACCCATTTTATTACAACTGAAATTGTGCTTGGGAGGAGTATTTTCACCGGACATTTTGACCGGAGAGATTATAAAATCCCGGACTTCCGCATATTTTACCAGACAAAGTCCAGCAATTACCAGACAACGGAAACCCTGGTGCCTCCTGTGGCAACCTTTTGCTTAATAATACTCGATTTAACATTCAAATAAAATATTTCTCCTTTTGCATGTGCAAACAAATTTACACGAGTCCGAAAGACTCTCTCTGCGTATTCTTTGATTTTGGCGATGTCGCCTCCTTGCCACAATAACAGCAGCCATCGGTGCGTAATGCTGGACAGAATAGCACCTTCCTTTCGAACGTACTAAATACAGACGCAATCACAATCCCCGCAATTACTTTCAGGGTTGGTAAATCTCATTGCGTGTGGTAAATGAACCTATTTGCATTTTCCCCTCCCAGTATTTTGCGCTTTCTGGCGGGTACGCCCCATATTGATTATTCATCAGGGCAAAAGTGCTAAATGAACAGCGTGTGCTATTTTGCTCATTTGAGAGGCGCAGTCCTCTTTGCACGCTGTTAGTAAATCAGCTTGCGCATTGGTTTGCGGGTGATGTCAAGTTTGCACACGTTTTTACGCACGCAAACCTTTAGTAAATCCCCATGTGTGAAAGTACCATGGTGTCAATTCAGTGCCATATACTGTATGTTACAATCAAAAATCTGAGAACCAAAGCCCAGAAATAGAAAACTCAGAATCTGTAAGTGAGAAATCAAATTCTGTAAAGGAGAGAGCATTCATCATTGACACTCTTTTTAGAATTACAACCAATAAACACATCTGAGAAAGACGGAGATGGTTTACTTTTGGTAGTTAAAGAAGAAGAAAGATGTTTGTGTTTACAGATTCTGAGTTTTCCTTCTCTGATTTAGGACTTTGGTTCTCAGATTCAGGATTTTTATTCCAATATACTGTTTATGCTGCTGAACTGATGTCATATGGAAGACATCGCTAATCTTTTAGTTATTAAATAATTTACTCAATGCAGACATATGAGCCTTATGGTAACAATTTTTCAAAAAGCCAATTAGTCTGAACATATAAACTGATTCAACCCATGGCCTATGACAACAGCAGCTTTGGCAGAATCAGAAGGAATGTTCTTTTTTTAAAGGACCGCAGTGATTTTTGTGGACCATGATGACAGCCATCAGCCGTTCAAGATTTCCAAGAGTTGTGCTTTTTGAACCTTCGACAGAGATGGGGAGAAACTCTGCATTACTTGTTTCTTTACAAGTGCTGACAACGCTGAGTGATCCACTGCACAAAAATTATGCAGAAACATTATTATTATTTTACACCATCTGAACACACATTTGCATATGTAAATACAACATAGCGAGAATTTCCATTCCATAAACATGCAAGTATGGCTAATATGTGATGGACAAATGCACCTAACTAATGTTGTGTTGAGGTGGCCTGGATCAACCCTCAACAACCAGCGTGGGGATAAGGCTCTAGATTGGTAGGGTTAGGGTTAGGGCTAGGGTGGGTGCAGGATGGGTGGCTTCTGGTAAATGATGCATTTAAAATTGAAATCAGTGTAAAATCAACTTTTAAATTTTATCCCTATCAGGTGACAGTGGTTATCCACTAAAGACGTGGCTGTTGATCCCCACTTGCCAACCCACAGGCTGCTGGAGAGGCAGATCCAATGGTAACCATACTCAGGCAGTTGTAGAACAATTGGGAAGCTGGAAAGTAGGTGGCACTGCCTTGACTGGACCAGGGGGGATGCTCCTATAGTGTCTGACAAGGTATGATGGTGTGACATCATCTGCTCCAGAGCAGCTACCTGTTCTGGTTTAAATTTTGGTTGTGGTAGCTCTCTGCTTCACCTCCACCTTTCTTCCTGAGCTTTTTTCTTTTTAAAGTTCATTTACAGTGCAGTTGTAATGCTCCCACTCAATTTTTTTCATTTCCTATTTATGTCAGAATACAAAGCGCAACATATAATATTTTCTTGGCTTCAACCTTAGAAAGGAGTATTTCAAGTTCATGCACAGTGAAGTTTTTTCTTTTTTCCACTTGCTTTTATCATTTTCTTTGTTTGGATGAGGGTGTTGCCCCTGCCTGTTTATACTCATTATCATATTCAAATGAGTCTACCTGAGGGAGGAGACAGGGCGGAGTGTTGTGCTTGTGCATGTGCACTCAATTTCTCGTTGATGTAGTAAGACAATGTGCATGGATTCGGATGTATGCAAGGTTTGTACATCTGAATTCTGTTTTGCACATGCAGATTTCCATGCAAATATTTAGCATGAGATCTACACGTATTTGTACATAAGGCCCCAGGTCTCCAGACAGTTAATCCTAGTCCTAACATTTGAAAATGCATGTATGTGTTGATCCAAAATGACAAGACATTATTAAAAAAGAGAATAACAACAATTTCCCATAGAAGCCCCAGTAATATCCCGTGGATAGATTTCAGATGATGACTCCCACCAGGTTCTCTTTGGAGAAACTACACAACAATTCAATTCAATTCAGTTTTATTTATATAGCGTCTGTTACAATGACAATTGTCTCTAGGTGCTTTACAGAGACCCAACAACAAATCCATCCCTCCTAAAGGAAAGAAATGGTATAAATCAGAAATAATCTCATTTGCTGACTTTACCGTGTGGCCAATGTAATCAAATAACTGATGGATATTATTTTGTCTTAGTAAAATTGAAAACAAGGACAAGATTTTAATTATTTGTCAAATTATGTAAATCTTCATTGCACTTCTGAGGTTGCCAAAGAAATTATTACTATATACTCTATGTGAGCTTCTGTATGCTTTTTTTTCATCTCTGTGGGTGATGATGTGTGCCATATGAATTTCTTTCAGTGTATCTACAAGCTTCCTGTTCTCTTGTGATGGATGCAGGTGCTGAAGGGCTGCAAGAAGCTGACCATGTCAGTGTGTTCTGCGGGTCCAGGCCGCATCACCAATCATATGTACAGCTGGGTGGACCCGCAGGGCCGAAGTGTGTCACCTCCACCTGATAGCCTGGAGGGCAACCAGAGGCAAGGGCACAGCATGGAGGAGAGGATGGTAAGACCCAAATAAGTGTGCGTGGGAATCGACAGTAAACAAAAAGTCAGTTCTTCTCTCTAAACGCAACATTTATTATAAATGTTTTTTTTTTTTTATGGTAGTACTTTCTCTCCACACAAAGGTGATATTTCAGACTTTTAGAATTACTTTAGTCAAATTAACAGTTAATGAATTATCTAAAAACATATATCACCTCCTTACTAAAAAACTACTCTGGATTCATAAATTCCATATAAAGTTTGGGTTTCTGAGAATTAGTGCACTTTTGTACATTCCAGTTGATTGCAGATTGGAAGTGCACACCTGCACCTCATCAATTCTCACCGTATATGGAGGCGTAAAGGTGCACTTTCCACCATCATGTTTTTAATGGTGCACATTTTAAAAACAGAGAACGGGAGAGAGAGAGAGAGAAATCTCGGGGCCTGGCAATAGAAGTCATTTTCATTGAAGTGGAGCACAAAAAAAAAAAGCATTTTATTTCATCCTGTTCTGAGGCTACAGGTTTGACAGGGACTGCAAGGCACAACCCTGGAAAGTTGTCTGCAGCAGAGTTTTGCTGAAGTAGAGAAATGCTTTTTTTTTTTTTTTTTTTTGTATGTTTTGTTGGTCACTGCATTAAATGTCTGCAGTAGTCAACTGCACTGTCACAATGAAAAAGATAACAGCATGGCAGAGAGTTGACAGCAAACTCTGATAAAGCTCTAATAAATCATTCTGCAGATAAAGTTAACTTTCAAAGCTCCTTGTAATCACAAAGATTTTAATTAATTAAATATTTTTGGCAAAATACTGTATTTCTTACCTTTTACAAATTACTTCCAATACTTTAGTAGCCTGACAGCCTGTTCATTCGACCAATGATTCTGGGTTGGATGAACAAAAACAACAATGTCCTTGTATAGCGCCATTCTAGTCCAGGAACTGCTCAAGTGACACTGCTTTCTGGGCAGTTTTTCACTTCACACACATTCTCTCTCTCTCTCTCTCTCTCTCTCACTCACTCACTCACACACACACACACACACACAGACATACAGACACACATATTTTTTTTTAGATAGATTTAGTTATCGAATCTATTATTTCTGTTATTTCTATAATAACTTCGATAAATTGAATTATAATATAGTTATTCTACATGTAGCCTATGGCAGGAATTAGTATTAGCAATTAACCTAAACATTTGCTTGGGAGTACCCAAAGGAAAACCCATGCAGACACTCCCAACTTCTCACAGAAAGGCCCAGCTGAATTAAGAGCCAACCTAACCTTGGTGAGAAGTGACAGTGCTAAGCGGCTAAGCGCTACACTACTGTGCTGACTGTCATACAGAATAAAAGGAAACTAGGAGTAGTTAGTGCAACAGGAACTGGTAATACCATGGTGGAACCTGCAGAAGGAGAAGGGAGAGAAACAGCTACAAAATGATCCAGGACAATCTTAAATGGTGATAAGAGAGACAGGGTGAGGATGCTCGATGCATCAAGGGAGTATAGCAGCATGGCGAAGCTGCATGGCTTAGAGATCGCTACGAAGGAAGGTCTTAAGGTCTTAAGGCTGACCTTAAATGTAGAGAGGGAGTCTGCCTCCCAGGCTGAGGCTAGATGTTGATGGCATCATGGAGGAGCCTGATAGCTAAAGGCTCTGCCACCTTTTCTTGATCAAAAATCACCCCACGATTCCAAACAGAAATTTTGAGCTGTACAGCCTCAAACTGTACAGCTCAAAATTACCTCTCTTCGAATTAGGAATCAGGAAATCAGCAGTCATCCACACCTTCACATCTTTAACGCATGCATCCAATAAGGCTATTAGATGAACTTCATGTGGTTGCTCGGACAGACACAGTTGAGTATCATCCTGTTGGATTAAAAACAGGTTCAGGTCACCATGGCCTGTTTGTCCAGTGATATTAATATCTAATGTGGAATATCTAATCCATAGTGGGATATTGCTCAGGTGTTATCTATGATTGTTGGGACACGTACCTGCCGGGAGAAATTAGCTCAAGGCTCAGAGTATTGATAAAGTGTTTAAGACAAGCTGCATTTGCTCTGCTCATTGTCTTGTGTTGACAAGCTGTCTTGTACGTCTGTATGTGAGTACTTGATCATCTCTGCTTGTATACAAATGGAGATTAAAACCACTCTGCACCCTCGTCAGATTATCAAGTTCTTTAAGTGTTGTATAACTGCCTCGCTAGAACCTCAATCAGTTAGTAATTTTTATACAACACATGCACATCACAGTGAAAACTAATGTTTGTTTCCCAGTGATGTTTCCTAAAGGCAACACATGTGAAGAGAAAAGTATAGGTCCAAGAACAGAACCCTGGAGTACTCCGCAACTGACCCTAATACGACTGGAACAATCATAATTTACATGGACACACTGAAAATCGACTTGAACCAAATGAATGTCATTTCTTTAATTGCATCAGAATCCTTTGGGTTGTGTACTGTACTGAGATCTAAGAGGATGAGAGCAGAGACAGATCCACGAGAAGCCATGAGAAGGTCATAGAGACTTCAACCATGATGGGATCTGAGTCCTGACTGAAATGTATCATTTATATTGTTTCAGCAAAGATAATCACTTAACCGACTCGCAACAACTTTCTCAAGACACTTGGAAATGAAAGGTAGGTTGGAAATAGGCCCTACATAATTAAGATCAAAAGATGTCTTTTGAAGTAGATGTTTAATTGCCTTTTATTACGTATCCTGTTATCAGGGATGCACTGACAACATCTAAGATTATGGAATATAGCAAACTATATTTCCATGATAAATGGAATTCTTTTAGATTAATAGAGCACCACTTTCTCTCCAGCTTTCTACATTTCTGTACATTTCAGAGTCTAAAACATTTCCGTTTTAGACTCTGCATCTCTGCAGAGTTTTATATATTTGTGTAGTGTGGTGGAACAAATATGTTCTTTATATTTATCCATCGCTCTATATATATTTTCTGGGTTTTAGAGAATTTTAATTTCATTGCATCCAAGGGGGGAAAACAGTAAGCTGCAGATAATGGTAAATAATAATATTTAGAGATAAAGTACAGATTTTTTTTTTTTTTGTCTACTTTAGGTTTAGATTATTTTAGATCGGTGTATGTATATATTTTTTTACTTGCATTATTTTTCCTTCCCTGTTATGGTGCTGGTGCACTTAAATATCCATGCTGGGTTCAAAAAAGTCTAAACTTATCTTTATATCATTTAATCACAGTCATTAGATCGCTGTGCTTAATAGATGTTAAAAAAATTTGCAACCTTCAGCACTGGAGGCAGAAGACAGAGATCATTCAAGCAACTTTTAATTATATAAAACTTGATACACACATACAGCTCACCAAGTAAATGGAAAACTTTGGACACACAAAAAAAAAATCACAAAATGATTGCAAAATTGTTTTTTAATTTTATTAACAAGCACCTCATTGTTCGATTAGCGGTAGCCCCAGATTTATGACAATCACTACATTGTTGATGCAGGATGAAGACGTAAGACACAGAAAGATGAGAAAAAGGCTATTTTTGGCTATTTTTTTTAAACAGAATCCAAAAGACTGCTGAACACCCCTGCCCCCCGGTTAAAAGCCTGCTTATTGGACAAAGTCATTTGACCTAACAACTCAGCCCTAACAACATGTCTCAGCATAGCATTTAGCATTCAAGTTTCTGAATTACAAAGTACAGCATTAGACACCCATGAGCTGTCTGAGGCTCTTGACACAATTACTTTTATATTTATGCATGTAACCGTCTCCAAGCCAAGTTGCTACTCCTCTTTTCTGTGATGCTTCTCTTGCTCTATCCAAGCATGTTGATCTATTAAAAGCTTTTGGCAAAGAATGAGTGTAGCCTCTGCTGCCTCAGCTTTAATATGTGCTGACAAGACAAAGCAATAGACTTGCTTCCTAATGTGTTCCCCTTCCCCGACCTTCTGCTATCTACATTAGAGACAGCGCCACATGGTTTTATAATGTCTATAGTAGGAGCATTTTCAAATCTATCTCAGAATGTTGGGGACACATATACATGATGCCCATTCATTTGTGCATCAAAGGCTCCACACAGGGCTGTGACTTTGATAAATCAGCTCCCATCCATGTTCATCTTGGCTGCTTTATCCAAGTAATATTTACATCAGAAAGCTCTGCTCTTCCAACAGGAAGGACCATGCTTGTTTGTACTTGAACACCAGACCTTTTTGTGTCTTGCTCTTCCTGAGGCACCAAAGGAATCACAGATTCATGAACATGATTTCCAAACTTAAATCAAATTAGATTGTTATTATTAATAAATTATGTTGGTTCAGAGAGACATACCCACACGGGTTATTAAGTTTACCATTTTTACTGAACTGTTACTGTTATCTAATCGGGAGATTAGAAAGCAGCCTAAACTACACACCCATATTTTCATATATGGTCAGCGCTGAGGTTCTGAAGCTCTCTTGGTTCTGACCCACCTGCCGCTGGGTTGCCTGTGTGGCTCCTGTGTGCCCGATACCTGGCCTCCTGGTGAGGGATCCAGGATGGCTGGATCCCCATGAGATGTGGTAACCCCTGCAGCTGAAGGGCCTGTGTGGTGCGGGTCTCTAAGACTCTGCTTTCTGGGTCTGGTCCAGTGCCCTTCCTGGATTCCGGCTGGCTCTGCTTTCTATCGGGCCACCCATGTTTTGCCTGTGTCCGTAAAGGGATGACCGGGCTGGATTGGCTGGTGAGGAAATCCAGTACACTGGTGGAGGTCTGCTGCATGACATTGTCCCAACACACCAGGACTAATTGTGATTCAGCCTGAAGTACTAGTTGCGGTCATCAGTTGTTGCTGAAAAGAGTTAGAGATCAACATCACTGCTCTGTCTCTCTTTACGTGACTGCTTCAGCTCTGATATGAATTGTGAGGTTACATCCAGCATCATGACCACACAGCCACCATACACTCATTTACATACACCATACCATCCATCCGTCCATCCATCGTCTATGCCGTTTAAACCTCTCACCATACCATGCTACACAAACACTAAATACATCATTGAACAGCACACACCACATCCATCACTCTCTTCTGTCTTTGTCTTTCTTTTTGTGTTTCGCTTTCGGTGATTTTAGTCCTCTCTGACAGAATCAATCTCAGGTTTCAATATGATATGTTAGATCAGACTATCGAGAGGGCTGGTGAAGGACACAGTCAGTCTACTCTAAGCTAGCTGTTGCGTGCCAGCCTGAAACCAGTTGTGGCACTAAAATGGAACAGAGAAGCTAATGAACGTTGCATCCATCCATCCATTATCTATGCCTACTTTTTCCTCTGCAGGGTCACGGGGATCTGCTGGAGTCTTTCCAGCTCTCTTCGGGTGAAAGGCAGGGATCCACCCTGGACAGGTCGCCAGTTCATTGCAGGGCCACATGTAAACAAACAACCACACACTTACAATCACTCCTACGGGCAGTTCAGAAGCATCAATTAACCTGACATGCAGGTCTTTGGATGGTGGAAGGAAGCCTGAGTACCCGGGGAAAACCCACGCAAGCACAGGGAGAACGTGGAAACTCCACAACAGGAAGGCCCCTGCCGAGGATCGAACCAAGAACTTTCTTTTTTTTTTTTTTTGTGATCAAGTTTTTACTTTATTGCAAAATAAAACACAGAAGGCACATAGATGATACAAATAAATTAAAGAATAGAATAGATTCCAAAAAAAAAACAAAAAACAAAAGACATATAGCCATATACCTATACATACGATATTCAAATATACAGTTGAAGTCAGAAGTTTACATACACTGTGCGAAAACACACGTTTCCTTTTTTGTCTCAGTATCTGAAGTCAAATCAGACTGAACCTCTCCTGTTTCAGGACGGTCAGGATTACCAAAATTATTTCATTTTGTTAAATGCCACAATAAAGAGAGAGAGAATTTCTTAGAGAGTTTTATATTATTTTCCTCGAGGTCAAAAGTTTACATACGTTTTCTTTGTATTGAGTAGCATTTCCTGTGAACTGCATGACTTAGTTCAAATGTTTTGGGTAACCTTCCACAAGCTTCTGACAGGACTCTGCTGGAATTCTGGTCCATTCCTCCTGACAGAACTGGTGGAACTGAGTCAGGTTTGTCAGTCGCCTTGCTCGCACACGCCTTTGCAGATCTGACCACAAGTATTCAATGGGATTCAGATCAGGGCTTTGTGATGGGCACTCCAAGACATTAACTTTGTTATCCTCAAGCCACTTTTAACAATTTAAGCAGTAAGATTATGGTCATTGTCCATTTGGAAAACTCATTTGCGCCCAAGTTTTAGCTTCCTGCTTGATGGCTTGAGATGTTGCCTTAATATTTCTATGTAATACTCTTTCTTCATGATGCCATCTATTTTATAAAGAGCTCCAGTACCTGCTGCAGTAAAACAGCCCCACAACATGATGCTGCCACCTCCATGCTTCACAGTTGGTATGGTGTTCTCAGGTCTACAGCTTCCCCCTTTTTCCTCCAGATGTAACGTTGGTCATTATGGCCAAACAGCTCCAATTTAGTTTCATCAGACCACAGGACATGTCTCCAGAAGTGAAGATCTTTGTCTTGTGTGTCTTTGCAAACTGTAATCTGGCTTCTTTATGTTTCTTGAGGAGTAATGGTTTCTTTCTCACTGAGTGGCCTTTCAGCCCATGTCGGTGCAGGACTTGTTTCACTGTGGATCATGACACTTTCTTACCAGCTTCATCCAGCATCTCCACAAGGTCTTTGGCTTTTGTTCTGGGGTTGATTCACACATTTCGGACCAAAGCCCGTTCATCTCTGGGACACAGAGCCCGTCTCCTTCCTGAGTGGTGTGATGGCTGGACACTTCAGTGATGTTTGACCTCAAAGAAAATAAGAAATTCAAAAGAAAATGTCAAAAGAAATTCTCTCTGTCATTATTGTGGCATTTAACAAAATGAAATAATTTTGGTAATCCTGACCATCCTGAAACAGGAGAGGTTTAGTCTGATTTGACTTCAGATACTGAGACAAAAAAGGAAACGTGTGTTTTCGCACAGTGTATGTAAACTTCTGACTTCAACTGTACATAAGTAGGCAGTTAGATGACCACTCCCTCTCTGGTTGTAAAAGAGTTGGGAATCTCAGATCATCACTGTAATTCAGTTTTCCACCATATTTCAACCAGATCCTAAACCTCAATCATCTGCTTCATACTCCCGCACAATATCCTCCTCCACAGTTAGACAGTTCACCGAGGAATTTCTATCATTTTCATCATCCTGGAACACTGAGGCCCCTCTGTCATCATCCCCGAACACAGACGAGTTGATCCACCGGTTTAACTCAACCTGTGCCGTCATTCTGGACTCCATCGCCCCACTCAAACTTAGAAAACCCAAAAATAAAACTCAACCCTGGCTCAATGACACCACCCGTACCCTAAGACAAACATGCAGAAAAGCAGAAAGAAAATGGAAAAAAGACAGACTACAGATCTCCTTTGAAATACTCAGGACTCACTTACACAACTACCAGGAAGCAGTTAAGGCAGCAAGAACCAGTTATTTCTCCACTTTAATCTCCAATAACTTCCATAATCCTAAGGTCTTATTCAACATCATAAACTCCGTCATCTCTCCTCCACCCAACACCAGCCTTGTTGGGTCCCCTGCCAACTGTGCAGAATTTTTAAACTTTTTTATTAATAAGATTGAAGCGATCAGGATAAGCATTTAAACCCCCCACCAAAAACCCAGCTGTTTCCCTGAACTGTTCATTCAAACTGGACTGTTTCCAACCCATCTCGCTATCCACCCTTTCAGACATCATAACCAGCATGAAACCAACAACCTGCCCCCTCGACACCATCCCCACTGCTCTCCTGAAGGATGTCTTTGACACCACTGGTCCAAGCGTCCTCTCCATCATAAACAGTTCCATTATCTCTGGCACCGTCCCAACCTGTTTCAAGCACGCAGTCGTTCAGCCACTCCTGAAGAAACCCAACACTGACCCCTCACTACCCAGCAACTACAGACCTATTTCCAAACTACCGTTTCTGTCAAAAGTCCTCGAAAAGGCCATCCTCACTCAGCTGCTTCCCTGCCTACATCATAACAACATCCTGGAAAAATTTCAATCTGGTTTTAAGCCTCACCACAGCACAGAATCCGCTCTGTTAAAAGTCCACAACGACCTGCTCCTTTCCACTGACTCCGGCAACTGTGCCATCCTCATTCTCCTCGACCTCAGCGCAGCTTTTGATATAATAGACCACAATTTACTAATAAACCGTCTCCACCATGGCGCTGGCATTAACGGCACTGCTCTGAACTGGTTCACATCCTACCTCAACAATAGAAGCTTTTCCGTCAACATTGGCACACTCACCTCCCCCTCAGCTACCCTCACCTGCGGAGTCCCACAAGGTTCAATCCTAGGTCCCATTCTCTTCTCTATATACATGCTCCCCCTTGGTCAAATCATTCATAAATACCACATCTCCTTCCACTGCTACGCCGACGACACCCAGCTTTACCTTCCCCTCAAACCCAACGACCCGTCCAAACTCTCCAATATCCACAACTGCATCAATGAAATAAAGTCCTGGATGGCAGCTAACTTCCTTCAACTCAATGACAATAAAACAGAAATCATCCTTTTCGGCCCCTCTGACAACATCAACCTGATATCAAACAGTCTTGGCAACCTATCCACTCTCATCAAACCACATGTCAAAAACCTTGGTTTCATTTTTGATTCACCACTCAAGTTTGATAAACAGGTCAATTCAGTAGTTAAAGCCGGTTTTTTCCAACTCCGCACCATCACAAAACTCAAGCCATTTCTCACATTCAAGGACCTAGAAAAAGTTATCCACGCCTTCATCTCCACCCGCCTGGACTACTGCAACTCACTGTACACTGGAATCAACCAATCTTCTCTCTCCCGTTTACAAATGGTTCAAAATGCTGCAGCCAGACTTTTAACAGGAACCCGAAAAAGAGACCACATCACCCCCATCCTGGCTTCTCTCCACTGGCTACCTATTCATTTTAGAATTGTTTTTAAACTGCTCTTATTTGTTTTTAAATCCCTGAATGGACTGGCCCCCACTTACCTCACAGAACTTTTAACCCCCTACTCTACCTCCAGACCGCTCAGGTCGGCTGACCTGGGGCTCCTAGCAGTGCCACGCTCAAATTTTAAACACAGGGGTGACTGTGCTTTTACTGTAGTAGCCCCTAGACTCTGGAACAGCATCCCCCCATCTGTAAGATCTGCCCCTTCCATTGTCTCTTTTAAATCCAGGCTCAAAACATACCTCTTCACACAAGCATTTGCATCCCCCTGACATATTTTAACTTCTCATTTTCTGCTCACCTGTGCCTTGATTTATGCATTTACGTATGTTGCTGTTGCTGTTGTTGTCTTGTTTTTGTTTGCTTTGAGATACTTGTTTTATTGTGTTTTTTTCTAGATTCTTTCTTTCCTTTGTATTTTGATTTTTATGTTGTACAGCACTTTGGTCAACGTGAGTTGTTTTTAAATGTGCTCTATAAATAAATTTGACTTGACTTGACTTGATAAAAAAAAAAAAAATTTATATATATATATATATATATATATATATATATATATATATATATATATATAATATATATATATAAATAAAATAAAATCCCCAAGGATTACCCACCCACTCCCTGGATCCAGGACTCCATCCCCTTATTATATATCACAACGGGAAACCACGGAGAGTAGTTAGAAGTGTGTGCCAAGCGTTAATTGCTGGCTTTTCCGCGCCATGAACTCTGGATGTCGACAACTCTAGATAGACAATGTCCAGATACATCATAATCCACGCCCGGAAAGAAAGCGAGTGCGGAGGCT
Source organism: Hirundichthys speculiger (assembly GCA_018398805.1). Classification (NCBI taxonomy): domain Eukaryota; kingdom Metazoa; phylum Chordata; class Actinopteri; order Beloniformes; family Exocoetidae; genus Hirundichthys; species Hirundichthys speculiger. The sequence continues at coordinate 332,509 of JAGFBZ010000068.1, read as the reverse complement.
TCCAACGTGTGGCAACTAGTTTTTTCCCAGCCGTAAGTCCAGCCAACAGTGCTCTCTTCTTGTCCAGCGTCAAACCCAGATCTGACAGATCATTCAAAATAAGAGTGACAGGTGAGCAAGGTAGTCTGATCTTGAACAACTTTGAGAGGTTAGAAGTGACCATCCTCCAAAAAACAGCCACTGGGGCACACTCCCAAAACATATGAATAAAACTGCCAATTGCTTTGGCAGAACGAACCAAGAACTTTCTTGATGTGAGGAAACAGTGCTAACCACCAAGCCACTGCTAATGTTGCAAATGTATGCATTTGTTAGGGGGAATATAGTTGCAGGTGTTTCTGCGCGTATAACAGGATGACTTTAAGCACACGTGGTGGTGATACCACTTGGTGGTGAGCAAGATCACATTGTGATGCAGCGACATTGATACGGTAGCTAATGAAATTTTTTGTTTAGTTTTAGTTTCAATTAATGAGCAGCAATAAGAAATAAACACATCTGCAGAAATACCAACAGTCTGAGTCTAAATGCTTGCAACACAACAGAAAAGGAAACTTACCAAAGAACACAGTAATATAAGTTCTCTGTCCAGACACAGCAGCCTCTTAATTGAAGTGAATGTGGTGCTCAGGAGGAGCACAGATGATCCCACCTTGAATGAATATGGCAGGGATGTGATGTCACACTCTTCCAGCAGTCCACTGCGAGAGCTCTCTCTCTTTCTCTCCTTTTTAAATGAGCAAGGAGATGCAGCATTGGTGCAGCAACAGCTAGCATGTCTTCCTCTAACCCTAACCCTAACCCAATGTTGATGGGAGGCCTTTGTGCATGCAGATGAGAATGTGTTTGCACGTGACGTGTTGGCGAATGTATGTGTGACATCATAGGAAATTATGTATTAGAAGGAAGTGATGTGAGAGGAAATTACATAAATGGATATAATATACTATATACTACAGTATATATACAGTATATATACTACAATTCCCCAGTTTGGGATCAATAAAGTACATCTATCTATCTATCTATCTATCTATCTATCTATCTATCTATCTATCTATCTATCTATCTATCTATCTATCTATCTATCTATCTATCTATCTATCTATCTATCTATCTATCTATCTATCTATCTATCTATCTATCTATCTATCTATCTATCTAACTTGATACTAAAAAGGGAGAAGCTTACAGGGATGGCACTTAGGCATAAGCATGTGTGACGTAACAAAAAGTGTCATCGGGTGTAGTGACATAAAACTGGAGAGGGGAAAGCTAAAATACATGGCACTTTTGAGTGAGCATGTAGTATCTCTACACTAGGGTTCCTCAACCGGGGTGGTACTGCCCCCCAGGGGGCGTTCTGAACCTTTAGGAGGGCGCTGGAAACGTCAGGGCTGAGGGGGGCGCTCAGGCACAAATGCGGAGCGCCACGCCTTGAGAACTCTATTTCAAACTTCCATGGTTTCCCAAGGTTTTTTTATAAACAGGGATGGCAAAAGTGAATAAAATCTCACGACACCCCAGAGTAAAATATAATCCACAGCCACACTGCATCGCTCCGACTGTAAATGCATACATCCCGTTTATTTAGTTTAAATAACCTGAACAGGATAACTGTACCAGAGTAGGCCTCAGCTGGAAAGCTTCTTTTCATCCGTGATGTGCTTGCTTCCATCCATCATCCTTGTATTGCCTCTTTTTAGCCTTATCGCTAGCAGCTAGCTTTGGTACCTATGGAGCAGATTCAGAGCTGGTGGATGAAGGCTTGATGAAGAAGTCGGCTCCTCTGTGATGTTCCTTTCCTGTGGGGCTTTTCTTTTTAGAAAACCATCCATGATGCTGCTAAAAAGTTCTCTTTGCAATCTGTGAAATAAAATTCCAGCGGTTAAATGATATTACGACGTAAGCTAACTGAGCAGTCACGTTGACCTTACGCTGACCCCATATTGACGTTGTTAACATTGGGAAATGGGCATGTGAGACATATTTTTATTATTCATTTCATGTCCAATTATGTATCTTAGTTATTTATTTATTCATTCATTCACAGGCAAAAAGTATGTATTTATGTGTGCATTCATATATTTATACAGCGGTACCTCTACTTACGAAATTAATTGGTTATGGAAGTAGTTTTGTAACCGGAAAATTTCTTAAGTAGAGACGTGTTTTCCATGTAAATGCTCTAATCCGTTCCAAGCCCCCCAAAATTCAAACATTATTTTTTAAAATAAATTATAAATAATACATGAAATGACATAAGAACATGTAAGAAATACATGTTAGAACTAGAAAAGCACTCAGAGAGCACAGACCTCCACTAAACGCAACAATTATTGAAAATTTGAAAGTGATCCAGAATCCAGGATTTCTTCCGGATCAGAACCAAAATGAAATCAGTTCCTCCTTTTCACATTTCTGACAACTCCTGAAAATTTCATCAAAATCCATCCATAACTTTTAGAGTTATCTTGTACACAGACAGACAGATAAACGCTGGCAAAAACATAACCTCCTTGGCGGAGGTAACAATTGTTTGTTACATCTTTAATAATAACCACATCATTGACCTTGAGGTTGCGTTGAGGTAAGTGCCATTTCTGTCTCGTTGATATATTGAGCAAGTATTCCCTTTTCCAATGTACCCAGAACTGCTCAATGAGATACTGAACTCTCCTCCATCTTTTTGTAGCATATAAATCTTCCTTCACAAATACTCCGGGTGGAGGAAGAACAACTTTAGATTTCATCATGATGAGGTGATTTGGTGTTAAAGGTTCTAGTACTTGAGGATCATTGATTCCATCTACTGATAATGGGCGGCTGTTAACAATAGCCTTGGCTTCGTATAATAGTGTCCTGAGAGATGCGTCATCAAGCCCACCTGGGCACTGAGCGAAGGCAGCATTCAGCACGTTTCTGATAGTTCTAATTTTGTCTTTCCCAGACACCGCCTGCGTGGCTGGCAGAAGGGGCATTGAAGACAAATTCACATTGTCTTTTAGTCAGAAATATTTCCAGTAGTTTGGCGTCACATTGTTTAAGCGCTTCCTGAAATTCATTTCTGGCACCGACAAAGTTAGAACCTTGGTCGCAAAGTAATTGTCGGACAGCTCCTCGGAGGCTAATAATGCATCTCAAAGCATTGATGAATGAGTCTGTCGACAAATCTTCAAACATTTCGATAATTTTGATAATTGGAAATTCAAGTTTCAATACACCAGTTCTTCTGGTGTACTAGGGGAGCTGCTAGCGTCCAGCGCTCCTTTTCATGCCGGGTCCCGTGGTCCGAGTGCTAACTCCAGGTAACAGCTGTTAACAGCCGTTAAAACAGCTAACAGCCGTTAGAACCAGTATATCTCCATAATGATGACAAGTGAGATATCTCCAGGTCAGAGGAGGAAACATCGATGAACCAAACCGTCTCCCCTGGGAAGACCGAGCTCCATTCAGTCCAGCGAGCGACGGAGCCAACCGTCCCAGAGCCCGGTTCATCATGGGGAAATATCTTTTGTATTCTCTGAGAGCCTTCTTTGCAATGAATGGACCAAAACAGTCCATGCCACTATAAGTGAATGCCACTTCAAGAGGTTCTTTAGGAAGTTCAGCCATCTGCTGGCTTTCTGTTGGCCGTTGAAGTTTCCCACACACAGGAGTATATCAGTTTAGCAACTAGCTTACTGCCACCTATGACCCAGAATCCATTGATTCTAAGCTCCATTTGTGTCTGACTGCGACCCTGATGACATGTCTTTACGTGATAGTGAGAACAATCAGCTTGGTAATATCACTGTTGTTTGGTAATATGACTGGGTGCTTCACTTTGCGATCGAGAGATGACCGTTTTGATCTCCCACCAACACGGAGAAGTCCTTCAGACCAGATGGGATCCAGACAAAGGAGAGGACTTGAGTTTGAAGCAACTTTATCTCATGGGGGAAGGCTTGCTGCTGTACAATCTTAATCACTGTCACAGCAGCTTTCTCCCATTCCTCTACAGTCACGTGTTCACTCTGGTGTTTCAGTTTAGACCCTGGTCTCTTGATTCTTGCAATCACCTTCACTAGCTTTATCCATGAGGAAAACTGACTCAGACGACTGAGGATGAGGATTGACTTCAGGATCACCCACGAGTAATTCAGTTGAAGTGTGAGATGTCAGATATAATTCAGGCTCTCAGAGAAACTTTGGTCCTTGCAACCATTTTGTTGAGTGAATGTCTGAAGCACAAAGACCTCGGGATGCATGATCGGCAGGGTTTTCTGAGGTGTCCACATAATGCCACTGACTGGGATCACTATTATTTCTAATCAGTTGCACACGATTTGCAACAAATATATGGAACCGACGAGCGTCATCATTGATGTATGCAAGCACGACTTGCTAGTCAGTCCAGAAAAATTCTTGATCGATTTTCATATCAAGTTCACATTTTAACATGACACTGACCTTTGCAGAAACCACCGCAGCTACAAGTTCAAGTCTTGGAATACTTGTTACTTTGGAAGGAGTGACCCTTGCCTTTGCCATCACTAAACTGCAATAGACTTCACCTTTGTAGTTTTTATACCGAAGGTAAGAGCATGCACCAAATCCTATGCAGCTGGCATCTGAAAAATGGTGCAACTCTACCCTAACAATGGTTAAAAGTCAATTGGGTGATAGCTTCTTGGAATTGAGACCTGTTTCACCTTGAGAAGGCCATTCATCCATTCCTCCCACCGTAGCTTCATATCATCTGGGAATTGATCGTCTCAACCAATGCCTCTATGACAGAGCTCTTGAAGGATATGCTTTCCACTTGGATGGAATGATGAATCCGAGTGGATCATAGAGAAACGCAATGACTGATAAACAACCACGACGAGTTGGAAGCTGTCTTCACACTAATGTTAAAGCTAAACGTGTCCTCCTTGGTCGACCATTGAATTCCAAGAGAATTTTCTTGTGGTGTTGGATCAAAACATAGAGATTCAATGTTAGCTGTTCTGTCCAAGGGGTCCAAGGAAGCAAGTGCTGCTTCTTTATTTGAGTTGAATTTGTGAAGGCGCAGGCCTCCCCTTTTACACAACTCTTGAGACTCAACGATCAGTTTCTTGGCTTCATCAATTGATGGGACACTGACTAACCCGTCATCAACGTAAAAGTTTTTCTCCACAGATGTTGATGCTAGGGGGTTGTCAGCCTTGTAGTGCTGTGCCAAATGTTTTAACCCAAAATTTGCACATCCTGGAGATGAAGCTGCTCCGAAAAGATGAACTGCTATCCTGTACTCCTGTGGTTCCTTCTCCAGGTCTCCATCTTTCCACCAGAGGAACTTCAAATAATTCCTGGACTCAGGAGTAATAGAGAATTGATAAAACATTATTTCTATATCACAGATTATGGCTACGGCTTCCTTCCTGAATCAGCAAAGTACTCCTATCAGAGGACTGATTAAATCAGGTCCAGTCAGTAAAGTGTCATTCAGAGGAACACCATAGAATTTGGCTGAACAGTCAAAAACAACTCTTAACTTGTCCGGTTTTCTGGGGTGATAGACACCATGATGTGGAAGGTACCACTCTGTTTCTCCTTCTGATGTCTTAGGGGCGGGTTCTGCATCACCCTTGTTGAATGTTTCCTCCATAAATGTTTTGTATTGGTCGTAGTATTGTTTGTTGGCTTTCAATTTTTTTAAGACATTGTGGGCAAACTATAGCTAGCCTCTTGTTATTTGGCTATTTGGGTGGCCTGTTACCTTTAAACGGGAGAGGCATTTCATAACGTCCGTCCTCCTTCTGTACAACATTTTCATTGAGGAACTGTATGAAGTGGACATCATCTTGAGACACATATTGATCCTGGTAAGTTCTTTCAATGAAGTCTGACTCCAGTGCCTTTAAAACATCTGTTGCTGATACAACAGGGAGTTCTTTTACTGTGAGCCAGTGCACAAAACTTTGACTTCCTTGTCTGTCTAAGTGAGGGTTTGATGCACCTATTATACTGCAACCTAGTTCTCTGGTGCTCTGTGCGAACGGTTGATTTTTGCCACCTGTTATAACTTCAAGAGGAGCCAGTGCCGATGGACAGTTGTAGCCTATTAAAAGTCCTACATCACAGTCTTGAACGGATGGTAATTTATCTGCCAAGTGTCTGAGATGAGGCCATAATAATGCTGTTTCCTTTGTTGGAATGTAAGACTTATCCACTGGAATAAACGCACGACTGTTGGCATGCTGTGGTTGGATGTAGCTCTCAGAGTGGAGACCTCAAACGTGTAGACTATTGCTTGATATAATTGTGTTAATGGCTGTCTTAGTACTGAGTTTCAGCTTTACTGGTTGGGTATCCACATTCAGTTTGTCAAGTATGTCGTCCAAGACAAAAGTTTAGTCACTTTGTGTGTCCAGTATTGCATAGGTTAGTACTTCTCTGTGTGGTTCTTGTACTGAGGACACAAAAACTGGGACGATACTTGATGTAGCAGAAGAGTGTTTTATTAATTTATTGGACACAACTTTGTGTGTTTATTGGTTAAAGTTTTCTTCTGTAGAGGTAGATCTATCTGTTTTTACTTCCAAAGGTTTGTGTTTCCTTTCTTTGTGCAAGCAGGTTGGGTGATGACGGCTGCATATATTGCATGTGTGTCGCCTCTTACAATCTTTAGTCATGTGACCCTTTCTCAAACATCCAAAGCAGAGATGATTTTCGTGAATGTATGCCTTTTTGTCTTCAACACTCCTTGCTAGAAAAGTGGGACACTTTATAATGCTATGAACTTCACTTTTACATACAAAACAAGGCCACTTTGGTTTACCGATGTTTGCTTCTTGTTTCTCCTGTACAAAGCTCTTTGGTTGTGTTTTTGTGTTGAAGACTCTGGCTCTTTTTGGAATTCTACCATGTCCAGTTTTTAAATTTAGCAACAGTGCAGAAGCAATGGGGTTACAAGCTATCCTTGCCTCTTTACTCAGGAACTCTGTGAATTGTGCAAGATCTGGATAGCAACCAGATCTGTCAAGTTCATCCACAACAATTCGACTCCATTTGCGCACAACCCATTCTGGCAGTTTCTTGAGCAACTTATGGTTTTCCTCACAATCATGAAGGAGAGCTAGTCCTTTAACGTGAGGGATCGCATCAGCGCAGCTTTGGAAGAAGTCGGCAAACTCTCGTAGTGCTAGTGAATCGTTTGTGATGATTTTTGGCCATTTCATGAGTTTATCACGAAAAGCTCTTTGTATCGTGAATTGATTCCCATATCTGTCCTCTAACACTTTCCATGCTTCATTGTATGCATTCTCTGAATCTCTGTAAAAGAAACCTTCTACGGCAAGGGTCACTAACTGGCGGACCGCGGTCCGAGTCCGGACCCAGACACCGTCCTATACGGGCCTGAACCTATAACCAGTAAATTATTAAGGGATTTTAAATTTTGAGGGGACGCTTCTATTTTAACCGGCGCAACTTTTCTAGTCTTTACGGCACCGGTTTAGCGGATCATGAAACGCACAAACCAATTCTAGGCGAGTTAAGCCATCCCACGTGATGCTACTCAGCCAATCACATCTCTGCACTGAGGGCGATTAACATAACAACTCTGACTGCAGTCAGATGAGGGGTGAGAACCGAACGGGAAGACGATTGAAAAATAGAAAGTTAGAAAGATAGAGAAGGAAAGAAGCGATACAGGGAGAGAAGACGGAGAGGTGAGTGAGCGAAAGACGGGGAGAAACAAAGAGGAAGAGACAGCAGAGAAAAATAACTACTCATGGCGCTCTTCAAGAAGAGAAAAGTGGACAGTGAAAACAGAGCTTTCAACCCAGAATGGACAGACTGGTTCATGTTCATTCTTCTCACTGGGAGCACAAAACCAGTGTGTCTCATCTGCTCAGAGACTGTAGCTCTCATTAAAAGTGGCAATGTGAAACGCCACTATGAGACAAAGAACAAAGTTTTTGACCAAACATCCCCCCGAAGTCTGAACTAAGGTCACAGAAAATAAGCAGTCTCAGAGCCCAGTATGACCAGTCCACCAGAACCCTGACCCATTCATTCACTGCCCAACAACGTGCTCATGAATGTTCCCTTAGAGTTGTTTGGATTTTGGGTCAGAACAAAAAACCATTCACTGATGGAGAGATTGTTAAGGAGTGCATGAGTGCAGTCGCTGAAACCTTACTTGAGGGAAAACAAAAAGAAGAGCTTTGTGACAAAATAAAGCAAATACCCATGTCAGCATCATCAGTCACAAAGAAATGTAAAGTACTGACCCAGGATGTGCTGGCCCAGCTGGATGAAGCCATTCATAAGGCACCATGTGTAGGCTTAGCTGTAGATGAGTCCACTGATGTGTCTGACAATGTTCAGCTGTTAGTTTAAAAAATATTTCATTTTTAAATTCAAATCTGTCTGGTTTAATGTTAAAGGTGGGGTAGGTGTTCTTTTTTTGCAGCACTTTTTACAATATTGCCTGAAAACCTTTTCACATTCCCATTGCACCCACTGAAATAAAATGTCTGCAAAAAAAAAAAAACGAAACGTTTTGGTCCAGTCTAGAGGGTATAATCAGAGAATAAATCTGACCAATCAATGTACTGATCATCATTACTTTTATTGGCTGCCTAATACGTCCATCAAATATCAATGCACTCCCCCCCCCTCCCCCCCTCCCTGCTGTTCATGTAGTCATGAATCATGTGAAGGTGTGGTTTTGAGCGGTGAGCTGAAGAGGAGGAGGCGGAGCCTTTGGGAGGAGGGAGGGAGTATATATTTTCAGAATCTCACTTGAGTTGGATTGTTGGAACTGTTTTTTCAAAGAACACCTACCCCACCTTTAAGTGACAATAAATACTGTCAAAATGTTTTTGAATTGTACTTTCTTTATTTGATCAGTTCAGTTCAGTTCAGTTGACTTTATTAATACCCGTAGGTAGATTTGTTTTGCAGTTTGGAGAAGGCATCTCACACAGGACACAGGACAAAAAACATTGAACAGGTTTTACAGCAGCACAAGACAGACATGGCAGGTACTCACAACGCTTACTGAACAGGATAAAAGTAGATTTGCCCACAAGGCCAAGAACAATAAATAGAAGTTAAAAAAAAAAAAAACCAAGGTCAGGGTTTCTCATAAATATAAATAAATACATTAAAATAAATTAAAAGCAGGATAGACCACATCAATAAATAAAATACGTTAAGATTTGTTTAAAAGAGAGAGAGCAGCAGGGATGAAGCTGTTCCTGTATCGTGTGGTTCTCGTTCTAGGAACTATAAATCTGCGTCCTGATGGCAGGAGCTGGAACTCACTCTCTAAGGGATGGGAGGCATCATTGGGGATGGAGCCGGCGAGCCGCTGCAGCTGCTTCACGTACAGTGACTCCAGACCCGGCTGTGTTTCCCCAATCAGCCTCCCTGACCATTTAATGATCTGGTTGAGTGAGTTCCTTTGTTTCAGGGGCAGATTTCCAAACCATGATGCCAGTGAAAATGTTAAAACAGATTCAATAAAAGCATGATAAAAAAGTGTCATCATGGTCCTATCTATGTGGAAACGGGACAACTTCCTCAGACAGAACTGCTGGTGTCCCTTCCTGCTCACAGCTTCACAGTTCTCTTTAAATTTTAGGGACGAGTCAATGATTGTCCCCAGATATTTATAGGACTGGACTTGTTCAATGACTTGTCCCTTAATCCTAACAGGTTCAGGTGTTTTGGCATTCCTCCTGAAATCAATTGCCATGTCTTTAGTCTTTGTCAAATTGATCTGTAAGTGTGATTCTTCACACCACTTGACAAAGTTGTCGACAACAAGGCCGTGGTCATTTTTATTTCCCTGCAGCAGGCTAACAATCACAGAGTCATCTGCATACTTTAAAATGAAGTGGTTGTTTAAAGTGCTCTGACACATATTAGTATATAAAATAAATAACAAGGGTGAGAGCACACACCCTTGTGGTGAGCCTGTGGAGGAACACATTTTGTCAGATAAAAATCCATTAACTCTGACTCTCTGCATCCTGTTTGTTAAGAAGTTTAAAATCCAGCCCACAAGATTTGTACTCAAGTTAAAATGTTCTAAAAGCCTATGCGTTAAATGTGCGGCTGGATTGTGTTAAAAGCAGAGGAAAAATCAACGAATAAAAGCCGGGCGTGACACCCGCTTCCTTCAAGATGTTTAAAAGCAAATCAAGAAGAGTGAGTGTGGCATCCTCCACTCCTCTTTTAGGCCTGTAGGCTAATTGCAGTTGGTCCAATCCACCCTCTGTATTTTTCAGGATTTCCAGCCGGACCAGTTTTTCAAAGATTTTCATAATAATTGAAGTCAAGGCCACCGGTCTAAAATCATTCAGGGTTGTGGGGCGGCTGGATTTAGGGACCGGGACAACCACAGCGTCCTTCCAGATCCTGGGGACCTGCTGTGCTTCTAAGGATCTGTTAAAAATCTTGTGGAAAACCGGACTCAGTTCTTTTGCACAGTTTTTAAGAAACCGACCACAGATATAATCTGGTCCATGACTTTTGTTAACCTTTGTGCAAAGAAAGGCTTTTTCAACATCCTCTTGTGATACAGAGAGGTGCTGATTAACGGACGCAGTTTAAGCTGTAATGCCTGTATTTCCTTGCTAAAATCAAACATATTAAAACGATAAAAACAATTAAGAGCATTAATAAAGGTCAGTATTTGAGCTAAAACCATTTAAAGTGACATTAGTGCTTTCTCTTGTGTTCTGGAGACCGGCGATGGTCTTCATACTGGACCAGGCTGAACCAAGGCTGTTAGAAGCCATTTTGTTCTCCAGTTTGGCTTTATAGCTCTGTTTTGCCTTTAAGATCAGATGTTGATTACATGCAGATGTTGATACACCTACTAGGCTACTTCAGTATATATCACACAAATCATAACGTTATGACATTATGGTGTTCTGGACCTTTGCTTGAGGAAATTTTCTCCAACCGGACCTCTTTGAATATTAGTTGAATACCCCTGTTCTACGGCTTTGCGCGCTTCTCCAGCAAGATAGTTTTTGAGATAAAACATCTTTTCGCTTGCAGGTAGTGGGTTTCTGTCAATCAGAGCCATAAATGACATCTTCCAATCTATAAAGCTTAAAGGATTGCCACTGAACATGGTGGAGCTAGCAATTGCTTGAGCCAGGCTAATAGACTCTTCTGGTATTGTAATTTCAGGGGGTTGGAATGAAGAGCGTCTGGATTCAATTGTGGTTCAGGTTGTATTCTATAGAGAGTAGAGCTCGTTTTGATGCTAATTTCTTCTTCATGGTTCTCAAACCCTTCAGAATTGGCATATGCTCTTACGTAGGCTGCTGCTATTGCGACGTCCTTTGCTGCTTGTAACTGTTGCAATTTTGCTCTCTCCTGCTCCAACTGTGGTGTTAGCGATACGTGCTTTTACATTGACAGGACTGTTTATTAAACCTACACCACGACACCAACTGTTGTTGCATTTCTACTTCCTTTTGTTTAATGTCAGATAGCATTCTTGCCTCCTTATGTTTCCATTCGCTTTCCAATTTGCTTATATGTGCCTGCTGTGCTTGAATTTCTTCCCCAGCTTTCCCTTGTTCTAGCTTGGCAGCAAATTCTGCTTCTGCATCTACTTTACTGTTGTTAATACTGTTTGACTGTTTGCTTGATTCAGATTGCTCTGATTCTGTTGACTCCGATTTTTCAGTTTCCATTTTGGTGTAACCAAAGATGGACCCGTATTCATTTTTGTTTAATATTTCGAGTTCATTATAATTTTCATCAATAGTTCTAGACGTTTGCTAATGAGTTCACGGATTTCCTTTGTAAGAGGCGTCCGTTTTCTTTACAATCTCTGATGTGGTAGCACTGTTACGCAGTATGGGTTCATACTGCTGGTGTACAGTGTCATACTTGGCTTGAATACCTTCATTTATTGAGATCTTCTATTGAACAGAGGGTTTTTAGTTTGGTTCTAGTTTTTCTTGCTACTAGCTTCCAAGAGTTATAGGTCTTCTCAAACATTTTTTCTCGTTTTTTTCATGTCTACGGTGCGCATTTCTTGGCCTTTCTCGGTTAACGTGAACTGGACCTGGCAGGCATCTTTGCAGGATTGTCTGTTTTCTCTGTTCTGAGTGACATTTTGTTTGTTCAACTGTTTTAAGTCCGGTGCGATCTTTGATTGTCCTATGCTTGAATTCACACTTATAAGCTGTAGTTATTTACAACAGACCAATACTTTTCTCAAGCATTTACATAATTATGGACATTCAAAGAGACTTTGCATTAAGCAACAACAATGTCATAAATAAGCGCTATGCACATACAGTAATCCCCCACACTTCGCGGTTAATGGGGGCTGTGCCCCCCCCCCCCCCCCGGCGAATGTCGAAAACCGCGATGTGGATGTACATGTACATGTATATGTACATACAGTATACATGTAGGCGCGTACGCAAAATCTATGGAAGGTATACTCACTTTGACGATCTCTCCTCTGTGCGTAGTTGACGAGAGCAAGAGAAGGTAGATATGGGGACGCGTGTCAGCCAATCAGCTACAGACAACCGACGACACAGTAACGCCCGTCATAGCAGCCAATCACAGGTCTCGATATTCATTCCTCCCGTGTCGGCTATTGTTGCTTCCCGAGACTCGTTCTTGATGTGATGGGTCTCGCTTCAGCATCGCGCGCTTTGTTTGAATTCTTTCCAATTTTTTTTTGGAGTATTTTTTTTCTATGAATATTCTTGAAACTTCCGCGATGTACTGAGACCGCGATTGCTGAGACCGTGAAGTGTGGGGGATTACTGTATACAAATACAAGAGCATCACCACTTTAAGCCTTCTTATAAACAGACATATCATGAATTATTATTCCATTAACAAATTATCATTGACCTCAGAACAATGTGATGTTGGCAATCAGTTCACAAATTGATTTGACCTCAATATGTTGGTAGCTATGGCACTTTTCTGCGTTGAAAATTGAACTGATTATTTAATCTGGCTTGTGCAAGATGTGGGTGTAAGCAGGGTTAGATGGCTGGTACCAGGTTGGTAGCTAAAGAGGGCATCAGCTTCTCTGCAGAGATGGCACGTCTGTTGCAGAGGAAGAGTTTTCACTGTAGCGGCCCACTTGAAAGGGTTAGGATCCAGCCAACCTGTGACACTGAACAGAATGAAATGGGCATGTAAATTCCTAGTCTATCCTTCAAGTTATAACACAAGCACATGTAATGTTGTTGCTTTTTAAAATTTTAATAATTTGGTTAATTGACAACATGATGGGTTCGTGTCTTCCTCACAGGTAACCATTAATATGGATGACGGTTATTCTCTGGGACTGATGATCAGGGGTGGTGTCGAGTATGGACTGGGCATCTACATTACTGGGGTGGATCCTGGATCTGCTGCTGACGTTTGTGCACTAAAGGTATGTCAAGTACGCTTGCTTGCATATATTGTTTAATATGTCAAAGCTGACTTGTTAACATCTCTCAGAGGGTAGAAAATGATCAATATGCAGAAATTATTGGTTTCTCTCAAGCCATCATCACTCGCACTGGCAACACTACCACTACTTAGATTCCCACATCAGCTACATTCTTTTAGTACCACATGGTACTAAAAGGTATGTTTTCACATGTGGGGGTTCAGGGGTAAAACTAGTAGGCTGGAATTTTAATAGGGAAGACTTCGTACTCTGTCCTCTCTGCTGTCATGTCTCCATGTTAATTACCATTCCATACCACTTGGTGGCAGTAGTGTACCCCTTTCACTGTTTGTCAACTGCCAATAAAGAAAAGAAAGAACTAACTAACATGAAGAGATAAACATTGGAGAAGCTAAGATGACTGTTGCAGCTCTGTTTGCTGTTCGTATAATGCATAATGATGGCACTGACTGAAAAAATGATGACTCGCACGTGAAGAGGACATTAGGGAACCTGAATGATGTCATCTCCTGCCCTTCCACAGTGTGTCAAGACTTTCGTCACGGCCGTCTTCTTCTTCCTTTATTTATCTGTAGTTGGCAAACATCAAACTGCCACCAGGTGGTATGGAATTGTAGCTTGCTCACTCAGTTTGTGAAACCAGCTCAATCACTGTAAATGGATACAGGCACCATGGTGCCTGACTGAATAGGAGGTTGGCCCTGCACCCAAATCTAGCCCTCAAGGTTTTACCCTGCATCCCCGTTAATGGAAATGCAGCTACATCCCCATTCAAAATATCCAATATGTGTTTTCTATTCAGCTAAAAGAGAAACACAGAATCAGAAAAAATGGTGCTATGCTGGCCCCAAAACTTTGCTGGGGCCAGATGCAAGAACCGGTTACATCTTTGGTATTACTTTACAATTTACAAACCAAAACACATTAATCGACATTGTGAAGAACAAATTAATGACTATAAATTAATGTGTTTCATAAACATTGCTTTACGTTTCATATCTGGTGACTATGGTCACAGCAGGTATAAGTCCTGTTTGAAGCCATGCATAGATACCAGTCAGCATTTGGAACTGATGGTCGATGTTATCGCTTCTCTGCATAAAGCTACATTCACAACTGCTGTGTTAAACTGAATTTAATAGCAGTGTTAAACCATTTTTTAAACCATTTTTTGGATGTTTTAATATCACTTGCTGGCATTTATGGACCACACTCAAAAGCTATAAATCCTGTTAGTAGCACTGGTCAACATGCAGAAATGCTGTCACAGCAATGAGCGTTCAACATCTGTCAAGGAAAATTGGCAAACTGTGTCCTTTGAGAACCATGTTCTTATACAGAAATTCTGAGTTCAGGGAAGAAGGTTCAGCGTTGGATGAGACATGATGATATCATGACATGGCTCTGTAGTGGCTCTTGTTTGTGTGGAAAAGCAAACCAATTCTTAGAAGACTCAAAAGTATAGCCAGCTGGCTAGCATTAGCACTAGTTTCAAGCTGATCAAAAAGGGGTATCAGCGGCACAGTATCATCAGTTGTTTTTTTGTCAACACAGTAGGGCAGCCCCCTTGTGGTGAATATGTGGTACTCCTACACTGCAAAAATTCTAACACAGAATAAAAGTATTAATTTGATTGTGGAACTCTTTCTTTTTGTTTTGAGACATAATTTTTGATTTTTTTGGAATTAATTATCTGTCCAAAGGACCCAAGACAAAGATTTTGATTCCTCTCAAAACATATAATTGTTGTCATGATAAGCAGATAATATTTTTATTTTGAGTCAAATGTGATTTGCATGTTAACACACATGTCAGGAACAAACCGAGTCCCGCCTATTTCTGCATGGCTGGCTGGAAGCATCATGTCTCATCATCAGTGGATTTGAAAATAAAGGTAAGAAAATAAAGGTAAGAAAAGCCAAATGAAATATTAACATTTTTTTGTGATTTGTGTTGCCAAAATTTTAAAGTATAGCCTCATTTAAGTTGGATAGCCAGCCACCATCAAAGCTGGCCATCTTTGCATGATTGTAGCATGTATCCGACACTAGCAACAGGATGACAGTTGGGAAGCGCTCGCTGACTGCATCTAGGGATAAACAAATATTACTTTGTACCTAAGTACAAGGTGTATAAGTACCTTGCTAATAGCTAGCTAGCATTACCACAATGTATCCAAGCTGGACACAGCTAGCGAGCTAACATGGGGTAAGTTACATTCGTAAATAAACTCCGAGCACACACTCTGCTACACACTTAGTTGTGCATCATTTAAATCAGGGGTGCCCAGTCCTGGTCCTGGAGAGCCCCTATCCAGCAGGTTTTAGATGTTTCCCTGCTTTGGGACACCGTGATACAAGTGGCTGTGTCATCAACAGACTTGTGCAGACTTTGATGACAACCTGATAATGACCATTAATTAAAATCAGGTGTGTTGAAGCTGGGAAACCTCTAAAACCTGCTGGAGGACCAGGATTGATCCTACTTAGCAACAGTAATGAGGGAAGAGCGGAGGGGGGCGGTGCTTACCGAAGGGTCTATTATGAACACGCAATGATAAAAATGACACACCATCCTATAAATAAGATGACTAACAAGGCTATACAATTAAAGTGACTTTCAGGCATGGTGGTGGTGAGGCCAACCATTCAGTTGGTGGGAAAACATCTGGCCTGAGGGCAAACGGAGCTGCCAGCCCCTGGTCTAGAGCTAGAGACTGGTTAGTTCATAGTAAACCCAGCCCCAGATTGCAGTACCAGCTAGTTTTTAAGGATCTGTATTTCAGGTTACTTTGTTTATTTCTCGGTGCAGTGTAATAAGTTCTTCTGAGTAGTAACCTTATTTTTGTTAATTTTATTCTGTATGCTTTCAGAACTGCAGATCATTTGGTCAGATTCCCTGGCTCAAGCATACATTTTCATCTAACCTGAACAGGTAACATCTTGCCTCTCTACTGCACATCACCTTTTGAACCATAAAACACTCTAAATATAAGACCATTACCCTCACATGCTGATGTGTTGGAGCTGTTGTGTGCAATAACTGATGCCTTAGCTTCACCCAGATGGTTGCCACATGCTAGTTGTGAGTTGAGATATGCCCCAATTCCCTTTTTCTACTCTTTCTGATGGAAAAGCATTCCAAAAATCATATAACTAGTAGGGGGCAGCACGGTACCTTGGTGGTTAGCACTGTTGCCTCACAGCAAAAAGGTTCCTGGTTCAAACCTCAGTAGGGGCCTTTTCTTGAGTGGAGTTTGCAGTTTCCTGGGTTTCCTCCGGGTACCCAGGCTTCCACCCACAGTCCAAAGACATGCATGTTAGGTTGACTGGTGGTTCTGAACTGCCCGTAGGAGTGATTGTGAGTGTGCATGGTGCGATGGACAGGAGACCCGTCCAGGGTGGACCCCTGCCTTTCATCCGAAAAGAGAGCTGGGATAGACTCCAGCAGATCCCCGTGACCCTGCAGAGGATTAAGCGTGCATAGATAATGGATGGATCGATATTAGTAGTAGAAGTATTACTATTGTATTACCTAAAACAGCCAAGTGAGTTAGTAAGAGTTCCTGGTCCACTAAACTCCACTGTTCAATCATGAATGCAGGAAAAATTTCTTTAAAGGGCAAAGGGAACATGTTGGTTATGTTCAAATAGTCTGGAATGTAACCAACCAAACTAAAGTGTAACTACTTAAAAGATAGTTAACACAAAAATTAAAATTTACCCATTTTCTACTAATTCTCATGCTGATAGAAGGTGCGGTCAAATTTTGGAATTCTCAAAAGAATGAGGGAATTCCGGGGGGGGGGGGGGTTAGTAAAAAAAAAAATAAAATGAAATACATAATTAAACCACCAATCATCCTTATTGCTCATCTGTAGTTTTTCAATTGTCATGTAACCAGTGTTGTACCTGAACACACGCATTCATTGAACGAAAGTTCACAAACTGGTTCATATTTTGTGCGAACGTGAACTGAGCGCGCTCTTGATGAGCATTGGGTGTGAACGAGTTCATTTGGGCAGTTGTGAACGACGCTCTTTCAAAGTTCACGCACGGTCAAAACTGTGCCAGGTTTCCAGTGAACCTCATTTAAAATCCACCACAATTGTCGCTGCTGTCACGCTAACGATTGCGTAATCAAATGTTTAAAACAAGCATGGAGGAAGATGGAAGCTGCAGTTACCCAGAGCCGGAGGAGCGCCCCGACTCTCAGGGGGATTGAGATAATGAAATGGGGGAAAAAACATTTGCACCTTAAGGACCTGTTTTTGTCTTTTAATAAAGATACATTTGGCAGCAAGTTTTTCCTCATATTTTTAATCTACTGTAGAGCAGTGATTCTCAAAGTGTGGGCCGTGGCCCCCCGTGGTACTACAAGTGGGCCGTGAGAGGTCATTAAAATTAAACAAATATGTTTTAAATTCTCTATCTTTTTTAAATATGTTTTGAATTACTGTAAAATATTCATGACATTATGAAAAAAACATTAAGAAGTAATAAAACAATCCAGTTTAGTGTTATTCTACTGCCAACATAATATATCAAGCGTCACCTTATTTGTTGACCCCTCACATTAATATCAGAACATAGTCCTGGCTGGTGATCATAGTTGTGATGAAAGGTTTGGGTGGAATGCATATATTTTTCACATTTCAAATTGGGCCTTGGTATTCTGAAGTTTGGAAATGGCTGCTGCTGTCATGGCCTGGCCTGTCATGTGTGTGTCTGTGTCTGTCAAGTTGGCGTCTCTCCCTGTCTTTAGTGGATCCTGTTTTACTTTGAAAGGTCTGTCTTGTCTCCGTGGTTTTCTGCTTTGCTTCCTTCCTCTCCTTACCCTGATTCCCTGCACCTGCCTCTCGTTTGATCCCTTGTGTATTTAAGTCTTGTCATTTTCCCCTGTCCTCTGTGGGTCCATTAGTCGCGTGATGTGTGTTGCAGTCTTGCTTGTTTCCCTCTTGTCATCCCCCTGGATAGTGATGGTGAGATTGAGCCTCGTGAAGCATCGTAACACATCAGCCAATTGGCTCGCACTTCATATGCGCATGACACCACCTACTGGTCAGGTTCATAATCACAGCCAGCTGAATCTTAAGATGTGTTGCATTGCATTTATGTATCAGTTATGGCTCTTGCGAATGACTGTGAATAACAAAATGTGTATGACCAAATAATTGGTCTACATCAGTGGTCTTCAACCGGGGGTCCGCGACCCCTAGGGGGTCCGTGGAGGTACTGTAGGGGGTCCTCCAGCTTAAAAAGAAATAAAGGCAATTTTAACCAAAATAATTTGAGAGTAAAAAAAAAAAAAAAAAAAAAAAAATTTATCTATATATATATATTATATATATATATATATATATATATATATATATATATATACAGGCAGTTCTAAATATATAACTGCCTGAAGTTAAACGTTTCATTGTTGGAAAATAACAATAATAAAAAAATATTGTCTCATACCAACTAAAAATAATAATAATAATAATAATAATAATAATAATAATAATAATAATAATAATAATGATATGCATGAAAGTTTTATCAACCATAAACACATGTAGGCTAATAACCCAGTCAGGAATTGGTTAATAAGGTGAAATAAGCAGAATAAAATACAGCTAAAAGTTAATATAAGCCAGGCTTAAAATGTGACACTTTGAAAAAAAAGGGGGGGGGGGGGGGGGGGGGGGGATAAGAATTACAAGCAGGGGTCCCTGCTCTGTTTTTCTCTCATCCAAGGGGTCCCTGGGCTAAAAAAGGTTGAAGACCCCTGGTCTACATAAATGATCAAGTGCATAATAAAATATTGTCTGAAAGTAATCTCTGTTTAATGTTTCCCAAAGTAGTATCATAAGAACGGGGAAGACACGCTTCAAAGGGTCGACGAGTCGGGAGTTGAACTCGCGATCAGCCACACGAGGACTGTAGCCTCTGTTCATGGGCCGCCTGTCCTAACCACTGCGCTACCGGGGCGGCTCAGTTTTACTGTCAGTTTAAGAAAATCACCTGAGCTTATTTGGGCAGAGAACAGTGAAAGTGTTTGTGGAACTACGGAGGGAGCGCGCTGAATATCCTTGTACAACTTGGACAATGATGACCATTAAAGGGGTGATTTTATGTATATTTATTCAGAAATAGCAATTTTTCCACAGTTTTTGGTTTTAACCGATTCATTTTTTTAGACACAATCTCTCCAGCCTTGGAGAACACCCTTTCACATGGCACAGAGGATGCTGGGCTGCATAAAAACTATACCACAAACTATATAAACGCTATCCAGATTCTAGTATCCAAGCTATCCAAACTCTATCCACACTCTGAACTGACCGCAACTCGCCTACAAAAACCCACATTTTGAATGGAGCCTGTGGCGTTTATAAAGCTGTCAAACCTCGCGACAAGATCTGAACCACTTCCCGAAGCAGTCACGTGGTACAGCCGGGCAGCGAAGCTTCGGACGTCATCGCTTTTGGCTCCTCCCCTAAATGAAGCAAGCCTCGATACGCGCTTCGCGGACACGCCCCCTCCATTTCTCGATACACGCTTCGGAGCCTCGGCATTCTCGTAACATCACTACCCCTGGACTAAGTTAAGTTTATCTTTTGTATTTTGGATTTGGATTTTTGTGTTTTTTGTTTAATAAACCTATTGCTTTTTGGAACTCTGCTATTGGTCCTCCTTCCGTCCACTGCAAACCATGACAGCTGTAGAGAGAAACTGAAACGGAAATGACAGTTTTACATGGGCTGTCCTTTCAATGCTAAGGTGAACCCTGATTGGATAAAGATTCCGAATTGGACTCATAGTTTTGATCAGATAAAATGGATAAAATAATTGCCATTTGTGGTGGTGTAGTATATGGGCAGTGGCAATCATTTTAGGGTTTGGGGTTAGGGTTAGGGTTAGGCTAACCCAATATTAAAAAAGAATAAGAAAACAATAACTAAAAGTGAGCTATTTAGTTCATGTTTTGAAATGGTGAACTGAACTAGTTGATTTTAATTTCTGTTAACTATGAACTGAACTAGTTTAATTCAAATATACTTTATTGATCCCTCAATGGTGAAATTCAGGTTTCAGTACATTGAAACCTGAATTTCAATGGTGAAATTCAGGTTTCAGTACAGTTTAGTCTGGTGTACTTGAGGAGCTGCTGGCGTCCAGCGCTCCTCTTTATGTCCCGGTCCTGTGGTCCAAGTGCTAACTCCAGTTAACAGCTGTTCAAACCAGTTAACAGCCGTTAAAACCAGTATATGTCCATAATGATGAATCAAGTGAGATATCTCCACGTCAGAGGAGGAAACACCGATGAACCAAACTGTCTCTTCTGGGAAGACTGAGCTCCTTCAGTCCGGTGAGCGATGGAGCCGACCGTCCCAGAGCCCAGTTCATCATGCGGACCAGGTCGTTGGCGTCAGGCGGTGCCGGGCCCCGCCAGGTCTCCAGACGGCCTCTGCCAGGTCAGCTGACTCACCCCGGAGTCTAGACTGCTGGACAGAGGCAGCAGCTGTTTGCCGGTCACGGCCACGCCGCCGCTGCTACGTCGGGGGCTCCCATCCCAGCTCAGTTGACGCTGCGCCCCGGATCCAGTGGCGGTGGTTGCGGTATGTAGCAGTACTCAGCTTCCCCGAACCGGCACCCAGCGACACCGTCCATGTCTGCGGCGGCAGGTCTCCACCAGCCGCAAGAGGACCGATCCGTCCCCCGCAGACAGGATGTCGACACCCGACCGCAAAATCACCACACACCGGGCACAAACTGGAGCGTCCAGCGTCCAGCATCGCAGGGCCTGTTGATGGACTGGCGACCTCTGTCATCTCTGAGTTTCTTTGTTGTACTTAACACCAACACGACATGTGGCTCTATATGAGGAGAAAATCTAGACAAGTCACAGCATACAAACCTTTTCATGTTGGGCATTCACAACACTTAAATCACCACAGATAAGCAATGTGTAGATATTTGGTGGTTTTATTGTGGTTTTTGGATGCTTGAATATTGAGCAACATTGGCATACATTATGACATTTTTGATCCTTCTTGAACTCCACCACTGTTTTAAGAACTCAAATGTCAGCACACCTTCCGTTGGCCTGAAGGTGAGAAGTGTTGTGGCAATTTTCATAAATCGTACAAACTAAATTATAGATTCTTAAAATCTGCAACAGCAGAGAGCTCAAACTTTAACCAAGTTTATTCAAGCTGAGCGCACCAGCGGGACACAGTCATGTAGCCTGCAGACTGGATGGTTGTGTCCGCCGTAACCAAACATGTCTTTTATAGGTGACTTTTAGGAAGTCTGCCAGATGAAAGAGTAAGACTAAACGATTATTTATTACACATTGTGGTATGTGAATTAGCAAGTCTGACAGAGCAAAAGGCAGGAACTGATTCTTTTGATATGCGTTTTGGCAGGTGCGAAGGGAAATCTCATAAAGACAACGTGTGACTGCCCTCCTCTCTGGGAAAATTCTCACAGTGGCCACGGTTAGATAATGGTTTTTAATTTGGAATTAATTATTCCAAATTAAATAATTCAGAATTAAAAAATTTCCTTTGAGTTTATATGAAAATAGTAATTCCGAATTGAGGTTTACATGGAAAACACGTTTGATCAGCTTTATCCAATTCTGCTTAAGGTCTGGGGGTTGGGAAGGGTTCTGATTGGATAGGGGGGGCGGACGTCTTTACGTATTCACGTCTGCTGGAAGAAAACAAACTTACTCGATTAGCCACAACATGGAGGACTACATTTTTAGCATCCATGTGTGTTTTTAATGTTTCCTGTCATCTGTTCTTTTAATTATTTCCAGTTCCTCCAAGCTATTTATTAAATAAATCGTCTCTGCTCTTGAACACCGTTTACTGCGTGCTGCCATCTTGAAACTTTGTTTCGAAAACAAGCCCAGCGAGGAATATAAGCGTCATCGCGACAGACGGGCAAGAGAACTAGCATGCGCAGAAAGACGGGAATTAATTTAAACAGGAATGAGTGTAAACACGACCGCGGAATTATTCTATTCAGATTTAAAATCATAATAAACCAGCCACTTACTTCCGAATTAAGTTTAATTCGGAATGGACATTTTCATTTGGAATTAGGTGTTTACATGGTAATTTTTAATCATTTTAAATCGGATTTAATTTTAATTCTAAATTTAAGGAGGAATTAAACTTCCCATGTAAACCTACTATGATACTATGCATGATAGAGTCTGTTGATCCCTTTTATCTCTGAGTTTCTTTGTTGGACTTAACACCACATCTGAAGCATCTTGTATTCAAATTTTCCACGACAGTAGATAATGGGTGAATTTTCATTTTTGGGTGAATTCACTTTAACTGTTGCTGGACTAATGTCAGTGGATTTCTAGCATCTAGATTAGTGTAGCAGCCACTGTTCAATTTCTTGCTGTGTCTCAACAAATAACATGCCATCGATACATTTTAATTTCAGCAAATGGACTACTTTATTTCTGGAGTTATGTTGATTGAACCAACACAGATGGGTGTATCACCTGTTTGGGAAGTTACCATATTCCCTTTGTTTTCTCAGTTATCAAATGTGGAAATGCAAGGACTGCAGCCTTTTGTTGTCAGGAAGATCTGAGCTACTAAAACCTTATCGATCTGATCATCAGTTTCACGGCAGGCACCGTCCTTACCCATCCGTGAAAATTGCCCCTGTTCACCCAGGACATGTAATGGTCTACAAAAACATGTAGCTAGAAATCATCCATGCCAGGAGTCCACAGAAAAAAGCCTCTTCATTCAAGTGATACGTTTGTGACCATGATCAGCTTTCCACGGAGTATGATTTTTTTTTTCAACATATTAATCAATATTTGAAAAAAATAATGAACTTGTCTCCTGTATGTTTGATGGTTGTTCATACAAAAACAACATATATGGCAGTTTCCAGAGCCATAAATGGAGAAAGCAAAATTCATGCACTGTTAACAGACTTAAAAAATTGAATAATTGTTACATCATCTATCAGTTGCAATTCTTCTGACTCATTGAACTCTGATTTGAATGAAGAAGAAAAGCAGGATGAGCCAAGCACCACAGAGTCTAGAGATTTTGAAAAGGAAGTTGAACTGAAATTAGCTTTGTTTTTACTTAAATTGGAACATATATACTTAGGGCCCGATCGTACACCTCCCGCTAGCCGCTAGCTGCTAGCCACTACCCGCAAATCGCGTATTTAGGAACCTCCGCTAACCGCTATGCAATCTTTCGCTTCCCTAAAGCCACTATCCGCTTTGCCACCTCCCTTATTCACATTGTAGGTGTGGCAATGGATGTGTCATTTGCGCTTTCCACAAACTCGTTATCTTGTGATTGCAGGTTTAGGATAGCGGGCAGCGAGTGATCAGACCACCCGCTACCCGCTATCCGCTATCCCTTAATAGCGGCTTTAGGAGGTTTGGTGGAAGATCGGGCCCTTAGTCTCCAGTACAGCAGTGAACAAATTGCTTAAGGAGTTACATCTCATTGGAACTGTAGTTTTTCAGAAACAACACACTTCTGTTTAAAGACTGTACAATTTCATTAAATCTCTATATTGATCATTTTGAAATATGTAATCCCATCGGGACATCACGAAGAAAACATAAAATCTGTGGCCTGTGGACTTTAGGTAATCTGTCCCCTGGTTGTCAATCTTCACTGTCATCGATACACTTGGCTCTGCTAGTCAGAAGTGATGATTTATGGCTATTAAGCAGTACTTGAGCCTCTCATTAGTTATTTGATTTCCTTGGAGCAGCACAATGTTTTTTTTTTTGTTTTTTTTTTTTGCCAAAGTTAAGGAAATGTGTTAAGGGAACAGTACAGTGTACAATAACTGATAACCTTGGAGCACACAGCACAGGGCGGAGCTATGGGTGGGCCTGGATGTGCACAGGCCCACCCACATTGACAGATTGCCCACCCAATGAGATTCATTATTTTTTTTTTAAAATGTACATATTTTTAAAAATATAATTTGCTTTAAAAGTTTCATTATGTTTCTTTATTTTCTTGAACATTTAGAATTTAATATAGCCTACACAAAGAATAAAAACAAACTTTCATGTGATTGACTGATGTCTCGTGACATTTTAGTTCAACAGCGATCAGAAGGCGGGTTATCGTGCTACTGAAGCAGGTGGATATAGCTGTTAAACAATGGCTAAACAGTTATCTTTGAGCCACTTTTTCAAAAAACCACGTCTACAGACTGAAGAAAATTCTGACCAGGCTGTGCTCCAAGAGGTTGGTCACCATGAGCCGCTTATTGACTCAGAGAATGAGGGAAAAACATCCTCACCGCCATCCCAGGAGAGTCATGCTAGCTGCCTCTCGTGAGCGCAAGCTGCCTCCAAAGTTTCACTCTTCTGTTGTCACCACAACATTGGGGAAAACATCGGCTATCAAAGGTAGCAATGATTTAAAAGCTCTGTGGAACTGTATTCTGGACAGGCAGATATCAGAGTTAAACCGACGATTTAAAGAGGACACATATGGAGTCATGAGAGCATTGGCCTCTTTTGCCCCTGGATCTGCCACTTTTGGCAACAAAGACATTTCAAAGGCTCCGTGTGACTTGTTTGGGATTGAAATAGCTGATGCCGAACATACTGTGTTCACGCAACACATCAGAAGGAAAACGGATCGGGACAACTTCCCAACACTGATGGAAATACTGGACAGCTGCCCTTCGGACATTTTTCCTAATATGAACAGTCTGTTGAGGGCCATCATAACGCTCCCTTTAACCTCCTGCAGCGTCGAGAGGCTTTTCTCTTTTCTCCGCAACAAACAGGATCCAGACGCGCCTGAGATCATCCATGCTGACTGGACGCCTCAAAAACTTGACACTTTCGTCATTTGAAAAAGAAATGATTGACAGTTCGGATTATGATGACATAATCAACGTGTTTAACTCAAAGCCCAGAAGACTCCGCCTGGTGTTAAAAGTGCCGGTAAGACAGTGTTTTTATTTTGTGTATTCTGGCCCGCCGTGGCATGTTATGACTGTGGTTGTGTAAGGAAAAGACCAAATTTAAACTTACTCAATTTGTCTAACCTTTCATGTCAATAGCTGTGCTGTTTCGGGATTGTGCGCACTGAACTGTCCAAGGTGCTAAACTGGAGCAGAGCAGCTCTCTGTCACCCAAGTACAGAAGTGTGAAGTTTTGTGCGTTTTGTGATTATTGAGGCAAACAGAGAAAAACATGTCTCTTGTTTAATAGCAGCAAAACAATAAAGCTCCATCAAGTAGCCTACATAAACGCGATCTCTTTCGTTCTCTCCCTCTTTTTCCCCTTCGGCTTTTAACGGTGAAATTGAACAGACGTTCAATTGTATGGGTTTCCGTATATCCTCTCATAGGTATAGTTATTCTTTCTATCATAGGCTAATTTACAGTGGCCCGACACATTTTATTATATCATAAAACGTTTACACACACAGCTCATATCAGCTTTGAAAATAATCAGGCCCATCCTGATTTTTCCAGGCCTACCCACTGGCCACGTTCTGGCTCCGCCACTGACACAGCATCACTGGATTTGTTGAGAGTTTTTCAAGTGGTCATTTGTGCTGATTTTGTACAGCTTCCAGATCAGAAACTCACAATAAGGAAGTAGATAGTGGAGCTTTTATGTCACAAACAGAAGAGATTCACTCAGACCATCTCAAAATCCCAGAGGAACAGTCTTTGAACAGTTTCAGTGGCATCAAGAAGAAATGTGTCCTCATTGAGAAACTCAGTCATTTCAAAGTTACTACTGGTTTCCCCCCAGATCTGGTCCATTATTTATTTGAAAGGATTGTTCCTGCAGCAATAGCTTTATGTCTTTCCATCTTCACATCTAAGAAATAGTTTATGCTTGCAGTCGTAAATGACGATATACTATGATTCCCCTTTAAGTGGACTGACAAAGTTAATTGTCCCCATCCAATGTCATTGAATTTTGCATCTCAAAAGACAATAGGTGGCAATTGGCATGGAAACTGGAGTCTGTCAAGATTTTTCCCCTCCTTGTTGGCCAGAAGGTGCCTGTTAAACATGCATTGAAAATACTGACTGATCTAAAGGGTTTTGTGGATCTTATTGTTTCACCTGTTCATACAAGAGGAATCGATTGCATATTTGAATTTCAAGATCTCAGAGCACAGAGTACGACTTCAAGAGGTTTTCCCAGACTACAACCTGCTGCCTAAGCCCCATTTCTTAGAGCATTATCCTCAACTTATTCATTAGTTTTGACCATTAGTCTGTCTTTGGACTTTGAGATTTGAAGCCAAGCACAGATTGTTTTAAAAAGTTGTTTGATACACAAAATCTTTTAAGAATGTGTTGTTGTCTTTGGTGGAGCGACACCAGTTTCACATGGAACAGCAGCTATCTATGTACCCTCGAAAACCTCTTCTAGAAGTGTCAAATGTTTCAACTCTGTCTGTTGTTGTGTTAAGAGAGGAGATTGCACAAGCTATACAGCTAAAACATCCAACTGTCGACAATGTGTGTCTGGCAAAGAATGTCACTTACAATGGATTCAACTACAGAACTGAAATGATCCTTACACATGGATCTTTGGAAGGGATCCCTGAATTCACTGAAATCATTCACATGTTGGTTCTGAAAGACAAGCTTGACACTGGGAGCATTTCAGGGCCTTTGAACTTGAAGTGAGCCCCACCAAGGATATTGTGCTTGTGGCGCTAGATGAATTGACTGATCCATATCCATTGGTGGATTACACTGTGGGAGGAATGGATTTGATTACCCTAAAGAGATAGATTCAAGTTCAAGGTCTGCATTTAATTAATCATTCTATTTGCATGTAATTTATTCTACTAAAAATGTTAAATGGGCACTGTCACAGTGGATTAATTTGAGGGGTATTGACATGGCACTTATTGCATTTTTAACCTATCATGTTAATGCCAACACAAGGTGGCTGTGAATGCAAACTTCTGTAATGCTTTCTTTCTCTCCTCTGTCTCTCCTGTTCTTCAAAAATCCAGCCTCCTCCACTACATCAGCTATCAGGGCGTAACCATCTACGTCAACCCCTGTTTCAACAGGCACAGGTAAGAATGACAGTTTTGACTCATGACCTTGACTCCTAACCTGGTTCTCTCTTGTTTCTTCTGTGATCTCCATGGAGGAGTCTGTCCTCAAAACATATCAAGGCTGGACTTAGAGCACACTTTACCTTCTGAGAAATATATGCTAGAAAAGTCCATTGACATCACTGGACTGCTTTTGGCTTTGGAAAACGTTTTAAAGGACAGGGTTAGGCTGATGGTAGTTGTACATACTAAACATTCAATCCAAATTTGAAGTCTTGTGTAACCTTAAAATTCATGTGCAGAAACCTGCAGTGGGAGATGATACCATGTATTGTGTTTTTTTGGTTTAAGGTGGTATTGGAGAAGCTTCTTGGATACTCAAGCTGAGACACTGCCATGTTGTGAGAAGACAGAAAAAGCCAAAGACAAAAAACGACGGAGAGAGGAAAAAAAACAAAAAACAAAACAACAGTCACTAGGCCCCAAGGCCCAGGAGAAAAAGTTCAGGCAGGCGGCCTCGGCGCCAGGCAGACGGCAGAGACAGTCCAGGCGGATGGCCTCGGCACCAGGCAGAAGCCAGGAGCAGACTAGGTGGACTGCCTTGGCATTGGGAACGGGACAGAGCGCGTCGACCTCTTCGGGAACGGGAAGGAGCGCGCTGACCGCCTCGGGAACTGGAGGGAGCGCGTCAACCTCTTCGGGAACTGGAGGGAGCACGTCGACCACTTCTGGAATGGGAGGAAGCACGTCAACCTGCCTCGGGAACGGGAGAGAGCGCGTCAACCGCCTCGGGAACTGGAGGGAGCGCGTCAACCTCTTCGGGAACTGGAGGGAGCACGTCGACCACTTCTGGAATGGGAGGAAGCTCGTCAACCGCCTCGGGAACGGGAGAGAGCGTGTCAACCGCCTCGGGAACTGGAGGGAGCGCGTCAACCTCTTCGGGAACTGGAGGGAGCACGTCGACCACTTCTGGAATGGGAGGAAGCACGTCAACCGCCTCGGGAACGGGAGAGAGCGCGTCAACCGCCTCGGGAACTGGAGGGAGTGCGTCAACCTCTTCGGGAACTGGAGGGAGCACGTCAACCGCCTCGGGAACTGGAGGGAGCGCGTCAACCGCCTCGGGAACTGGAGGGAGCGCGTCAACCTCTTCGGGAACTGGAGGGAGCACGTCGACCACTTCTGGAATGGGAGGGAGCACGTCAACCGCCTCGGGAACTGGAGGGAGCGCGTCAACCGCCTCGGGAACTGGAGGGAGCGCGTCAACCTCTTCGGGAACTGGAGGGAGCGCGTCGACCTCTTCGGGAACGGGAAGGAGCGCGCTGACCGCCTCGGGAACTGGAGGGAGCACGTCAACCGCCTCGGGAACTGGAGGGAGCGCGTCAACCTCTTCGGGAACTGGAGGGAGCGCGTCAACCGTCTCGGGAACAGGAGGGAGCACGTCGACCACTTCGGGAACGGCAAGGAGCGCGTCGACCGCCTCGGGAACAGGAGGGAGCGCGTCGACCGCCTCGGAGACCGGAGAAAGTGCGTCGACCTCCTCGGGAAGGAGCTGCGAAGGAGGTGTGTCCGTTATCCCCAACACCCACAGACTGAGCTAGTGGCATAGTGCCACAAAGTCCTCCAATTCTGCCACCAGAGACTGCTGGGCTTCCACCCCCAGCCCCAGAGACTTGGGGAGGTGTGGGGTCCTACCAGACTACCATGGGGACTGGAAATTATCCGATTAGTCTATTAATCGTTCCAATAATCTGTAACTAATTAACTATTAAAATAGTTGTTAGTTTCAGCCCTAGATTAATTAGATGTGCCTAACTGCAGTTGTTTACTTACACATTTTGTCTCATATTTTACTTCAAGATGTCCCAGAAAGATGAAGCCAAGCAAGAGCTGGAAAGTACCACCAGCCCCAAGACATTGGGATCATCATTGATGGTGTGGAAGTCCTGAATGAGTTGCCTTCTGTGGCAGCTGGAGTAGCAGTGGTCTTTGGACTACCCAAGGGGATTCAGGTACACCTTTGAGGCTTTTCAGAAGATCCTGATGGAGCTTGATCTAACAAGGTAACGGCTAAGATTCGTAAACTTAATTGTGAACTCCACATTGCACAGTAATATGTGTGCATGCACAAGCCAAGAAGTTTTATGGCAGTTTAAGTTTTTGTTATTTTGTTCGGCCTTTTTAATTTGGTCTTAGAGAGACAACACTGCTTCCAGAACGCAACATTTCATTTACAGTTCAGATAGCATAGAGCTAGCAGATGTATAGATTTACTGCCATGTGCGTTTGTCCTGTTCTCTTTGCTGGGTAGGCCATCTATATTTTATTTGTCTTGCATTTTGTTAAGGTTGGTGAAGGACCCCAAAAGCACGACACAGCCAAAGACAGTTCAAAATGCCCGAAGGGCAGAGTTTATTAGAAGCAGTTAAATAAACAGGCTGATCCGGTGCACCGGATCTCCAACGGGTGAAACTGAAAGTCCTGTCTTTCAACCCGGAACTGTCACTGCAGCCGGAGACGCGGAGATGTATATATATATGTCTTGAGTTTATATCTGTGTTGAAAACATTGCAGCAGATTTTCAGTTCAAAAACCATAATAATAAAGATTGCACATTGGAAAGGGAGATTTCAGTTGCCAGAGGGTGATAGCAGTTTCTATCTTTACCTTTCATGTTTATTTCTTTCACATTGTATGGATACAGTGTATGTACCAAATTTGTTTTAGGATTTATAAATTGGTTTAAACACACAAATCTTTGTCCAGGTTGCAAGTTTTATACCATATACCTGTCTCTAAAAACTGTGCCATTACACTAAATCTGTATATTGATAATCCTCTTGATTGATTATGGTTAAAATGTTTAAAAACAATAAATAATTTTAAAATAATAGTTGGACAACTGTCTTTTCTTTCATAGGAAATTCAAATCATTTTTGAAGTGAATGAAACGTAAAAATATAGTTTAATTAGATGTAAATTAATTAACTGGTGTCAACACCAACATATTCATTCAGGTTAATTTGGCTTAATGTAAATACATTAGGTTGATTCAATTTCAATATATTAGTTTGGTTAAATAACTGAAATATGGTTGTATGTGAAGACACTTATTTGGATCAAAGCTAATATTTAAGATTCAATCAAGTGCACTAATACGCTTCACATCAATATAAAAGAATCACCTTAATGCCAAGTGACTCAATTTAGATTCTATGAAGTCAAATATTTTAGATGTGAAAATTGGACATCATTTTTATTTTTGAATTTGAGCAAGGTTATTCTTTTTACAGTGTACATAGATTGGCTTTAAGAAAAATGTTATTTTTTTGTTGGTATAGAACTTTTAAAAAGGAACTGAACCCATTATTATTAGCATCACTCAATCAAACATTAAAAAAAGGAGTGCTTCCCCCCTCATGGAAAGAGGCCATTATCACTGTTTTCCCCAAGGAAGGTAAAGACAAAGAATATTGTAAAAATTACAGACCAATATCGATATTAAATTGTGATTACAAGATTTACACATCAATTCTAGCCAACAGATTTGATACCTTCATGATAGAACTTATTCACGAAGATCAATCTGGATTCATCAAAGGGCAACAGACCCAGGACAATATAAGACGGACACTGTATATAATAGAAGAAGTACAAAGGAAAGGAGAAAAAGGCATATTAATAAGCTTAGACGCTGAAAAAGCTTTTGACAGCGTCAGCTGGAGATTTCTGTACCTTTGCTTGGAGAAATTTGGCTTTAAACCAGAATCAATATCGTGTGTTAGAACATTATATCAGGACCCAATAGTGAGAATAAAGGTAAATGGCAACCTTACTAAATGGTTTAAGTTAGAAAGATCCACCAGACAGGGCTGCTGTCTTTCCCCTACCCTATTTACACTCTTTATTCAACCTCTAGCACAAGCAGTGAGGCAAAATGAGGATATAGAGGGAGTAAATATGAGAGACACAGAACACAAAATTTGGCTATTCGCAGATGACGTCTTGATATATTTAAAACAACCAGACATCAATCTACCAAAATTGATGACATTATTGAAATCCTATGGGTACCTTTCAGGTTACAAGCTAAATGTAGAAAAAACACAGATCTTATCCATTAATTATTCCCCATCTATAGAAACACAACAAAGATATAGTTTTAAATGGGACAAAAAATACATTCATTATTTAGGAATAAAAATCACAAAAAAATCTATCTGAATTATATGAAACAAATTACAAACCTTTAAACCAAGAAATCTTTAAGGATATGGAAAGATGGGAAGTTCTGATGTTAGATTTTAGCTCAAGAATAGACATTATTAAGATGAATGTGTTGCCAAGGATTTTGTATTTGTTTCAGTCTTTGCCAGTGCCAATTCCCCCTTTACAATTTATAGAGTGGGACAAAAAAATCTCAAGATTTATTTGGAAGGGCTACAAACCAAGAATTAAATATACAACACTTCAAATACCGAAAGATGGGGGAGGCTTAGCGTTGCCAAATCTTAAAGAATATTACTATGCTGCACAGCTCCATTGGTATGCTGGTGTGTTACAGATTGTAACATGGATGGAAGGAGATCGAGTTAAATAAAGAGAACGGTCATGTACAGAGTATGATAGCCAATAGAAATATGTACAAGGAAAAAGAAGGAACGCTGGATCCAATCACCAGATTCACCTTGGAGATCTGGTTTAAAGTAGTACGGACGTATAGACTTGAAAATGAGATAAAAGTTTTGAATTGGATGGCTTATGATACCAAGTTTAAACCAGGAATTCTGAATCAAAAATTCAAACAATGGGCAAATAGGGGCCTAACTATATTAGATATAATAATTGAAAAAAGAGATATCAAAAGCTTTCCTAAATTAAGAAGAGAATATGACTTAGAACAACAAGATTTTTACATGTATCTACAAATCAGAGATTACTTTAACAAAGAAATAAAACCAGACCTCCCAGGTGAACCAAATAAAGTGATTGTGACACTATGTAATGCATACAAGAATAAATCTGGAAGAGTAATATCTGAATTGTACCAAGGTATGGTAGCAAATAGAAATACTTCAACTTTATATGTAAGAGACAAGTGGGAAAAAGAATTAAAGGAAGTAATAACTGAAGATATGTGGTACATTATATTTAAAACACAGCAAACAACTAGCAGTTCCAGAATGTGGAAGGAGTTTTGTTGGAAAAACATAGTAAGGTTCTTTATCACACCAAAAATGAAAAAAGGAAGACCACCTGCTCTACAACTATGCTGGAGACAGTGTGGGGAACAGAATGTGGGTCACGCACATGTTTTTTGGCATTGTTTTAAAATATTAAAATACTGGGATGATGTGTGGAAAGAGATGACAAAAATACTAAGTTATGAATTACCTAAAACATGCACCGTATTATACTTAGGAAATGTAAATCGAAAAAACATTCATGACAAGGACTGGTATCTGATTAAGATTTTGCTGGCAGCTGCAAAAAAAGCCATTACAAGGAAATGGCACAAAGAAGACCCACCTACTTGATGAGATATACGTTATGCAGAGACTCACACATATTATAAGACTACAACAAACAATATGGGAAGACAGATGGGAAAAATGGACTATCTATAAATACCATCATAAAGACTGAATGCTAACTAATGCTACTGACACTGTGTGTTATGTGTATTGTATTGTATTATAAAGTGAAAAAATTAATAAATCATAAGTTAAAAAAAAAAAAAAAAGAAAAATGTTATTTTGGGCTTTTGGTACCAAAACACACCAGGCTTTATGTAATGCTGGCATGAATCATAGAGGTGAATGATACCAGTACTGGTTTTTTAGAACAAAAATCAACATTCTTAGCTTCGTCATCAATGCTCTTTAGGTCAAAGTATATCCTGGTGAAATTAGAGCAGCCCTGGACCAAAGGAAATTGCAGACATATCATGGTGATTTTTCACACACATTCAGAATCCTGTCAGTTACTAAACCTCTTACTGATTCTAATATCGGCTAAGTTTCAGGGAGGGAGCTGACTTCACTGTGATGACAAAAAACGCTATACACGTTGTACTAAGTTCAGCTGTGTACTTTCAGGTCAGCTTTTGTCTCAGCAAGCAGGGCACTCTCACCCGAGACTATTTTTCAACGTGCCTGAGGCGAGAAGAATAAAGCTGGTGTTTTCTGCTTCTAAACAATGCGGCTCTCATCAGACTGTGTCCTACTTTGAGATAAAAATAAAAAACCCTATAAGTGACTAGCATCTGTTGTAACTCAAACTGATCGTGATACCTGAAAAAAATGAATAAATAAATAAATAAATACCCTTACACTGAGAGAAAAAAGGCAAACACTTGTAAGTCAGTAAAAAGAAAGATACTTGGTAACATGTCCTAGTTTCTTTGAAAAATAAAGATGAATCGGTCCCTTTTTAGCCTTAAGATTGATTGGTCTTCCTAAATGGATATTTTAACAAGCTCTGACAAAAATAAAAGAACAGTGAAAAAAGAGAGAGATGGATGGAGCAAAGGTACAAAATAAAAGATGGACATTTTGCCTCATCATTTTGGAAGGCACCTTCTTTTTTTGCAGCCGTTTGTTGGTGTCCATCACTGAAGCATGTGTGGAAGTGTGGAAGCTGCAGATTTAGACATCCTGCTGTTAATATGGGAGCACTTGACAGACAGTGTCCAACAGTCTTTTAGTGTTCAATATATTTATTATCTTTTAGACAGAAGTGTACAAAAAACAACAATAACATCATATTGATGAGGAGAGAAAAAGATTATATATGTACACAAGTGTACTTATACCTCTGTATGTATATGTCTATAGAAAAAAGAAGAAAACAAAACATCCACCCCATGCAAGAACAGTCTTCATCCTCACTGTCACTTACAAGAATAAAAAATAATAATAATAAAAGAAAGGAAACAGTCTGTGAAACACAAATATATACCTACAGCCTAGGAACTAATTAGAGAGAAAAACAAAAAGAAAAACAACTGAAAATCACTCTTGTACCTTTGTTGATGGTTGGTTGAAAAAGGTCAGAAAAGGCCCCCACACCTGATGAAATTTCTTTTCAGAACCCCTCAGCACAAATCTAATTTTCTCTAGTTTAAGATGATACAATACATCTTTCACCCAATGTGAAACAGTAGGCGGAGTAACATCCTTCCATTTCAAAAGGATCAGACGGCGCGCCAACAGAGTTGAAAAGGCTATAAGCCTCTGACCCCCTACAGGTAGGCCTAACCCTTCACCAGTGACCCCAAAAAGCATCAAAAGGGGATTCAAAGTTATATTTACACCAAGTACACAAGAAAGTGCTTTGCCAACACCCTCCCAGTACTGCTGTAGTTTGGGGCAGAGCCAGAACATATGGATTAAAGTGGCTTCTTCCAGTTTACATTTGTCACATATTGGATCAATATGAGCGTACATTTTTGCCAGTTTGGATTTATGAATATGAGCTCGGTGTACCACCTTGAACTGAATAAGAGAGTGTCTTGCGCATATTGAAGATGAATTAATTTTCTTCAAGATTTTCGTCCAGTCTGCTTCACTGATATCAATTTTGAGGTCTTGCTCCCAAGTCTCTTTAATAGCAACCATGGAAAGAGATTTTAAACCAGAAAATAGACATAACATTCTAGAAATAGCTTTTTTTTTTTTGGTTGGGTTAAATGATATCACCTCGTCAATAGTGTTACAGGGAGGTTTGTCAGGGAACCCAGGGATGGAAGCTAAAACAAAGTGCCTTACTTGTAGGTATCTGAAAAAATGGGAGGGTGGTAAGTTATATTTAACAGACAATTGTTCGAAAGAAGCAAATTAGTTTTTGATATAGAGGT
The DNA here is from genome assembly GCA_018398805.1 of Hirundichthys speculiger. Lineage (NCBI taxonomy): Eukaryota > Metazoa > Chordata > Actinopteri > Beloniformes > Exocoetidae > Hirundichthys > Hirundichthys speculiger. Next base: position 297,148 of record JAGFBZ010000068.1, on the reverse strand, counting down.
CTTTAAACATTTTCAGCCCCTGTCTTTGCCATACATGGAATGTGGCATCTAGTGTGGAAGGAGAAAAAAAGGTGTTTGATGCTATTGGGCTGGAGAGACTCATACCTTGGAGATCAAATATTTTCTAAATTGTATGTAAATTTTAACAGAATTATGGACAACAGGATTATTAAATGTTATGTTTGAAGGTAGTGGAACTGATTACAGCCTGTAGGGACAGGGGGCTACAGGAAAGCTTCTCCATCTCCACCCATTTTGGTACACTATTACCAGAATAAAAATGCACCCAAAAAGACAAGCCACAAAGATTAGCAGCCCAGTAGTAATATCTAAAATTTGGAAGTGCTAGGCCTCCATCTTGCTTTGACTTCTGCAGATGTTCTGTACGCAAGCGAGGTTTCTTACTGTTCCAGATAAAGGATAGTATCACTGAGTCAAGCTTCTTAAAATAAGCATTGGTAATAAACACAGGGAGGTTCTGAAATAAATATAAATACCTGGGTAGTACAACCATTTTAACAACGTTCACTCTCCCAACCAATGAGATTGGCAGAAGTGACCAGCTGGATAGATCCTGCTGGACTTTATGTCGCAGTACATCAAAATTGTTTTTAAAGAGATCACTAAAGTTTCTTGTTACAGTGACCCCGAGATAAACAAAAATGTTAACTACTATTTTAAAAGGTACTGTAATGTTTTTTAACGTTTTATCAGTCAGATTCAATGGCACTAATTCACTCTTATGTATCAGTTTCAGTTTGTATCCTGAGATTTTTCCAAATTTTGCAAGAAGCTCCAGAATGAGGGGAATGGTAGTCTCGGCCTTGGACACAAATAATAGCAGATCATCGGCATACAGTGACAATTTATGTTCAATGCCAAATCTTGTAATACCTTGGAGAGTAGGGTTATTTCTTATTGATATGGCTAGAGGCTCAATAGCCAGCACAAAAAGAAGGGGGCTGAGAGGGCATTCCTGACGAGTGCCACGATAAAGCCTGAACAATTTTGAAAAGTGGTTATTTGTTAGTACCATTGCAGAAGGGCAGGCATACAGTAGTTTAACCCATGATATAAATATATCACCAAACCCAAACCTACGTAGCGTCTCAAATAAGTATCCTCACTCCACTCTATCAAATGCCTTCTCTGCATCCATGGAGAGAAGACATTCAGAGTCGGTCTGGCAGGAAGTGTACATGATATTAAATAAACGACGGACACTGAAAAAGGAGTGCCTGTCTTTCAGAAAACCAGTTTGGTCTGATGACACAATATAGGGTAATACTCCTTCCAAACGGCGGGCCAATATTTTGGCCAAGATTTTATAATCACAGTTTAAAAGCGAGATTGGCCTGTAAGATGCACACTCTAAGGGGTTCTTATCTTTTTTTGGAAGCAGAGTTATACAGGCCTGATTTAAAGTATCAGGAAGAGTCCCTCTATTTATAGAATCTATGCACACTTTTGCAAAGACAGGTGCTAACTGTGTAGAAAATGCTGCATAAAACTCACTTGGCAGGCCGTCAGGGCCTGGTGATTTCCGGGGCTGTAATGACTTGATTGCTCCTTCAAGCTCCTGCAACTGTATTGGTGCATCCAAGGCAGTGACTTGATCTAGAGATAAGGTTGGAATTGGCAGATCTCTAAAATATTTAAATAAAGAAGAAGAATCACAAGAACCATTAGAACTATAGAGATCACGATAGTAATGTTGAAATGCTTCATTTATTCCTAACTGGTCAGTGACAATCTCACCATCCTGCGATTTCACCCCTTTAATTACTTGCTTGGCCCTGGAACCTTTCAGTTGTCTTGCCAGAATCTCCCCTGCCTTGTCCTCGTGCTCATAAATATTACTTCGATTTCTTAGCAGTAAGTTTTCAATAGTATATGAGGTAAGTATATTCTGTTCCGTATTTAACTTTAAACGTTCTTTATACAGATCTGGAGAAGGAGATTGTGCATTCCTCTTATCTAAATCTGCTATTTGTTCTCCCAACTCTACCTGTTTCAACTTAGAATTCTGTTTTTTTGTGGGCCATGAATGATATTACCTGTCCTCTTAGATACGCCTTAAGAGTCTCCCAGACAGTCGCCATGGAAACATCTGGTGTCATTTTAATATCTAAAAACAAAGAGATTTGCTTGAACATGAAGTTCAGAAAGTTTTCATCTGATAGCAGAAGCGTATTAAATCGCCACATCCGTCTTGGTAGCATAGCGTCGGGTATGTTTAGATTGAGTAAAAGAGGAGCGTGGTCAGATACTACTATACGGTAGTATTCACATGACTGAACCTCCGCTATTAATTTGTTATCAATAAAAAAATAATCAATTCTGCTATAGGTTTGATGAGCACAGGAAAAGAAAGAGTATTGCCGGTCAGTTGGGTGTAAAAAGCGCCAGATATCTGAGATGCCATAAGTGGAAAGAAATTACTGTATATAAGAAACAGCTTTAGATATTGTGTATCCAGGCCTACAAGATGACCTATCCATCCCAGGGTCCAATCAAAGATTAAAACCCCCTCCCATAATCAGCAGGTGTGAATTTAAGCAAGGGAGCTGATTAAAGACATGAGAACAAAACTCAGGGTCATCACTGTTTGGGGCATATATGTTGGCTAGGATGACTTTATGATTGTAAAGTTTACCGGTTACTAAAACATACCGTCCATTGGGGTCAGCTGTAATTGTGGAAGGCGTGAATGAGATATTTTTATGTACCAATATTGCAACACCCCGAGCCTTACCTTGAAAGGTTGAATGGAAGATCTGGCCTACCCATCCACATTTCAGCCTCGCTTTGTCTGAATGCTTGAGGTGCGTTTCTTGAATAAATGCTATTCCTGTACTTAAATTTCTCAGGTGTGTAAGGGCCCTCTTCCTCTTAACTGGGTGATTCATTCCTTTAACATTCCATGTGATTATATTAAATGAACTAGCCATTATAATCAAATAAAAAATTCAGATTTTGAAATAAAAATACACAACCAATTTTTATACTATATTAACTCCTTACCATTCCTGTATAATTTGCATAAAACGCCTATCCAAGACATACCCAAAGTAAATTGAAAGCTGATCTTGAACCGTTTGTAGCACATGGATGGTTTTGGTCTCTTTTGAAAGGTAACACTATGAAGTTTTTCCCCCAACTGTCACTTGAATCACTGTAAGTGCTACTAGCATTGAGTAATCTAAGTTTCAACGCACTGAAATATAAGTTTTTTATTTCCGCCTGAATTTTTTTTGTAAACAGATGTCTGCAGATGAGTGCAGCTGTGACTTATTAGCTGGAAAACACAATGGGACCACAGCATGAAGCCTTACCTAGTGCAAGTTCATATTTGATAACAATATCACTAAAAATGAGTATTTTACACACGTTTTTGTAAGAGTATGTCTGGGCGTTTCCAAAAATGGCCATTTGGAGACTCCAAAATGGCACTTGGATAAACATGGCCACATACCTCGGATAAAAGGACATAACTCTTGAACGCTTCATCGTACAGTCATAATCTTGGCCTCTAATGAAAGGTGACACTTAGAGGTATCCTATCCCACATTCAGATTCACTATCAATATTGCTGAAAAAAAGTTACTGAAACATAAAGCTAAACTTTGCATATAAAAAGAGTCAAAACAAGTGTGGTTGTGGAAAATGTAATTTATATTAAAAAATGACTATCTTTTACAACACAGCAAACTATTCACATATTTAAACATATTTACAATTATAACCATTTACAGGTTGGCAGCATGCCAGTCACTGTAGCAATCTCTAGTCGGTATCAAGCACAAAGGCACATCACATGAGGAGCATTTCAACTGTGTTTTAGCATGACAGTGCCTGCACTTCAGCCTACCAGTAGTCCTCTGCCCACTGATAAAAACCAGTATGTGATGTGCTCCACACGGAGCAGGAGGTGGGACGGGTCTGGCTGTGGAGGAAGACCCTGCTTCTGCCAGCTGCTCGGCGAGGGTCTCCCAGAATGCCTTCTGGTGCAGAGGGATCTCTCCTCTCCACCCATACACCTGGAACAACAATGAAAAAAATATATACAAAAACATAAATATGTGCAACACAATAATTGTTTCATTTCAAAATGAATACACAGTTGAATATACAGCACATACCGGCTGTACTCCTTCACAGCTGGTGGAACTGAGATGTCCTTCATCTGCCAATGTCCATCTGCACCTTTGACCCTCAAAGTGACCACTTTCTGACTGGCTCCCAATCCACATCTGAATCCTCAGATGAATGCCCATTATGTGAAAATAAAGAAATAAGTCATTTACAAAATGTTCCATCTTTTCTGTATTGTACTACTTTGCACAATGAAACACCCCCCCACCCACACACACACACACCCCAACAAACAACTCACACATACTCCTCCCCCCACACACACATAAACAAAGGCCTTTGTATTTATTCAAAGTAAAGCTTGTTTATGTCGAAATATACAGTAATACGTAATATAATATGAATAACTACCAATTATGATACAATATATATGTAATGATATAATATAAGCTGTAATATAAGTCACAATTTAGTCAAATACTTACGTATGCAGAGCAAAATCGAGACATTTTCTCGACGGAGGAAATGTCTTCTGCGCAGGCGTGCGCTCTGTTATCTGATCTTATCTGATCTCCTCTCCTGACACGTCACTTTCACGACGAGCAAATTCCTCCTCTTACTTCTTGGACAGTCCTTTTCACCATTTTATACAATAAATACGCTCCCAAACGGTGAGAAATAAGCCACAATGCGTGCGCCCCGCTGTTACGCGCAGTCAGGCGGGTTCATGAGGCCAGGTAATTACCATTTATGCTCAGGTTTCTTTGTTTACTCTTTATCTCCACTCCCTCGAGCGTCACATTGTTGTTTTTAGAATTTCATTGGCTATTCAATGCGTCAGTCATCAGCACGATTGATTCTAACTGGCTGATTTTTTCATGAAGCAAAATAGGACATGGCTTCGTTTCAACGTTGGCCCTTATTGGCTATTGTAGGCTGTGGACAGGACAGGGAAGCTGCTGTATGGCTGTATGAGGTGTCAATCGAAAATTCAGATGACCCCCTCCATTTTAAGACCAGAGTTAGTTACTGAACACCGACCAGCTACCAGTGGCGTTTTTGTGGATATTTTCTGGTATAATAATGCATTTTGGACTAAATACTTTATTGGATTGGATCGACTGGACCTTTGTGAGTTAACCAGACCATTTTTGTGGGAATATTTTTTAACGGACGACTTTTATAACGCTCATTAATTGAGTTGCGTCGATTTCGTAACTGCTTGTTTGTTTGTTTGTGGTGTGACAAAGGCATTGATTGTAACTGCTGTTATGATTATATCCTGATTGAATCACAAGAATCTTAGCTTTCCAAAGATATGTCGCATGAGTGCCTCACATAACATATGAGCTGTGTAAATTACGGTTTAGTTTTGGAAACTACAGAAATTCAGACTGACGGCCCGCAGGCGGGTTTAAAGGCCCGAAAGTCCTAGCTGTGTACAGTAAAAAGGAAACAAAGAGAAAGCAGGAAAGTACCAGGAAAATATATAACATTTTCATTCACAGAGACAGTGCAACAAGGTGTCCCCGCCCCATATCCCCAGGTGAAATTAGTTGCTAGAACGAACATCACACCTACCCTAACTAACTGCAATACTTTTCTATGTAATCTCCCCATCAGATAAACCCCTCCATCCCATTTAGTTAAATGTCATATAGAACCCCACATAACAAACCACTTTTTGTACCTTCATCGTGAACATTGAACATGTAGGCTATTTTATTACCTTTATGCCTTTGTCAAAACAATGTACTCAGTGGAGATAAACTTAACATGGTTCATGAATAACACACAGCAACACTCACCACTTGAGACTGAAATGTCAACACATTATAGTGCCAGAACTAACCGGTCAAGAGTTCTTAAAGTCCTCCACAAACTTCTCTGCTTCTGTCACTGAGCTGAATGCAGTGCGTGTGCCATCGGTGTTGACAATACGGAGCCGCGCAGGAAACAGCAGTGCAGGTTTCAGTCCCAACTTATAAAGTACTGACATCACCGGAGCATATTTCTTCCTTTGACTGACCACGTCGGGGCTATAATCCTCATAGATCCTGAATGTGTTGTTCTGAAACCTCAGATCACCCTTCTTCCTCGCCTCCCGAATCACCAGTTCCTTGTTGTTGTAGCGATGAAAACAGATGATAACTGGCCGAGGCTTACCTCCGGCTTGGGGGCGAGGCTGCGGTGCGCACGGTCCAACTCTGGGGGTGAGGAGAAAGTATCCGGTCCAAAAACGTCCTGTTGCAGTTTCGGGAAAAACTTGCTGGGTCGCGGACCTTCAATCCCCTCAGGAAGACGGATAAGACGGACGTTGTTTCTCCTACTTCTCCCCTCCATCTCGGTTAGCCTTGACCTTAGTTTAGCATTATCAGCCTGCAGCCTTTCACAGCAAGCCTCCACTTCAGCTAGACGTTGACAGAATGTCTACGCATTGTCTTCCAGAGAGTTCAGACGTTCATCGTGAGTGTTAACGATCTCCTGGAGTCCGTCCAACTTCCCGTTCACTTCTTCAAAAGATTTTTTAATCTCAGCTAGCATGGACGTCTTGGTTCGGTTAGCGAGTCAATTAAATCATCCTTGCTAATGCTGCTAGTAGCCACGGCAGCTACCGGCTCAGGTTTTTCACTCACTTTGGCAACTTTAGGTGGCATGGTAAGGCAAAAAGAAAACTACGTCTTATCAGGGATAGAAGCCGGACAGTCGCGAGAGAAGATACAGGATATTTCGTTACATAGGTGGGTTTATAAAGTTAAAGGCAGTGGGAGCTCGAGGCAATCGCGTCCTACTCCATGTTCGCCGACCCGCTCAAACAGTCTTTTAGGAAACAATTCCCGCCTTCTTGTTGAATAAAATGATTGTCTTAACACTCAGCAGATTTTGAGACCCTTTTTTTCATTAACAGTTTACATGCAATGACAAGTAAACATCCATCCATCCATCATCTATACCCGTTTCATCCTTGAAGGGTCACGGGGATCTGCTGGAGCCTATCCCAGCCGTCTATGGGCGAAAGGCAGGGGTACACCCTGGACAGGTCGCCAGTGACAAGTAAACATTCAAAGTTAAATTAATTCAAATGTGAGGAAAAGGTAAATACAATTGACATTTAGATATGACACATTTGATTTAGAATATTGCTTTGATGACTAGTGTTTGCCTCGTAGTATACCACATTTTAAATACTTATTTTTCCTTCATTTAAGGACTGAATTTAAGATGAAAATAATGGTCTTGTTGTTGAAAAGTTGAAAGCAGCACTGTAACCTTGTTTGAACTTGAGTTCTTGAATATTTCTTATCTCAGCAGTGCAAACTAGAAATCCATCATCACAGCTCAAAATGAATAAGCTGTGCTTTAAGTTCTATCACTTATTTATGTTTGTGCAACACATTGACACCTGGCCTTACCCATTCATTACTTTATGACAGACACTTAGCCATATCCATTAGTAAGAGATATAAATCACTTCTACATCCATTCAACTACAGGTTGTATTCTAACCTTGGCAGTCGATGCTATGAAGACAGATTATAAATATAAAGATCGATCAGGCTGAAATCAGTAGTTTCTTTGTTGAGTCACTATGTCTTAGCATATAATAAAATACCATATTTAAAATGACTACATGTTTGAAATCTACTTCTAAAAACAAATCACAAAAATGTAACTTTCTGATTTTATGTGAATGTGTGCTCTTTTCCAGTATTTAAGGAAAGAAGCATGTTGAGGAGAAAATAATATATATCCACATATTTTTTTAATCACTTGGTGAATGAAACATCTGAGTAAAACTGAGGATAAACTTAAATAACAAGACTTAGCTATGGCTGGAGTACAGTAAATTTTAATATCCATTTCTTTGCAAAGCGGTCACACATACACCATATTGCTAAAAGTATTGTCTCACCTGCCTTGACTCACATATGAGCTTTAGCTCCTCCCATTCCTGATCAATATGACGTGGCTCCATCTTTGCAGCTAGAACAGCTTCAACTCTTCTGGGAAGGCTGTCCACCAGGTTTAGGAGTGTGTTTATGGGGATTTTTGTCCATTCTTCCAGAAGAACATTAGTGAGGTCAAACACTGATGTAGAACCAGAAGGTCTGGTTCTCAGTCTCTGCTCTAATTCATCCCAAATCTGTTCTATTGGGTTGATGTCAGGACTCTGTGCAGGCCAGTCAGGTTCATCCACCAGACTCTTCCATCCATGTCTTCATGGTCCTTCATTTGTGCGCTGGTGCACAGCCATGTTGGAAGAGGAAGGGTCCAGCTCCAAACTGGTCCCACAAAGTTGGGAAAATGGAATTGTCCAAAATGTCTTGGTCTGCTGAAGCATTCAAAGTTCCTTTCCCTGGAACTAAGGGGCCAAGCCCAGATCCTGGTTTCCAGCTGCTGAAGAAGTTGCTGTCGTCTTTGACATATTTTTTGTTTAATGATGCGCCGAATGTTTGCTGTAGGTGAAAGATCTGGACTGCAGGCAGGCCAGTTCAGCACCCATACCCATATAATAGCTACAGTATGTGGTGTAGCATTGTCCTCCTGAAATACAGAAGGCCTACCCTAAAATAGATGTCCCAGGATCCCATAACATATTCAATTTAATTTTATTTGTAGGGTAGAATGGGGTAATGTGAGACACTGTTTAATGTGAGACACCCCCTGTATCTAAGCAACAGGATGCAGCTGTGGTCATTTGAGTGGCTGATTATCAAGGCTCATCCTTTTCACCGTGGCCAGGAAGAGCCTGACTCCGTGTTGTGGTAAGCATGTGTTTTGTACAAAAATACATTTTTGGGATGTAAAAGTAAATTTTTTGGTTTTCACCATAATTAACTCTGGTGCTAGAAGTAATTGATTCAAGCGGACAAACTCATATCCTGCATATTGTCGAACCTTTTAAAATGATGTGGTGCTGCTAGCCAAAGATTGGCCTGAATTCTGCAGAGAAGTTGTTTTAATAAAAAAGTGGCGGAGGGTTAAAATGAGACAATTGCCATGGGACAAAGTAAGACACTGCTTCACTTTCCCCTGGAGGCAAAGTGAGACAAAAAATAAGCTTTGTTTTTTGTGTTTAAAACAGTATGAAAAATCCATCATGCCAAGGAAATCCAACAGGAAGACAACCTGGGACCACTGAGGTCATGGAGAAAAAGAGGCCCTTAAGATGTGTTTCAAAGGAGCCAAATATTGACAAATCGAGCCTCCTTAGATTTATAACAAAGAAGCAGCTGGGCCTGGACCTGTGGTACTGTGGGGTGGGACTCAGTAGCCATGGCAACGAGAATTTTCACAGATGAGATGGAGGAAGAACTCGCCAAACACCTGAAAGAACTTGCTGAACAGTCCTATGGGCTCTCTCCAGGTAAGTGTCCCACACTGGCCTTTGAGTATGCAGACAAGAACCATGTCCCCATGGAGACAAGAACCGTGTCCCCATGCAGACAAGAACCATGTCCCCATGCAGACAGAAACCATGTACCCATGCGGACAAGAACCATGTCCCCATGCGGACAAGAACCATGTCCCCATGCGGACAAGAACCATGTCCCCATGCGGACAAGAACCATGTCCCCATGCAGACAGAAACCATGTTCCCATGCGGACAAGAACCGTGTCCCCATGCGGACAAGAACCATGTCCCCATGCAGACAGAAACCATGTACCCATGCGGACAAGAACCGTGTCCCCATGCGGACAAGAACCATGTCCCCATGCAGACAGAAACCATGTACCCATGCGGACAAGAACCGTGTCCCCATGCGGACAAGAACCGTGTCCCCATGCGGACAAGAACCGTGTCCCCATGCGGACAAGAACCATGTCCCCATGCAGACAAGAACCATGTCCCTGTATGTAGCTCTGTATGTAACCTACAGATCAAACATGCCATTAATTCTGAACTTTCTGTTTGTTTCAGGTGGTGACACAAAGAGGAAAAAGGCAAGTTGGTTCCATCACATCGGCCAAGAGAGGGGAACTGGTAACTCTGGTCTGTGCTGTTAATGCTGCTGGGGACGCTGCACCTCCGATGCTGGTCTTTCCCAGAGTAGAGTTTAAAGACTGCTTCATGATCAATGCATCTCCAGGAGCAAAAGGTACATCCACCAGAACAGGACTGATGAATGGAGATAACTGGGCCGAGTTCCTCGATCACCTGATAAACCACACTTACTGTTCACCTGACCCCCTCATGGACAATCTTAAAGCTCACATATCACTCAGGGCAGTAGAAATCGCCAGGAGAAATGGTATCGTTATGCTCACTCTCCCACCTCACACATCCCATCGCATGCAGCCTCTGGATGTGGACGTGTACGGCCCGTTCAAAGCCCAATACAGCCGAGCTCTCGATGGGTGGATGCGATCGAATCCTGGCAAAACAGTCACCATCTACCAGGTTGCAGGACTTGTGAGTCAAGCCTTCATGACAAACGTGACACCACAAAACACAACTTCTGGGTTTAGGTCCACTGGAATTTTCCCAGACAATCGTGACATTTTCCCAGATGAAGCGTTTGCACCATCCGTTCCGTCAGACCGGCCAAACCCTGAACTACAGCCTGCCACCGGAGATGCTCCACCTCTGGGAGAAGTTATTGAAGACCTGCACCCTTCAGATGATCCGCCTGAAGATGAACCTCCTCCCTCTGCAGATAACGCAGCCTCCCGTATGAATTCGCCCGCTCCCGCGCCAGCTGACACGGATCCAGGACCTTTAACTAACCGGCCTGGTTATGTCCCTCCACAGGAAATCATCGCGCTTCCAAAGTTCACCCCCAGAAAACAAACCAGACGGAGGTGAAGACCACTATCCTCACCAACACTCGTGAGATGCAGGCACTCGACAGGGCTTTAGAAGAAAGACGTAGCAGGCTGCAGAGGAAGTGCAAAAGAGGGGAGAAAAAGGTGAACCAATCCAGAGCTTTTGAAAAGACACGTAATAGACTGATGAGAAAATGCGAAGGAAGGGCAAAAAATCGGAGCTAATCCGAGGACGTGAGTGGATATAATCTGAGTTTCCCCTACTGTGGGAGTGGTTATTTTCCTCTAAGTCTAATAAAACATTTTTTGAATGATAATTTGCATTATTTGTGTTTGTTCAGTCATCTCCAGAGTGGTGGAAAAAATAAGGAGATCACTTTACCTCAGGGTGGCTCGTTTTACCCCACGCTGGCCCGCTTTACCCCCTTGAAATCTGGGCTTTGTCTCAGTTTACCCCATAGCTGGGGTAAAATGAGACACTTGACCTCTTTTTATACAAACAATCCAATTTTTACCTTCTTTAGTCCGGCAAACATTCTGATCGTTTCCGTCCTTAGGAATCATCCTAAATTAAAGAAAAATGTGTTAATTTTATAGACACATCAATTTAGCTTGCTTAGAGGGCAGAGGGGAGTAAAGACCGTCTCACATTACCCCACTCTCCCCTATAGCGTCTGTTACAATGTCAATTGTCTCTAGGCGTTTACAGAGACTCAGAGCATGACCCCCAAGCAAATATCATTAACTAAAATTATAATATTAAATCCAAATCAAGGATAATGGCAAGTAAAAAAAACTCCCACAGAGGGAGAAAAAAAACCTTTAAGCCAAACAGTGGCAAGGAAAAACTCCACTTTAAGAGGAAGAAACCTTGAGCAGGACCTGGCTCATATGGGGGGACCAGTTAATCCATTCCTCAGGTGTTTGGGACCAAAGACAATAACCTCTGTTTTTCCGAGTTTAGAAGCAAAAAGTTAGAGGACATCCAGGACTTAATGTCATTAAGACACCCTTGAAGTTTTGCCAACGGTTTTGTTTCCTCTGGTTTCATAGATAAGTACAGCTGCGTATCATCAGCGTAGCAATGAAAGTTTATGCAATGGCTCTGGATAATTTTTCCCAAGGGCAGCATGTATAAAGTGAAAAGGATTGGTCCCAGAACTGAACCCTGTGGGACGCCATAGCAGACCCTAGTCCGTGTAGAAGAGAAATCATTAACATGGACGAACTGGAACCTGTCAGATAGGTATGACTTAAACCAGCCTAATGCTGTCCCTTTAATTCCAACAGTGTGCTCCAATCTATGCAGCAAAAGGCCGTGATCAACGGTATCAAAAGCAGCTCTGAGGTCCAGCAGAACAAGGACAGAAACTAATCCATTGTCTGAGGCCATGAGGAGGTCGTTGGAGACTCTAATCAGCGCAGTTTCTGTGCTATGATGAGCTCTAAACCCTGACTGAAAGACCTCAAATAGATCATTTCTATGCAGGTGTTCTCCTAACTGGCTAGCAACTATTTTTTCCAGATAAATGGAAGGTTGGATATTGGTCTATAGTTTGCCAAGATGTCCGGATCAAGAGATGGTTTCTTGAGCAAAGGTTTTATAACTGCAACTTTAAAAACCTGTGGTACATATCCTAATTGTAGACAGACACATACACAGCAGTTAATCTGATCCAAAATTGATATACCAATAGAGGACGTAACATCTTTGAGCAGTCGAGTTGGGATGGGATCCAACAGACATGTAGATGTTAGAACATTAGCAGATACATGGTTGATTTATCTATTTTTAGTGGTCGGGGGCGGTCCTTGAGAAGCAGCAGAGAAGCATGTAAAGGGCTGTATATACTCTCGCGTCAATGTGTCGCCGTCAGCTTGTCGCAGAGGTGCCACCGACTGCAGCTCTGCATCCTGGCCTCCACCCTAGATCGTCAGGGGAGCTTCTAAAAGAATCGGCCAATGTCTTAGAAATAAGAGCTGGGATGAATGCCGCTTCTAATCAGACCAGGCTTTCACCAAAAATCAGCCCAATTTTCAATAAAGGCCACGTCATTTGCTGGACACCACCACAACAACCAGCGACGGAGCGATGACATGCGGCTAAACATATCATCACTGGTCAAATTAGGAAGGGGACCTGTCATGGCCTGGTCGGCCATAGCAGCCCTTGTGTATGTGTCTGTCAAGTTGGGATCTCTCCCTGTCTCTCGTCTGCTCTGTTTCCTGTTTAACTTTGAAGGTCTGTCTTGTCTCCATTGTTTTCTGCTTTGCTTCCTTCCCCTCATTTACCTTGATTCCCTGCACCTGTCTCTCATTTGTTCCTCTGTCTATTTAAGTCTTGTCATTGTCTCTATCTGTGCTGGTCTGTTATCTTGTGTTCCGTAAGTTTACCTGCCAGTTTGTCTACTTTTTCACCTGTCTGGATTTCTACTTTTTGTTGGATACCCTGTCTGGATTTTTGGTTATGTTTGGACTTTTGGTTTTTGTAAATAAAAAGCCTTTGTTTTGCACCCCTGCATTTGAGTCCTCCATTCTGCCTCACACCTTGACAGAACGGACCAGCCAAATAATGGACCCAGCAGGAGACCAACTCTCCCTCCTCGGTTTCTCCTGCCAGGAGTGGGACAGGGGAGATTATGGGGAGGAAGAGGATTCTCCCTTCTGGGGCACCCGGCTGGCGTTGGGGGGCCCCAAAAGCCTTCGGCGGGGAGGCCACAGTTCGGGGTTTGGCCCGGCAGAGAGGCCTCGGACTCATCCAATCGGACCCCCAAGACAATGCGAGGCCAGTCCTCGTGATCCAGGGTGACCCCACAGGCTGCCAGTCCTTGGGGGGGGGGGGGTCCCGTTGTGGTGGCAGTCCAGGAGGATGCACCTTATCCCTCCTGTCTCCGGGGCCATAGAGGAGGCTCACAGTCCATGCAGGGGGAGTAGGAGGCTTTCATGGGAGTAGGAGGCTTTTCATCATAGGCTCATGGCATTCATGGTGGGGACAAGGTATGAGAAGCGGTGGCTCTGTTTTTTGGACATTTTGTTAAAAGCTTGACCATCAAGCCCCAACTTCTCTCCTTTTCCACAATTGTCGCCCTGTCCTCAGACCTGATCCGGTTCAAGGAGGAGCTGACGGGCTCCCTTATATCTAATCCATGGACCCGACCCTCACCAGCACCCCTGCCTCTAGCTCTTGAGGTGGTTGACACCAACGCACTCTCTCCGGTTCCCGTGGTGGTCGACGCCTCTTCTCGGTTCTCGAAGTGGTTGACGTGCTCGCTCCGGTTCTCGGAGTAGTCGATGTGCTCCCTCCTGTTCTAGAAGCAGTCGACATGCTCCCTCCAGTTCCCGAGGTGGTCGAAGCGCTCTCCCGGTTCTCGAAGCGGTCGACGCGCTCTCTCCGGTTCTTGAAGTGGTCGACACGCTCTCCCTGGTTCTTGAAGCTGTCGACGCACTCCCTCCGGTTCTCGAAGCGGTCGACGCCCTCTTCCCACTTCCCGAGGTGGTCGACGCGCTCTCCGGTTCTCGAAGCGGTCGACGCGCTCCCTCCAGTTCTTTAAGCAGCCAACGTGCTCCCTCCAGTTCTCAAAGCGGTCTACGCACGCTCTCCCCAGTCTCCGAGGCGGTCGACACACTCCCTCCGGTTCTGGTGGTGGTTGACGCACCTTTCCTCGTCTCCGAGGTGGTCGACGCACGGTCGCCAGATCCCTTCCCAGAGGTGCTTGACGCACCTTTCCTCGTCTCTGAGGTGGTCGACGCACACTTGCCCGATCCTGTCCCTGAGGTGGTCAACGCACCTCTCCTCGTCTCCGAGGTGGTCGTCGCACGCTCGCCCGATCCCGCCCCAGTGGTGGTCGACACACCTCTCTTGGTCACCAAGGTGGTCAATGCACGCTCGCCCGATCCCGTCCCAGAGGTGGTCGACCCACCTCTCCTCGTCTCCGAGGTGGTCGTCGCACGCTCGCCCGATCCCGCCCCAGTGGTGGTCGACACACCTCTCTTGGTCACCAAGGTGGTCAATGCACGCTCGCCCGATCCCGTCCCAGAGGTGGTCGATGCACATCTCTTGGTCTCCGAGGTGGTCGACGCACCTTTCCTCATCTCTGCAGTGGTTGACTCATGCTCGCCCAGTTCCCATTCTGAGCTGCTGCA
This sequence comes from Hirundichthys speculiger, assembly GCA_018398805.1. Classification (NCBI taxonomy): domain Eukaryota; kingdom Metazoa; phylum Chordata; class Actinopteri; order Beloniformes; family Exocoetidae; genus Hirundichthys; species Hirundichthys speculiger. The sequence continues at coordinate 282,142 of JAGFBZ010000068.1, read as the reverse complement.
GCTGGAGCTGCAGTTGGCCGAGACTCTTTCTGGGCCACTGCAGCTCCTGCTGGGAGCTGCATGGGGCACCTCGTTACCTCCTGGTTCCAGTCCGCCGCTGTCGCAGCCATTCGCCTCGCCTGCTCCTGGTTCCAGCCTGATGCCATCGCGGCCGTCCACCTCGTCTACTCCTGGTTCCTGTCCGCCGACGCCGCCCGCCTCGTCTGCTCCTGGTTCCTGTCCGCCAACGCCGCCCGCCTCGTCAGTTCTTGGTTCCAGTCCGCCGACGCAGTCTGCCTCATCAGCTCCTAGTTCCAGTCCGGCTATGCCGTCTGCCTCGTCAGCGCCTGGTTTCAGTCCGCCGGCGCCGTCTGCCTCGTCAGTTCCTGGTTCCAGTCCAAGCCGAGGTCGCCCGCCTGAACTGTCTCTGTCATCTGCCCGGCGCCGAGGCCCCGCTTGAACTTTTTCTGTTTGGTATGAAGGCATAGTGACTGTGTGTGTGTGTTTTTTTTCTGGTACCCCTGCCTTCCAGCCCCCTCCACCACCCTCCCTGCTCTGCTCCCCTTTCTGAGTTTGTCCTGTTGTTTTGTTTTGGGCAGTCTGGGGCGGGGGGGGGGGGGGGGGGTACTGTCATGGATGGGGCTGGCCATGGCAGCCCTTGTGTGTGTGTGTCTGTCAAGTTGGGGTCTCTCCCTGTCTCTTGTCTGCTCTGTTTCCTGTTTTACTTTGAAGGTCTGTCTTGTCTCTGTTGTTTTCTGCTTCCTTCCCCTCGTTTACCTTGATTCCCTGCACCTGCCTCTCGTTTGTTCCTCTGTCTATTTAAAAGACTGCTGACACCAAAAATTAAAAACCTAAAATAAGCTTTGATTGTATAACTATGAGTATTCCTGATAGCTTTGATGATATAAATGATTGTCAACACTAAACTCTTCGTGTTTTATCCCGGTGTGATGTTACATTAATCAATCCGCCGCTCTCGGCAGCCGCCATATTGGCTATGACATCACAATGAGAACATCCTCATCAGGCAAGTACATTATGGCATGTCAGCAGAATGATGAGATCGAGCAATTTTCGGAATGTTCCGACCATTCCTCGGTCACTGAGGCTATTTTCGAAATAGACAGCGTGCAGGTGTGTCAAAGGAACTCGGGGGCATTTTGCCTATCGTTTTGAGCGTATCTGGACGAATGTCCCCCAGAGACAGCGGTGTCAGACTCTCCCTCAGAGCCAGAGACACATGAGGAGGGACCCAACGAACCCATCCCAGAAGAAGAAACTTTAATTATTATTATACAGTTAACCAAGGGTGTAACCATGGTATAGACATTGGGGGGGTCCAAATGAGAGCCCTCCCCCAGAATTTTTTTTAAAGGTGCATTTCCCACAGTTCTGTGATTTTTATTTTTTGACCATCTGAAATCACATTTAAAGGAATAGTTTGCAATTTCTCTGAGATAGTAGCGAATAGGATAGCTTCCAGCTGGGAAAAATTACATGCCTAAAGCATGTTGATGTAAATATTGTGATTGGAACGACAAAAAGTCCATAGCACACGATGGACTTTTAATTCCAAGTTAATTTGTATTTTGTTGATTTGTCTCAAAATGAATGTCTGCACATTTACACCGAAATGTTTAATGTGAATGAAATCATAGATTTGTACAAAAAATTAAATGTAAAATATTGATGTTACATTACCTTACACAATCCCTCTCCTTGTCTCTCTGTGCTGCCTGCATTATGACCAGATATTATTATTGTACCAGAGGAATAACTGACCCTGAGGATCATTTTAATTTGATACGTTGAATATTCTGCTTGTATTACTAGCGTTACACACACACACATACACACGACACACGGAGAGAGAAAACAGCAGCACACACGGAAGACACATCATATCAGATGATACAGTCTCTTCACTTCAAGCTAGCTAGCTCAACTAACAAACTGAGCCCTTTTTAACGAGTTAAATATTTCAAAATAATTAAAAAATTAACACACTCAGTATGACAACATCAGTCCTCTTTAGCTATCTAGTTGCTTACTGTCTGAAAAAACTTCGTATGTCCTGTTTTTTCTGCTTTTTGGGTAAAGACATTGCTCCCTCCTTTCTTTCACATTTAACGCTCTATTGTTTCGTCTGTCGGAGCCGCTTCAAACCGAGAGGCGTTAAATGGGCGCAACCAAGTGTACAACTGGGAGGGGGGTGGTCACACACTTTAGTGTTCCTTATAAACGGAAATAAATTGATCGGTAAATATTCGGAAATAACAAGAGACGGACTGTTTAGCCAGGTTTCATAAAAGGATGAAATATTTAACATATTTACACATAATATTGGGGGGGACAGATTGGTATTTTCCCAGTATTGGGGGGGACACGACCCCCCCAAAGAATGCGTGGTTACGCCCATGCAGTTAACTCTTTAAGTGCCAAAGTCGCAATATTGCGACAAGCAACATTGCTGAATAAAACTGGCTGTATCTATAAATGTGAATCTAGTTATTACTTTTCACCAGGAGATGGCGGTCATGTGTGCCTGTAATCTCAGAACCATTTTTGGTGGTGGCACTATTCAAAGCATAAAATGAGTTTTAAAAAAACTCTGCTGCGCCAACTGCGTTATTTTGTCTTCTCTCTATATACTGTATAATTTCAAGGGTGAACAGAATTGTAAACACTTATCCAACTCCTACAACACAGCCTGTTCACATTACCCACTTACCACACTCAACTTTGGACTTTATTCCCCTGTTGCTTTGTTTTGTCTGTGCTTTATCAAATTTTAGAATGGTGCTGCACTACTGTGCCATCTGCGTGCTACAATTGGTGCTGTCCATATTGTGTGCATCCTTGTATCTTCTTTTTCTACTTTGTTGTTTCTGTGGAAATGGAGATGAATATACATTTTTGGAGAACAAAGAATGAATTGAGAACTACCCCACCAAGCAAAGTTACGTTGAAAAGAGGACTTTGTCAGGCATCTAAACAACGTCTGGATTTTGTTGAAAAGTGAAAGGTGAAAAGCCGTCATTACCAAGATGTTGAAAAAATGTCCATCGACGTCTAAATTTGGTTTAAAAGTGAAAAAGAGCAATTTAGAACCACCAATTAACCTGACAGGCATGTCTATGGACTGTGGGAGGATGCCAGAGTACCTGGAGGAAACCCACACAAGAGCAGGAAGAACATGGAAACTCCACACAGAAACGCCCCTACCGAGGTTTGAACCAGCAACCTTCTAGCTGGGAAGAAACAGTGCTGACCACCAAGGCACCGTGCTGCCCTGAAGACATCCATGACATCTAAATTTGGTTGAAAAGTTGAAAAGCCGTCACAAAGCCGCAATAAAAGCTACACAGAGGGATAAAAGCTGTCATTTTTAAGATGTTACAGTTGAAGCCAGAAGATTACATACACTGAGCAAAAACACACTTTTCATTTTTGTCTCACTGTCTGAAGTCAAATCACATTAAACCTTTCCTGTTTCAGGTCAGTCCAAAGTTACCAAAGTTATTTAATTTTGTATTTCCTTCTTCTCACGCAGAATCGCCTTCCATCATCTCTGCGCAGTGAAATTTGTTCACCAATTTACCCACGTATAGCTTCTTTGCTTTGGATCAATGTCACGTACACGTCACAGCATCGCAGCGCTGCACCATAGTTGTTTGAAGGAATGATGCAAAATTAATGGTCTATATAACCATCTATAGCTTGCTGCTAAAAGTTGTGTCTGCAAAAAGTCCCAAAAGTAGCACATTACAACTGGTGCTGCCACCTTGTGGATAAAAATAGCCTCTTTTTTCGGTTTCTAACATTAATTTATGCACGGCTCTCTTAAGTGCTTTTAGTTGAACTGAGGTCTGGACTTCAACTGGTCATTGCAATCTTTTTTTTCAGCTTGGTTTGCTGGTTTGTTTGGAATCATTGTCCTATTCCATAATTCAATTTCATCCAAGCTTTAGCCACATTTAAATATTGATTTCTTTGATGATCAACTCAGTTTCTGCAAGGTGCCCATGTCCAGTTGACTGAAAAATGACCCCAGATCATTATCTTTCCAGCAGATGTAGTTTCTTGTTGAAAGTACTATTGTGACTAATTTTGAATATGGATTTTGGTGATGCAGACCATAATACTGGCCTGAAATGGTAACTATGTATCATAGCTCACACAGGCAACTTAATAATGGCATAGTGATCATGGAAGATATAGGCAGAAAATAGCTGAAGTAGCTTGGCACCTAGTATCAATGGAAGACAACAATGCAAGGCATTCACCATCTGACAAAGGTGCTTATCAAATCTATACTTCCCTCCCTCCCTCTTTCCTATTTTTTTGTTTATAGTTTCTTCTTTCTTAGTCGATTACATGTAATTCTCATGGTTGACGATACAAACTGTCCCCTACTTACTGTTGAATGAGAACTGTACTTTGCACTGCAGAGGTCACTTGAATTAAAGAGGATTTATTCTTCACAACAATGTTTGACAAGCTTTATCTGAGACACATGAAATGTAGAGGTGATGTGAGGTGACTGGGACAGCCAGAGCTCATGTAGTTACAGCTGGGTTGATGACCTCGGCCACAGGAAGGGTTCCACAAACTGTGGTACACGTTTTCCATTGGAAAGGTTAGGTCGTCATCAGACAACCATACCTTTTGCCAGGTGAGTAAGCAGGAGATGGTGAGCATCACACCTTATGATGGGTTAAGGTAAATGACTGAGGTGATTGGTTGTGGTTTCTGCTCAGACGTCTGGGGAAATGGGGATCAGTTACTCAGGGAACGGTACCAAAGAGCAACAGATGAACACAGCTGCTCCAGATTGTTAATTATCTGTGTCCTTCTATTTAGGATTAATGCTCTGGGACCGAAACAAAAACTTCAGAAACCATTACTGCTACTGGAATAGTAGCTGTTATCTAGCCAATAATAAATAGGGTTTAGCTATATTTGCTGTTTACGTGTTGTTTTGTATTGCTGGAGAAGAACCCGGACTGGAAGAGGTTTGACAAAATTACATATTTTTTTCTTAGGCTTCATGTAATTTCTTTAAAAAAAAAAAAAGAAAAAAAGAAAAGAAAAGCTGAGTCTCATTTTTTTACCTTGTATTAAAACATTTGCATAGGAAACATGAGAATGCAGTGCTCCTTCTGGTCTGTTGCAGGTCGGTGACCAAATACTGGAAGTGAATGGGCGGAGCTTTGTTGCCATCTCCCATGATGAAGCAGTTAACATCCTCAAGACTGGTTACCATCTTCAGATGAAAGTGAGGGATGTGGGCCGTCTGCCTCAAGTACGCACAGTTGTGGATGAGACCAGATGGATGTGCAGTCAGGCCATAGCTGAAACGTGTGCTACAGCCAACCCCACCTGTGTCTGTGCAGGTGTCCCTGAAAGCATGAGTTCCAGGTTAGTACACCAGACTGAACAAAACTGAAAAGGGCAGGGTGAAAGAAGAGGAATCCTACAACTTAGAGAGAAATAGGAGGGGAAATGGGGAAAAAGGTGTTTTGTTAATTGTCACAGGAATGTTTGGGCTTCACGATACAGAATTACATGTTTTTCACTGAGCTTTCCAAACATTTATTGACTTGCATCATGATTTGTTTCTGGGTGATTCTCTGAATCCGGTGCCTTTTGGCTCTCAACATTTTTGAAAAAATATCCTCATATAATTGTATTTCTGATCACTACATCTGATAATAGACTGGTTAAACCTTTGAGAAAATATATTTTCCTACCTCAGACAAAAAAGGCTAATCTTTATTCTGCATTTCTTTACAACTAAAAGTCGTTTTGAGTTCAACCCCGTCACAGACTACTTGGACCCTGTGTGGACAGGATTTTAAAGACTGCTGAGGTAAATTTTTGTAGAGCCTTACTCATGAAATGTCCCTTGTTGAAAAATCACTCATTCTAAATATGATTATTATTTTTAAATACTAAAATTTGACTCTTAGAGCAGGTCATGTGAACTTTATCTAATATTGGACTTTATATTTTATCAAAAATAGGCATCAATGTTTTATTTTGATCAAACTTTTATATTATTTCTTATTTTCCAGTAAATTGTATACACAATTCAACAAACATTAACCTCATATTTCCTGTTATCATCAAAATATTGATAAAAACTCATCATGTGACAGGGTTGAACTCTGTGTGACGGGGTTGAAAACGATAACAGGGTTGAACAGACCAGATCGATGTTGCAATACCATACTGATTAATTTACCTGTGAAATTGAATTTTAATAAAACCTACAGAGGATAATAATCACATTTTTCAACTGTAATGAAAAACCATGACAAACATTTTATTAAGTAACTCAACATTTAATATTGAACATTATAAAAACAGTATAAATTCATAAGATAGGTAAGACTATTTGACTAAAAAGTTACTCTGGAGGAGGAGGCTGTGAGTCCTGAAACATTTCACTGCCTTATGGTTACTGTCTGTACATTTACATCCTTTACACTAGAAATCGGGCTTTTGCAATCTAACTATTGGAACTAAATATTGGAACATAAGATAGCATAGACAATTATTTTAGATAAAAGTATAAAATTGAGTAATCTACATAGATGTGTCACATCAAACAAATGTGACAGGGTTGAATGTGACGGGGTTGAAGTTTTTGGCTAAAATTAGCCATAGCTCCATATTTAGCTAAAACATTAGCATGACATGGCATTTAGGACATCAAAAATAGTAATATTTTTCCAAAATCACTGTTATTTTTTTCATAAAAACCTGTGTACTTTCATCAAGTCTCATAACAGAGTTGAACTGTTGAGCCCAACAATCTCACTTTGACAATAATAATAATGAACTAGAAAATTTCGGAGAAATTTTGATATGTGCATGCCCGCTTGCAGCACATTTATTGTCGCTTGCTGCTGCTTAATGCACGTCCATCTTCAGAGCAGGGTCATGTTTGGACGTGTTACCTGTTACGCTCTAATGCAACATTTTCATGGGCCAACATCAGTGTGTGACCTCAGAAATGCACTTCTGGAAGAATGCTCAAAAATCCCCAATAAACACACTTCCTAGAAGTGTTGAAGCTATTCATGCTGCAAAGGGTGGAGCCACATCATATTGATTAGGAATCGGATGAACTAAATGGTGAAACTTGGCCCCCAAAGGTGGAGGTCATCATAGGGAGGGTCAGTAATGTTTTGGGCCTTTTTTGGTGGAATTTTATGGAGCCCCATTTAGGTCATAATTCAATGAATAAATGAATCTATTATTATGAAATACAGGCGTTTATTATTATGAAATATTTCCCATTATTATGAAATGCATGTTTATTATTATTAAATATTTCCCATTATTATGATAATCGTTTCGTTTTTCATAAGAATGAGCTTTTACATAATAATGGCTTTGTTTTTCATAAGAATGATTTGTGCAGAGGGGGGCGGAGGGGGCGGAGCCATTTATGTGATTGGCTGCTAGGTCATAATTCTTTTTTTTTTCTTAATTATTTAATTTTTTCATTATAATGGGACATGTTTCATAATAATAAACATGTATTTCATAATAATGGATACGTATTTCATAATAATAAACGCCTGTATTTCATAATAATAGACTCATTTATTCATTGAATTATGACACAAACGGGGCTCCACAACCGCAAAGCCACAGAATACTCGCACGACTGTCGGCTCGTTTTGAGCCGATTTTCCAGTCGTGCGAGTATTTTTTGGATCGGACCGAATTTCGACCCTATCATGGGTCGTGCTTCGTGCAGTATACGTGGGGTAACGACGAGAGATCAACACCTCCCGACGAGCTCCCGATCACAAGTCGTGTGCTTGCAAGGAAATCAAACGTGTTTGAAATCCTGGTCGCTCCTCGTGAAGGTATCTCACAGTAGAAGCAGTAGGTGCGTTTGAGATGAACCGCGTCTCGCCTGGCGAGTAGACGAGATCAGGCGCCGCAGCAGGAGGTGGGGACAAAAAGCTGCAGTCAAGTCAGACAGTTTCCAGCACATACAGGTGGAGACACTTAGTTTAGATCACCTGTATATAGTTTACAGACCACGTTCTTAGATAAAGTGTCCTCGATCGCTGATTGAAGTTAAAATAAAAGTGGTCTTCCTGTTGCATGAAACGTGTTCTTATCTGCATTGTGCGCCGCCCGCCGGTGATCGATTCTGCGCAGGCCTGGGTCATTTCGAACGCACCCTTAGGTGCGTTATGAACGTATAGTGTAAGCAGTCACGTCGCATCAGAGCATCGGGCCGTACAGTGTGAGAGCATTACTCGTGGGCTGCGAACTTTTGAACTCAGCGATCTAGTCGTGCAGTGTGAGATAGGGCTGAATCAAACGATTTAAAATATCGCACAGTGTATGCCCGGCTTAAATTGCACTGTTGGATGATTAGTTTGAATATGCTTGTGCAGGTTGTTTGTGGAGCCCGCTCCATATGAAATTTGTATTTTACAAAGTGTTCACTCTGCCTTTCCGGAGTCTAACACTTTAAAATGTGTCCAAATTTTACTTATCATTTCACTCATCTTTGGTGAACTGGTCAAATCCTCCTGCGCTCCTCTCGCTCTCGTCTGTCTGTAACCCCCCCCCCCCCCCCCCCCCCCCCCCCCGCCACAGCCACACATGTTGACCAATGCGGCTTTAAAAGACAATATAAGATAATAATTAAAAAAAAAAAAAAAACGAGCCGGCTCCCGTCGTTCACTTCAAAGAGCCGGCTCTTTTTCGGCTCTCGTTCACGACCGACCACTACAGCGCGGACCGGAGAAAGCCACAGAAGCTATGAAATATTTCCCATCTCCTGCACTGTGTGTTTATTTCTTATTTCTTACTTATTTAAACTTAATAGTTTTTTTTCCTGTTTCTTCTTAAAAAAAAGAAGAAAAAAAGAAAGCGTACAATGTATAATTGCGTACGTAACAAAGAAAGATCTTAAAATCTTGAAGAAAAAAAAATTGACAAGCCGGAGAATCGAACCCTGAGTCTCCGTATTGAAGACACGGAATCTAGACGCTGCGCCACATGACCGCACAGGTTGACAATGGTAGAAATCACTAACAGTCTATATCCCAGTGCCTGGCGTGACAGTCGTTTGAGAAAAGAGGGCTGGCGTGACGGCAGTTCCCGCGGGGTGCCTGCAGCCGTACGCTGCCCCAGCGGCCTCTGATGGAGAGATCTCTCCATCTCCGTCTCTGCTGCAGAAGCCAGATCAAACTCGAGATCTCGACTTTCAAACTCGAGAGGCACCCCGCGGGAGGGTGGACCTGAACCGTCTCTGCTGCAGAGGCGGGGGTTGGAGCGGAGGGGTGCGGGGAAGTCAGGTGGGGAGTTCGGGGGGCGTCTGCCGGTCCTCCTCGAGGCTCCTGCGGCAGAGAGGGTCTCGCCCCCCTCTCTGCCGCGGTCCAAACCACCTCACTAGTCTGGACTCTGCCAGCTCCGTCTACGCAGCCCCCCGGGGCGGTGGACTCTCCTTCTCTCTCCGGCAGCCGTTCCTCCGCACAGCCGAGCGCACGCATTTCACAAGTCAACTGCATTGCATTGTTTGAAACTCGAGATCTCGACTTTCAAACTCGAGATCTCGAGTTTGAAACTGGAAACCTATTTGGTGAATGTTTTCCGTTTTTAAACTAGAGCAGTTTTAAAAAGTAAAAAATTCATCCACCGTAGCTGGCACGCAAATTATTGCCTTACGCTGGGATCGAACTCGCTGTCCCCGATCATATAGAGGGCGGCTGCCTTAACCACTGGACTAACGTGGCAAATGACGTCACACGGTAGACAAGAGTATAACTCTTTGTGTGAACACAAGTCTAAACGGTCTATTCAATCAACGTAAACCTACAGTTATATTTGTTATTAGGTGAATGTTTTGCGTTTTTAAACTAGAGCAGTTTTAAGTAGTTTAAATTCATCCACTGTAGCTGGCCTATGTTGCATATGCTTTAGGGTGGGATCGAACTCAATGTCCCCGTATGTGGGGCGGCTGCTTTTACCACTGGACTAACATGGCACGTGACTTTGCTTGGTAGAGGAGAGTATAAGTCCAAAGTCTTGTGACCCCTTTAAAGTTTGAATGGTGTCTGTGCTATAAAATATGGCTGAGCTATAGAGCTCCAAAGAGGGCAAAGAGGGCCCAAGAAGACAATTTTCACCGGTTTTTGGCATCTAGCGTCGCCACGGTAACACTTTTGACAAAGAAAAGTAATAGCACACATCACACGGTCGAGACCTACGTTTTGATATATTTCATGCATTTGTGCACATTACGGGCTGGCACGCGACATATGCCTCTAGCTGGGATTGAACCCATGACTTAACTGGAGTCAGTCAAAATGCCATTCATTTGTATGGGACAATTTTGACCGGTTTTTGGCGTCTAGCGTCGCCACGGTAACACTTTTGACGGAGAAAAGTAATAGCACACATCGCACGATCGAGACCTACGTTTTGATATATTTCATGCGTGTGTGCACCTTACGGTTATGCCCCTATTAACGGACAAAAAATGATGCGGAATAATAATAACTAGAAAATTTCGGAGAAATTTTGATATGTGCATGCCTGCTTGCAGCACATTTATTGTTGCTTGCTGCTGCTTAATGCACGTCCATCTTCAGAGCAGGGTCATGTTTGGACGTGTTACCTGATGCTCTTATGCAACTTTTCCATGGGCCAACATCAGTGTGTGACCTCAGAAATGCACTTCTGGAAGAATGGTCAAAAATCCCCAATAAACACACTTCCTAGGAGTGTTGAAGCTGTTCATGCTGCAAAGGGTGGAGCCACATCATATTGATTAGGAATGGGATGAACTAAATGGCGAAACTCCGCCCCAAAAGTCGAGGTCATCATAGGGAGGGTCAGTGATGTCAAGCCTACCCACCAATAACCCACTAGTGAAAATAGCATGTCTCTAGCCCACACAGAGGCTGAGAAATGGGATTCGTGGCGTGCGTGATGGTGAAACTCCGCCCCCAAAGGTCGAGGTCATCATAGGGAGGGTCAGTGATGTCAAGCCTACCCACCCGTAACCCACTAGAGAAAATAGCATGTCTTTAGCCCACACAGAGGCTGAGAAATGGGATTCGTAGCATGCGTGATGTCGAAACTCCGCCCCCAGTGGTCGAGGTCATCATAGGGAGGGTCAGTGAACTTAAGGCTACCCACTAGTAACCCACGAGAGAAAATAGCATGTCTCTAGCCCACACAGAGGCTGAGAAATGGGATTCGTGGCGTGCGTGATGGTGAAACTCCGCCCCCAAAGGTCGAGGTCATCATAGGGAGGGTCAGTGATGTCAAGGCTACCCACTAGTAACCCACTAGAGAAAAAAGCATGTCTCTAGCCCACACAGAGGCTGAGAAATGGGATTTGTGGCGTGCGTGATGGCGAAACTCCGCCCCCAAAGGTCGAGGTCATCATAGGGAGGGTCAGTGATGTCAAGGCTACCCACTAGTAACCCACTAGAGAAAAAAGCATGTCTCTAGCCCACACAGAGGCTGAGAAATGGGATTCGTTGCGTGCGTGATGGCGAAACTCCGCCCCCAAGGTCAAGGTCATCATAGGGGGGGTCAGTGATGTCAAGGCTACCCATTAGTAACCCACTAGAGAAAAAAGCATGTCTCTAGCCCACACAGAGGCTGAGAAATGGGAGTGCAAAGACATGTCTTAAAAAATCATAAAATGTAAATCGCGATTTCTCAGAGACGATAAATCACAACAATACACGGCTTCAGTATGTTATCGTTCCAAGTCTTGTGACCCGTTTAAAGTTTGAATGGTGTCTCTGCGATAAAATATGGCTGAGCTATAGAGCTCCAAAGAAAGCTGATTTTTACCGGTTTTTGGCATCTAGCGTCGCCATGGTAACACTTTTGACGGAGAAAAGTAATAGCACACATCACACGGTCGAGACCTACGTTTTGATATATTTCATGCATGTGTGCACCTTACGGTTATGTCGCTATTAACGGACAAAAAATGATGCGGAATAATAATAATAACTAGAAAAATTGCATTTCCTTCGAAAATGCAGGTGTGAATGCATTAAGCTGAATTTTGACATGAACTCTGCTGAAAAGTAAAAAAATACATTTGAAGAGCATGAATTTTATAAAGAATTTGAACAAATGAATAGTCTTTGAATACAGCATAATTTAGCAAAATGTCTTAGTGCTATGTATTGAATCCAGAAAACATGTCAAACACAGCAAAGGGAGCAACATGCTGAATGATGCTTAGGTAGGAGAATGGAAAATCTGCCTAAATTGGAATAGAAATCTAGTGATGAACTCCCATAAATGTATTAAAGTAAAGCACAACTTTTAAAAGCAGAAGTAAAAAAAAAACCTTCGGCAGGAGATGAACATTTTCATACAGGAATGTTGAAGTTGCCAAAAGAATGTAAAAGTTGCTAAGATTTGCATAACATTGAGCAAAAAGTCAAACTACTTCATGACAATGGACTGAAAATTTGAAAGACATGAGTTAAACTCTTAAAAAGTAGCAGACTTTAGCTGAACATCTTTGCAGAATGTATCAAGAGTTAAAACATGTGAACTGAAACTAATGTAGCTAAAGGCTAAACACAACTAAGACAGCTAAATTCAGAGAAAATGTTAAAAGCAACAAGCATTAATGAGAAAAACCTTTCTAAAAGCTAAGGGATCAAATGCACTTCTGGAAGAATGGTCAAAAATCCCCAATAAACACACTTCCTAGAAGTGTTGAAGCTGTTGAAGCTGCAAAGGGTGGAGCCACATCATATTGATTAGGAATGGGATGAACTAAAGCTCATATGTGAGTCAAGGCTGTGATCATTCTCATAATATATCATATACTGTGCCTGAAGAACCTGCAAAAAGGGGCGGGGCTTCAGGGGAGGCAGTCACATGTGCGGCTCCTCCAGCGTGTGTATGTGTGTCTGTGAGAGGGGGAGAGAGAAAAAAAGGCAGCAACCCTCCTAATTACACTGTCTCCAGTCAGTCCGAATCTGGATTTCTGTGTCCGAACAAACAGCTGTAATTCAAAAGCTGAATAAGTTTTTCAAAAAATTCTTGAACCGTGAGCGCCACAAGGCTTTCAGGATTCTAGTGATATATTTTTTGTTTGGCAAATGTCTACCATTTTTAAATTACGGCAGTGTAAAAACATGAAACTTTTTCAAGCAATTTGAAAAAAGAGGTCGGATTTTACATTACAAAGTATAGGAAAAATAGGAGACTTTCTGTCATTTGGAGGCCTCTAGCAGGAAAAGTTGAAGTCTCTCATTTTCAAGGGTTACATTGTGTGAAAGAGGACAAAAATACCTACGTTTTGATGTATAAATTATGTATGTGGGGTGAAAGGTCTGGCTGCAAGAGCAGGTTGTTTGGAAAAAAAAAGTTTTAATTTTGAAAGGGCTCTCACTCTAGCAGAATGTTTACAAACATTCCGTCACTCTAAAGATCTGAAAAAATGAAAAAATGGTAAAACTTAAACGGCCATAATTCAAAAACGGTAAAATATTTTAAAAACGGAGTCATATGAGAATAGTCCAATCTTTTGTGAACATTTTAAAGTTTGAATGGTTTCTCTCGGTGAAAGTATGCTGAAGTAGTTAGCTGTGAAAGAGCACAAAGTTTTTGGAGGATCTTGACAAGACTCCATTCATTTCGAATGGGAAAAATAAGATTTAAACAAACGTAAATATTTTTAAAAGTATAAAAGTTAGAAACAAAAAAAGTCATAGCACACATCCCCAGACCGAGCTGAACATTTTGACATTTGAACGGTCAAAATCGGACAAAGAATGTGGGAGGAGTTAGCGGACGAAGGAATTCACCCTAGTCTAAAAAAGAAGATTTCAAAGTAACACTAGAAAAATTGCATTTCCTTCGAAAATGCAGGTGTGAATGCATTAAGCTGAATTTTGACCTGAACTCTGCTCAAAAGTAGAGAAAATGTTTGAAGAACATGAATGTGAAAAGGAATTTGAACAACTGAATAGTCTTTGAACACAGCATAATTCAGCAAAAGGTCTCAGCATAATGTATTGAAAAGATAAAACATGACAACCATAGCAAAGGGAGCAACATGCTGAATGATGCTTAGGTAGGAGAATGGAAATATTCCTAAATTGGAATAGAAATCTATAGTGATGAACTCCCAGTAAATGTATTGAAAGTAAAGCACAACTTTTAAAAGCAGAAGTCAAAAATAAAACCTTCGGCAGGAGATGAACATTTTCATACAGGAATGTTGAAGTTGCCAAAGAATGTAAAAGTTGCTAAGATTTGCATAACATTGAGCAAAAAGTCAAACTACTTCATGACAATGGACTGAAAATTTGAAAGACATGAGTTAAACTCTTAAAAAGTAGCAGACTTTAGCTGAACATCTTTGCAGAATGTATCAAGAGTTAAAACATGTGAACTGAAACTAATGTAGCTAAAGGCTAAACACAACTAAGACAGCTAAATTCAGAGAAAATGTTAAAAGCAACAAGCATTAATGAGAAAAACCTTTCTAAAAGCTAAGGGATCAAATGCACTTCTGGAAGAATGGTCAAAAATCCCCAATAAACACACTTCCTAGAAGTGTTGAAGCTGTTGAAGCTGCAAAGGGTGGAGCCACATCATATTGATTAGGAATGGGATGAACTAAAGCTCATATGTGAGTCAAGGCTGTGATCATTCTCATAATATATCATATACTGTGCCTGAAGAACCTGCAAAAAGGGGCGGGGCTTCAGGGGAGGCAGTCACATGTGCGGCTCCTCCAGCGTGTGTATGTGTGTCTGTGAGAGGGGGAGAGAGAAAAAAAAGGCAGCAACCCCCTAATTACACTGTCTCCAGTCAGTCCGAATCTGGATTTCTGTGTCCGAACAAACAGCTGTAATTCAAAAGCTGAATAAGTTTTTCAAAAAATTCTTGAACCGTGAGCGCCACAAGGCTTTCAGGATTCTAGTGATATATTTTTTGTTTGGCAAATGTCTACCATTTTTAAATTACAGCAGTGTAAAAACATGAAACTTTTTCAAGCAATTTGAAAAAAGAGGTCGGATTTTACATTACAAAGTATAGGAAAAATAGGAGACTTTCTGTCATTTGGAGGCCTCTAGCAGGAAAAGTTGAAGTCTCTCATTTTCAAGGGTTACATTGTGTGAAAGAGGACAAAAATACCTACGTTTTGATGTATAAATTATGTATGTGGGGTGAAAGGTCTGGCTGCAAGAGCAGGTTGTTTGGAAAAAAAAAGTTTTAATTTTGAAAGGGCTCTCACTCTAGCAGAATGTTTACAAACATTCCGTCACTCTAAAGATCTGAAAAAATGAAAAAATGGTAAAACTTAAACGGCCATAATTCAAAAACGGTAAAATATTTTTAAAAACGGAGTCATCAATACGAGAATAGTCCAATCTTTTGTGAACATTTTAAAGTTTGAATGGTTTTCTCGGTGAAAGTATGCTGAAGTAGTAAGGTTTGAAAAAGCACAAAGTTTTGCAAGGATTTGAAGAACTCCCCATTCATTTTCAATGGCAAAAAAAAGATTTTAAAAGTTAAATATTTTAAAAAGTATAAATATTTGAAACACCAAAAGTCATAGGAGGAATCTCCTGAACAAGCTGAACATTTTGAAAGTTGAATGGTTGAAATCGGTGAAAGTATGAAGATTTTAACAAGGTTTGAAGATTTCCCCATTCATTTTCAATGGCACAAAAAAAAGTTTTAAAAGTTAAATATTTTAAAAAGTATAAATATTTGAAACACCAAAAAGTCATAGCCCCATTCCTGAACAAGCTGAACATTTTTGAAAGTTGAACGGTTGAAAAATCGGTGAAAGTATGAAGGACTAGTTAAATGCCGAAAAAAGGCGGAAGAAGATAGAAATAATAAATAATAAAGAGAAACAGGAAAACAATAGGTGTGAATGCCTTAAGCATTCACACAACTAGAAAAATTGCATTCCTTCGAAAATGCAGTGTGAATGCATTAAGCTGAATTTTGACTGAACTCTGCTCAAATAGAAAAATTTGAAGAACATGAATGGGAAAAGAATTGAACAACTGAATAGTCTTTGACATAGCATAATTCAACAAAGGTTCAGCATAATGTATTGAAAAGATAAAACATGACAACCATAGCAAAGGGAGCAACATGCTGAATGATGCTTAGGTAGGAGAATGGAAAATCTGCCTAAATTGGAATAGAAATCTAGTGATGAACTCCCATAAATGTATTAAAGTAAAGCACAACCTTTTAAAAGCAGAAGTCAAAAATAAAACCTTCGCAGGAGAACATTTCATAAGAAAATTAGTAAAATACTGTAAATGGCTCTATGTTGTTGGAACTTTGAAGAATCATAAAACTTATCAAAGTTTTCAGAAAGTTTTAGTGAATGAACACTTTAGGGCTGCAACTTCAGCATCAGGCTGAGACTCCCGGCCAGAAACTGATGCAGGTTCCTCACTGGGAGCTGTCCGTGCTGAAAACATGTGTCATTGTCAACTGCTTTAATCATGGAAAATGAAAATTACATTTCCTGTTCAACTCATTTGACTCCTTCTGAACTTATGTGATTCACTGAAGAATTTCAACCATCAGCAGAAACATCTAAACAGATGATGAGACAGATGAAAGTCTGAACAAAAAACTGATATTTATTTATAAAACTTAAATCATTTGAGTAAAACAATGAACAATTTTCCATCATATAATAAAAGATGAACAGTAGAAATTACGTAAGATCTGAAAGATGTAAAACACATGTAAAAGCTGAGATGTAATGAATATGTAAAAAGCTTAAATTATTTTTTAAGTTTGGTAATATTTTCATATGGAATAAGTATTGAATCCAGAAGAATATTCAAAAAAGAAATTTAACAAAGATCAATAAGATTAAAGGGGAGACATCACCTCCAATTAAACACTGAATGTTAATATTGGCTTGTGTTTAAAAAAAAAACAAAAAATAAATATAATGAAACTAAATCCAGTTACACACTGCACAGGCCAACACAATATTAACTTTAAAAAACAGATAGAAACGTTCCTATAAATAATAACAAATTCTTCATTTAAAAAAAACAACAACATAATTTACTCATTTAGATTGAAGAATCAATTGTTAGCAGAAATTCAAATAAATAACAAAGGCAACCAATAATATGGAGTATCACTGAAGCGTAATTAAAAAAAAAATAAACATGAAAAAAAACAGTGAACAGTGTATTACACAGAAAGACTGATGGTAGAGTTTACAAAATAAAAATATTAGATTTTAGCTATTCTTTAGAAAGCACCATTAACACTCTCTAGTAAGGATTAAACAAAACTAAAATAACTTAAACACACTTGGTTAAGGGTAATTTCTTGATATCCTAATATTGGAATCACATTAATAAAAAAAAACCTGATTTTTGATTTAAAAAAATTAAACACGGGGTGTCAGGGTTTCTAAACCAAAAAAGCAATTTCTTAGTGAGTTTTTGATTTGATAAATGTGAACAGTACAGATGTCATAGTTGTACGTAAATTTGATGTCGACACTAATTCAATCATGGTTTCCTTAACTGAGGCATCTGTCCAGATGTGAAACCCATGGAATTACTACTATTTGAATCTATTGTCTTTCTGTATATAAATCAATCAGTGGGATATATCATCAATAAATATATGCAAAAAAAAACAAATATAAAACATTTTAGTTCTAAAAACTGACTTTGATCATCAGAGTTGCCTGTGGACTTTGTCTTCAAGGGTTTGTCATCATAAACACATCAGATCGATGATATCAGGAACCAAGAATAAATTAATATGAAATGTCCTAAACTAATATAACTTGTGTTTGATTGTAATCATTTTATCAGGACCACTGAACAGAATCTGTCAACATGTCTGGATTTCAGCACATTGATCAAATATTTCTATGGTTTTGAATCTGGACCCTCACCTCTATGGAGTGAATGAGTCCAGTTCATGGGTGAACATCCAGGTCCTCCATCTTCACTAGGATGGAAGGGTTGGGTCAGGGTTAGGGTGGTGACGTCTGTTCAGCCAGACAGCAGAGGATGTTCACATGGAGCACATAACCAGACTAACAGCCCAGATGTTCAAGGATGTAACTCCAGATGATTGTTGGAAAATGATCAACATGTGATGGTGTTGATAATCTGACCTGGTGGTCAGAACGACTCAGAACACATCATTAGAGGGGTCTGGTGATGTCATTTGGTGGTGAACGTTCTACATCATCTCTGGTACCAAACTTAGTTTCCACCAGTTACTCTGGAGTTGTGCGGATCTGTGACTGATGTCCCCACGGGGTTTAGATCAGTCTGCTAAGAGCACAGATGTGAACATCTGTCTGAGCTTCATACCAGCTGACACCACGTCAGGCAGGACTCAGTTCAGCTCCAACAGTAAGTCTCATCATTCATGTGTTTGAGTTTTTCATCTTTAGACTTAGTTGGTGTTTTAACTTTTAAGTTACTGTATGGTATAAAGGGATGTGGAATTTTTTAACTTCCATTTTTCTTTATTAAGATTAATATTATTATTTTTGGTTAATGAT
>JAGFBZ010000068.1:212500-262278 GCA_018398805.1 Hirundichthys speculiger | reverse complement strand
GAGCCATAGTTCAGCTACTGTCCCACTGATGGAAAATGGAAATCAAGTTTGAAATGTTAAATATTTAACAAAGTCAACCATCATCTGTGAACTTACCAGCCAACGCAGAGATGATGGTCTCTCAGTCTAACAGAAGATAAGACATGTTAGTTGATGACAAGAAAGTCTAAATTCATAACTGAAGGACTCATTATAACCAGTTAATTACAGAGTTAATTATTTCAGATCACCTGGATCACCAGAGGACTAGTGGAATTGTATCTGTCATTAACTACAAAACACACATTTACACCTTCTTACTCCGTTTATCTGGATCTAAACTGTAACAGGGTTAAACTCATTACATTTATACTACTTTTCTTTTTTTTAAATTCATTTTATTTACTAAGTAGCTTTGAAGAAAAACAAAATAAAAAATAATGAAAAATATGCAGCAGAAATGTTCCATCTCTACAACAGATTTGGAGTTTAGAAGGTAAAATAAGAAATACTAACTACACAGCAATTTCAGGTAATTTAACACGGGTAAATAATTACTGACATAAACATCTGCACAGGGTTAAGCCTGAACTGGTGGTTAGAGCAGGTGTGTCTCATTTTTCCTTTTCTAAAAGGGGTCTGAGGTGATTAATTAACCATTTTATCACAGTTAACACTGACGTAACGGTGGTTACGCGTTCATTAGCTTAGCCACCGCGGCTGGGATGACTATGAACTTATTTTTGTGCCTCAAAGGCCGCGATTGTCCGTTTTATCACAGTTAACACTTTCTCCTATTCATTGTTTACCGGACTGAACACGGACTGGAACCGACTGAGAACGAATAACCAGTTAAACCCGGTTATAACGGTGGTTACGCGTTCACTGTTAGCTTAGCCACCGCGGCTAGGATAGCTGAACTTATTTTTGTGCCTCAAAGGCCGCGATATTCCGTTTTATCACAGTTAACACTTTCTCCTCTTTATTGTTTACCGGACTGGAACCAACTCAGAACGATTGACCAGTTAAAACCGGTTATATAACGGTTACGTGTTCACCGTTAGCTTAGCCACCGCGGCTAGGATGGCTGAACTTATTTTTGTGCCTCAAAGGCCGCGATATTCAGCTGCTCACGGCTTATTTTAGGTCGGTACATACATAGAAACGTCTTCCAACACCAGGGTGAACCACCAAAGTTGTTCAAGAGTTATAAAGCGTCTCATTAGTGACAGACTGAGTTTTCCCAACTTACCTCGGATCTGACGCAGCAACAATAAAGGCTGATGACGCTCTACAGCTGCGATCAGTGTAGGAGGCGTTCGTGGGCGCTCGGACAACCCAGTATTCAACGCTGCTGCGGTAAATTATGTTTAAATTTAAAATATAAATGACTCCCGCTTCTTTGTCAGTCTTTAGGAAACTAAAAGCTACATAAACATTGGCAAATCTCTGCTGTTTAAAACCCCTAATGAATAAAACCATGACAAGGTATTTGGATAACTCATTCAAGTCTATATTATATACATTTTTATAATAATAATTATTATTTTTATAATAATAATTACATGATTATATATTATTATATAGAATGTGAGTTTGAAGTAGATCAGAAAATATTTTAAAAAATCAGCAATGCCTTGATTTTGAAAAACCATGAAGATCATGTTTCCTGATCAACTTTTTTGACTTCTAAAATGTAATGTTGGCTGAAGAATTTGAACTAAACATCTGAACAGTTTAAAGGCTGAACCAGATAAAGTGGCTTCAGAACTTTAACATGAGCTCGAAGTAGAGGGGAACATTTGAAGAATCTTTAAATTGAGCAGAATTTAGCATAAAGTTTCAACAGAATGGAGTGAAACATGCTGCTAAATTAGCATGTTAACAGCAAATAAGTTGTTATTCCCAGGTAATGGAGCAAAATGCTGAATAAAGCTAAATGAGGACCATTACAATAACTGTAGTTAGAGAAATGATAATTGCAAAGAAGGCTTTAATTTTATTATGCTAAAGAATCATCTTAAAAAAGCATGGAGATTAGAAAAAAGCAGAAGGCACAGGGTAAAACTCTACACAGAACTGGACATTTTGATAGTGAAGAATCATAAAACTCAGCAAGATTTTACTAAATCTGTGAGTGTAATGTTTGAACAGCCTAACAGCATTAATGGATGTATTATTGGCTGAATGTAGTGTTAAAATAGCATAAAATGTACAAAACAAATAAATAATAATCACAAGTAAAATAACTAAAAAAACAAAAAATAATTATGAAAAAGAAAAAAAAATAAATCTAGCAAAACATCTGGAAAAAGGTAATTTTGAGGCCAGCAAAATCATATTTTCTGTTGAAGGAATTTGACTCCTTCTGAACTTTGAACTGGTTGGAGAGGAATCTGAACAGCTGAACCAACTAAACTGGCTGAAGTTCATGTTAAAATATTAAAATGAAAAACCTTTGACGTGAAAGGACTGAAAAGTTTGTTACATGCTTAGCATATTTGAAAGGCTTGAAGCTTTCATTTTTGAATGTGTAACAGTTCAAATGATTTAAACAATGTACGCATGCCATTTTAGGCATGCTTACATAAAAAGAAAACTTTTCCAATGTTTGACACCTTAAAGGCATAATAAGGTATATCATTGGTGTAAATCTTCAGCAAGACTTGAACATTTTGATAGCAGAACTGCTGAAATCCCAAAAAGAATGTGAAATTACATATATTGTGTAAAATGTACATTAAACATCAGAAAAATATTTGCAATGAGTTCAATGTAGATTGGAACATTTGAAGAATCATAAAACTGAGTAAGATTTTTCAAAAAGTTTAAGTGGAATGTTTGACACCTTAAAGGCATAAGTTTATGAATTATTGGCTCAATATAGTGTTAAAATAACCTTAAGTGCAAAAAACTAATGCACCATGACTAAAACAATGTGTGCAAGTCATTGTAGAAAAAAAAGCATTTGCATTTAAAATCAATCATATTTCAAATTTCAAAACAAGGTTTAACTGTACAAAAGGCCAAATTAGGTCAATAATACATAAAAGGCTCTTTCAGCTCTTAATTAATTATGATTGACAGCTGCAGAAGCAGCTCAAACTGCACTGCTGTGTCAGTTAGAAAGTCACCTTCCATCTGAATCACACTGAAAATCAGGTGAAACATGGTCTGAAACAACCACAATTTACAGGAAAACGGTAACTCCCAGCGAAATGTCCCTGACATCGTTGGAACCGCAAGACATTCCTGCAAAATTGTGGAAATACCAGCAGGTTTAAAAAAGAGGAAATTTTGAACTCTTTTGAAAGATGAGGTCGGATTTTACATTACAAAGTATAGGAAAAATAGGAGACTTTCTGTCATTTGGAGGCCTCTAGCAGGAAAAGTTGAAGTCTCTCATTTTCAAGGGTTACATTGTGTGAAAGAGGACAAAAATACCTACGTTTTGATGTATAAATTATGTATGTGGGGTGAAAGGTCTGGCTGCAAGAGCAGGTTGTTTAGAAAAAAAAAGTTTTAATTTTGAAAGGGCTCTCACTCTAGCAGAATGTTTACAAACATTCCGTCACTCTAAAGATCTGAAAAAATGAAAAAATGGTAAAACTTAAATGGCCATAATTCAAAAACGGTAAAATATTTTTAAAAACAGAGTCATATGAGAATAGTCCAATCTTTTGTGAACATTTTAAAGTTTGAATGGTTTGTCTCGGTGAAAGTATGCTGAAGTAGTAAGGTTTGAAAAAGTACAAAGTTTTTGCAAGATTTGAAGAGCTCCCCATTCATTTTCAATGGCACAAAAAAAGGTTTTAAAAGTTAAATATTTTAAAAAGTATAAATATTTGAAACACCAAAAGTCATAGGAGGAATCTCCTGAACAAGCTGAACATTTTGAAAGTTGAATGGTTGAAATCGGTGAAAGTATGAAGATTTTAACAAGGTTTGAAGATCTCCCCATTCATTTTTAATGGCACAAAAAAAGGTTTTAAAAGTTAAATATTTTAAAAAGTATAAATATTTGAAACACCAAAAGTCATAGCACCCCATTCCTGAACAAGCTGAACATTTTGAAAGTTGAATGGTTGAAATCGGTGAAAGTATGAAGGAGTAGTTAAACGGCAAAAAACGTACGGAAGAAGATATAATAATAAAGAGAAACAGGAAAACAATAGGTGTGAATGCCATAATGCATTCACACCAATTACACCTAGTCTAGCACATGAAGTAGTTGCATTAACTTTCTTCAGAGCTTCAGTCCAGGAATCCTCAGGTATTACCTCCCCCAGCTCCTCCTCCCATTTCCCTTTAATTTTAATGAGAGAGGTGTCTCCAAGAGACAGTATGTTGGAATAGATTCTCGCAATGAGGCCCTTTAATTTGGAGGGAATTTGAAGGATGTCATCCATAGCTGTAGATTGAGGTGCATTAGGGAAGTTTGGATCTAGATTTTGCATAAAATGTCGGATCTGGAAGTATCGGAAATGACTTGAACCAGGGAGGTTGAATTTTTGAGAGAGATGGCTAAATGTAGAGAATACACCTTGGCTGTAGAGATCTTTAAATTTGGAGAGGCCAAGACTTTTCCACAAGGCAAAAGTGTTGTCTAATCTTGGTGGGACGAAAAGGTGCTTATCACAGATAGGAGCCAAATGAGAAAAATCTGTTAAACCAAAATGGTTTCGGAATTGTGTCCAGATTCGTAAAGTATTGATAACAACAGGGTTAGAGGTATAGGGAGGAGTAGACAGAGGGAGACTCGAAGTAACCAAGGCAGGGAGGGACGTCAAAGTGCATGACTCGTTTTCTATTACATACCACGACATCTTAGAAGCCTGACACCAATATATGATTTTCTGAATGTTTGCCGCCCAGTGATAGTGAAGCAAATTGGGTAAACCCAATCCGCCCTGGGATCTATGTCGTTGCAGAAGCCTTTTTTGTATTCTAGGGGCTTTGCCCCCCCAAATGAATGATGATATAGTTTTGTCAATGGACTGAAAAAATGATTTTGGGAGGAAAATGGGGAGGCACTGAAAAAGATAAAGGAATCGGGGTAACACGTTCATTTTGATACAGTTGATCTTGCCAGCCAGTGAGAGATTAATGGACTTCCAGTTCTGTAAATCGATTCTCAAGTTGTCAATGAGGGGTGCAAAGTTTTCTTTATATAGTTTAGAGAAAGTCTGTGTAATATTGATTCCTAAATATCTAAAGCCAGATTTGGACAGATGGAACGGTAGGTCCTTTTGTGGAATTACAAGAGCTAGGTTGTTCACTGGGAAGCACTGGCTTTTTGTGAGGTTAATTTTGTATCCTGAAAAGATACCAAATCTATGCAACACCTGAACTATATGGGAGACACACTGTACCGGGTCGGACACATACAACAGTAGGTCATCGGCATACAGAGCCACCTTGTGTTCCCTCCCCCATCTAGAAATTCCATTCATTTCTGGGGATGATTTTAGCATGATAGACAGAGGCTCAATAGCAAATGCAAATAAAAGCGGACTTAGTGGGCACCCCTGACGAGTCCCTCTTGATAATGAAAAAAACTCAGATCGCTTCCCGTTCGTGACCACTGAAGCCTTTGGTGAGGCATATAAAAGTTTAATCCAGGCAATAAAAGTTGGTCCGAAACCAAAGGCCTGCAAGCATTCAAATAAATACGCCCACTCCACTCTGTCAAAAGCTTTCTCTGCATCCAGGGAGATAACCACTTCTGGTACCTCCCCGGATGCAGGAGAATATATGACATTAAGAAGGCTCCGGATGTTAGAAAAGGAGTGACGACCAGACATAAAACCTGTTTGATCAGGGGAGATAACCTCATCTGTAACAGATTCTAAACGTCGGGCAAGTGTCTTAGCTAAAATTTTAATGTCACTATTTAACAGCGAAATAGGCCGATATGATCCACATTGTGTTCTATCTTTCCCTGGCTTTGGAATAAGTGTTATAGATGCTTCTGTTAGCGTCTGTGGCAAGGCCCCGGTACCCAGTGAATCGTTAAACATTTCTAGAATAAGTGGTGCTAATTTGATTGAAAATTTTTTGTAGAATTCAATGGGGTATCCGTCGGGATCCGGGGCCTTGCCGCTTTGCATCGCCGAAATCGAATGTAAAATTTCTGTTAGTTGAAAGGGTATTTCTAGATTTGCTTTATGGGTGGGACTGATAGTAGGGGCATTTAGATTTGTAAAAAAGTTTGTCATATCAGTAGCATCACTGGGTGCTTCTGAAGTATAAAGTTTTGAATAAAATGCCTTGAAGGTATTGTTAATTTCAAGGGGGTCTGTGGTAAGCTCGCCATTTTCTTTTTGTATTTGTGTAATCTGTTGATCGGAAGACTTACATTTTAATTGATGCGCTAGCAGTCTACCAGCTTTTTCGCCGTGTTCATAGACAAAGCCTCGTGATTTCAATAATACCCGTTCTGTCTTTTCGGTTGATAATAATTCATATTTGGTTTGAAGATCCAGTTTATTTTTATAGAGTTCCGGAGTGGGAGAGGCAGAGTATTGACGGTCTATCTCAAATATTGAGCTGAGAAGTTGTTCTTGCTCTTGCTTCCTAGCTTTATTCAACCTAGACGTGTAAGAGATAATATCCCCCCTTATTACCACTTTAAGAGTTTGCCAGAGCAGGGAGGGAGAGACATTATCCTTATTGTTGGTTTCTAGGAAATCATCAATGGCTGTCGAGATTGCCTGGCAAAATCCTTCGTCTGCAAGTAGAGCAGTATCAAATTTCCATGGGGCCCGATCAGAGAGGTTAAGTGGAAAGGAAAGGTCTAATATTACTGGGGCGTGGTCAGATTCAATTATAGTGGAATACTCTATATTCTTAACAAAGGGGAGTAATACACTGTCGATGAAAAAATAATCGATCCTGCTATACGAATGGTGAACATGAGAGAAAAGGAGAATACTTTACTATGAGGGAAGCGAAAGCGCCAAGGGTCAAAACATCCAATTTGGTTCATAAACAATGACAGTGTTTTAGCCATTTTGGAGGAGGTATTAGATTTTGGGCTGGAACGGTCCAAGGAAGGGTTAATTGTACAGTTTAGGTCTCCTCCGAAAATTAGGGAGCATGTATTTAAATCAGGTATGGATGAGATTACTCTCTCTATGAATTTCTCATCGTCCCAGTTGGGTGCATATACATTAACCAGTAGTACAGGTTTGTGATATAGGGACCCTGAGACGATAATGAAGCGACCATGAGGGTCAGATATGACATTTGTGACATTGAAGAGTGTTTTTTTATGAATTATGATTGCTGCACCACGGGACCGGGAATTGAAACTTGAATGAAAAATTTGGCCAACCCACGCTTTTTTTAATCTGATTTGGTCCTTGACCATTAAATGTGTTTCTTGCAGAAAAGCGATTTCACATTTTAAAAGTTTAAGATGTGCAAATATTCTGGCTCGCTTTACAGGTCCGTTCAAACCTTTGACATTCCATGAAATAAATCTTACATTTGTCCCGCCCGTACTTTGATTACTTACTTGTGCCCTGTACATGGTCTAATAGATCTATTGATAATACTTGTGTAAATATATGGTCCGCTGCACCACAGGCCTTCGCTCCAGAGAGTAAAGAAAAAGCTTCCACTTAAGAATACGTAGTTAAATGATGAGAATAAGTTAATAAAATTGTTAAGATGAATTTGAAATCCAGGGATGCACATACCCAAAACCCTTTTAACCCTAACAGAACCCCCAATTACCCACAACAATGACTGAACATAATAAAGCAAAATGAAATCAATGCCTATGTTTGCCTCCCCAACTGAGGAAAACTGCAGGCTCGCCTTATCTCCCCTGTACTTCCGGGGGTGTATCTAGATTAACTCTACTTTCACTCGAGGTACTCCCAATCATTCAGTGCAAAGGTATTAACATCACTATTTAAACGTATGGCTAGTGACGTTATCAGGATAAAATAAATTATATTAAGCACAAACTTAGAACAAAAACAAATAAAGATGGGCTTTAGCCTGGCATAAGTAATATGTTTACATGCCACACAGATTAATTCAACTCTTGTGCATGAAGTATCCATAAACAGCGATAAAAGAAGCAAGCAAAACAAAGAAAGAGAGAAAAAGAAAAAGAAAAATCCTACTGAGAAGGATACCTGAGACCACCGATGGGAGTCAGTGTGAGTATTGTTTGTGTAAAGTTCAGTTAGTTAAGTCCAGTGCAATGGTCGCGGACTTTTCTTTCTCTCTCTCCCTCCCCTCCTCCCTTCCTTCACTCCTTTATTACCCGGTGGTTGTAAAATTCCTGGGCATCTTCAGGTGACTCAAAGGTGAACGTCTGCTGCTCAAAAGTAACCACCAGGCGGGCCGGATATATCAGACGGAACCGAATCCCCTTCTCGAAGAGTGCCCGTTTCACATCGTTGTACGCTGCGCGCTTCCTCGCCAGTGCGGAGCTCAGGTCGGGGTAAAACCTCAGAGTTGTCCCCTGAAAGTTCACCACATGGTTCCTGGACCAGCGCAGGGCTGCCTCTTTCTGCTGAAAGCGAAGAAAGCACACAACGAATGGTCTTGCTGGTTTCCCCTCTCTGGGCTTTGGACCAAGTGACCGGTGTGCCCGCTCCAGTTCAGGCGGGTCAGTAAACACATCAGGGCCCATACACTCCGCCAAGAGCTCAGAAATGAACTTAACCGGGTCTTTCCCGTCCTCGCTGCCCTCCGGAATGTTCACAATCCTCAGGTTAGATCTGCGTGATCTGTTTTCCATATCGTCTACGCGATCCCACAGTGTTTGGTTCTGGGTTTGGAGAGATTTAATTGTGGCTTCGGCTGCAGTCAGACTTTCAAAGTTCTCTCCGGCGATGGTTTCCGTGGCAGCAAGGCGGGTCTGGAACGAACCGACCGTGTCCCGGAGGGCGTCCATGGCGGATTGAAGTGGTTTCAGAGACTGTTGAATTAGTCCAGAGACATCATCCTTCAGACCGGCTCTCTGCTTCGCAAGCTCGGTTACTAGCTGCGACATGGAGATTGTGTCACTAACCTCTCCCCGGGTAGGCAGGCCAACGTTAGCATTGGCGTTAGCAATTTTGCTATTGACGTTAGCAGGGGAGACGTTAGCTGCCATGGCTGAGAGTTTGCCAGCTATGCTAGTGTTAGCTCGAGTCGCAGCTGGAGTTTGAGTTTGTCCGCCACTCTTCTTGTGTTTCGAGTTGCTCATTTTAGCGTCAAAGGAGTCGGGGTGACTTCGTTACACGCTGACACAGTTTAGGAGGAGAAAGTCTGATGTTTAAGTTGAAAATTTAGCAATGTGATCGGGAGACCCAAAACCTACGTCTGCTCTCTTACATCGTCAACCGGAAGCCCCCAATCGAATCGAAATCTAATCGAATCGGATTTAAAAATGAATCGTTAGATTAATCGATGCATCGAAAAACTATTTTCTAGATTAATCGATTACAAAAATAATCGTTTAACCCAGCCCTACTTGTGACCCAACGGACACAGAAACAGACAAGTGGCAAACAGGTGCATGGGCACAGAGCCAGAACCACACAAGCACAGGCAGGCAGGGAAAACACAACCAACACACAAAAACTCTGCGCCGCAGGCCACCGAACAGAAGGGACAAAACCACACTCATCAGAGCACAGTGGTTCCATCCGAATTCTGCCAATGTCCCCGACCAGCCGCCACCGATCACCCCTTCACGAGGTCGGATTTCCAAGGCTAATGAACTTGCGGCCAAGAGGAGCTAAGTCTCCCCCGATCCAGAACCGCAGCAGATGACCAGCAGACAAAGTGCAGAAAACAAACCCAAAAACAAGCAAAAAAAAAACAGGGATGCCACTGTTACCTAAGAATTTGGATATCTTCTTAGTCGTAAGAATTATTATTAATGTGCACTGGTGATGCAATCTATTCGGTTGTTAAACAAGTCACTGACAAACAACGGAGGTGCAAAACGGAGTTTATTCTCCAAGGCTGCATTAAAAATTCAGAGACGTCATCAGAGAACGCTGGGTTCTTCAGAATGACAAAGACAAAAAGGCGGGCAGTTCATCTAATACCAAGTGGAAAAAAACACAGTAACCTTGGGATCTGTCTAGACCTAACTCAGCTACTTGATAGAGACAACACCAAAACAACCAGTGACCTCAAATGAGGCAGGATTTGAGGCGAAGAGTCATGGCCTTAATTTATGCCACGGCATGACAGCAATTTTAGCAAGTTTAGGCCTCAGAATGAACACAGCATAAATTTTTAACATCACAGATCCTTTGCTGGTGAAGTCTTCCGGTGGTCCACTCCAAGACTAATTCAAGTCCCAGGAATTCTTGGAGGACAGCACCAAAAGAACAAGTCCAGACAGATGCATACACTAAACAAAAAACAAAAACATATCTAGATCTAACCTTCCGTCCTACCTCTACTCATCAAGAGGTAGGGGGAAGCTATTTAAATCAGGTTAGGGGGGACCACAACTGTGCCTATTCGGCGCAGTTGTGGTCACTAGGTTACTCGACCTGCCAAGGCTGATTCCTGGTCTCTCATCCTCTCTCTCTCTCTCAAAACATCCCATTAGCAACACACAGCCACTGGGACCCAGAGTGACATGCACCGGCCCGTCCCTAGCCTTTGGCTCTCTATACCAAACTGCTTTGGTCATTGGACTGTCACGGGGAGAGTCAGATAAAACTCTCAATGCCTAACCGAAAGGCTCTTAAAGTGCTGCGAGTCTCCTCCATCTGCTATAATTGGGCCCTTCTGAACACACCTGTGGTGGTCCCACGTCTCTGCGACCTCCTGTTCCAACGATATGCCCCAAAAATTGCTGAAAATGAGGGCTTGTGCCCCTTTCTGCTGCATGAAGAAGTTGGGGGTGGGTTCATTAGAAAGTCCATGGGCCACTGTGGGGGGAGGCTTTTGGCTCCATCCACCTCGGGTCTTCCGTTCTCTAGATATGGGCATCGGTAAGGATCGTACACTTGACAATTGTGGTTATAACCCTAACCGTTTTATCCTAACCCTAACCCACCCCCTACCTTAACCCTAATCCGTGGCCATGGATCTGCCTCCCGTTCCTGTCCTGACTACGTACTGTCCTCATATACAGAATACTTGAACAGTAACTGATTTGAGCTTTTTGCAGTGTGATACGTCAGTAAAACTACAGAGTTTGATGGAACAAGATTTTAATAGACAGCTAAAACACCAAAGATTAACCTTTTTTTTCAGCAGAGTGGAAAAATCATTCTGTGTTTTTATGGCTCCAGCAGAGCTACAAAAATAAAAACATGAGAGAGAATTCCTGTCTTTCAGAGCTGTGTCAGTAATTTTGGATTGAACAAAGATTTTACAGCACATTTACCACAGCTTCCACATCATGATGGAGGTTCACTGATAAGAGCTCTGCTGATTATGTCCTGGAATACGATGCTCATACAACATTACAGTCACACATAAATACTGTACATGATGGCAAACAGAACAGCCATGTAGATCTTACCTGTGAGAGGAGGAGGAAAACAGGAAAACAGGATGATAGAGTCACAGTCACCTAAGATCTTTTTCTAATTAATGAAGGATGAGTGGGGTGGTGGTGGGGGGAACATGGTGATGGTGTTACAGATTTATTGGTCACTTTTTAATTCACTTCCTTTTACCAGCATGGTCAGAGCGGCAGAGCAGAAAATGAAATACATTTTATTAACATCAATATTTACTTTAGGCTTTTATCATTGCTGCATCACTGCTGCATCACAGCTCCAACAGAGTTAGGGGTTAACCCTATTGGAGCATCTATGTAATTTCCATAGATTTACAATTCAAATCTGTGAAAATGACATAAAAAACTTTTTTTTCCTTTTTTACTCATGAATCTGAGTGAGTAATTCGATTATTTCATCAAATGTTTCTGCTGCTCCATCACACGTTAAAGGAATCATCTGATTTGTTAGATCACCAACTTTAGAGAGCTAAATACAACGTTGTTCTGATCTGGACCAGACCGACCAGCAGACATGATCTGTTCTGGGGTTCTGGACTGGCTCAACTGGTTTGTGTTTCCTGTCCGCAGATGTAAATATCTGAACCTGCTACGTATGTGTTCTGGTAAAATTGGCGCTTTGAGATCTAGAGGTCACAGGAACCTGTTTGTCCAGAGCATGTATGGACATTATTTCTGATCTATTATGATATAGCAGAGCAGATCAGGTCATGATTTAAAACACAGGTATCAATCCGATCTGTGAAAGGGCCGTGCGGCTGCAGGTTTTTGTTCCAACCATGCAGCAGCACAGCTGACTTGTTTTAGTCAATCAACTAGTTGTCTTCACTAAAGGTCTGAACCAGTTCAGTTGATTGAATGAAACGAGTCAGCTGTGTTTCTGAATGGTTGGAACAAAAACCTGCAGCTACACAGCCCTTTCACAGATCAGTTTGACACCCCTGGATGGTCTCAGAGTTTTGTTTCTGCTGTAAACCCAGTTTGTAATGTCCATGGCGCTGGGTGCCTCAGATTACTGAGACACTTTGACCCGGAAAGTGACACGACCCAGATTCTTGTCCCGATCATCATCATTGCGCAGGTCAGAACCCTGAACTTTACACTCCACCATCTGGTCCACATTGTAGTCCTCTTTAGTTAGAAACAACTTCACAGCAACCAGCGGTTGGACGTAGAAGGCCTAGAAACACAAACACAAAGAAACTTCAATTCATGCAGCTTTTCCAAAAACGGAGATGCTTAAAGAGGCACATAGACACACACACTGAAGAACTTCATCCATGATCCTAACTGATCACCATCAAACAATACTGAAGATCCTCTGAATGTCATTGTTTTCCTCTGTGTTTCCCAATGATCCAACCATCTTAACATACAAGAGTTTGTTTACAGTGTTATGAATGGAACTCTGAACACTGTTACACCTTCACCATACTTAATATTGGATTGGATATTTTGGATATTGGACCCTAGCCTGGACCCTGGCCTGGACCCTGGTTTGCCCTGGGTGGTTGCCGTGGTGATGGCCTCTCTGGATGTGAGTGGGCTAGCTCATGGGGTGAATAGATCCCCAAATTATAATTTCTTCTTAGCAGTGCCAAGCCAGATGTTTTGACATTTTGATATGTATTTATTTATTTAAATAGAAGCATTTTATCCTTTTTTTGAGACAGAAAAGAGGGAGTTTTGTTATCATTGTGGTGCATGGGGAGGTAAGGGGTAATGGGAGGATGGCTTTGCTTGTATGTTTGTTTTTTTAATTGGTATATAGTATCTTGGGGTGTGTGATGGCTTTTATTTTGTTTTAATATGCATTGTTTTTATTACTTATTTATTTATTTTTAATGTAAAGCACTTTGTTTTGCCTGAGAGCATGAAAAGTGCTCTATAAAGAAAGTTTGATTTGATTTGATCCTGGCATGTTTTCTGCTTGTGTTGCTGCCCTGCTGTCCCACTACCTCAGTTAGGTTTTTTAATGTTGTTGTAAAAAAAAGTACTTTTTGTTGGAAACTCCTGCATTTGGGTCCTAACCCTCAAACCCTAACAATAATTAGTCCTATAATTACTTCAATAAATCAAAGTACATTATTATTGATGTAAATGAAGCCAAGGTAGGATTTTATATTACCAATTAGCCTAAACAGCATGTTTTTTGAGTTGGGAGTAAACTGGAGTACCCAGACAAAACGCACACAGACACAGGGAGAACATACAATCTCCACACAGAAAGACCAGCTGAACCCAGATCCAACTGAACCTTCTTGCTGTTAAGTGTCAGTCTAATCACTGACTACTGTGCTGTCATCATCTGGAACAGGGGAGGAACAGAAGCAGCAGCTGGAGCAGGAACATCAACACCATCGTAGGACCCACAAAAGGAAAAGGGAGAGAGACTACAGGAAATAGACAGTGCTATTGCTATAAAATAATCCAGGACCATCTAAAACTAAGATCAGAGAATCAGGGTAAAGATTATCATTGCATCATGAGAGTCCCCCCAGCAGCCTATGGCAGTATAACTAAGAGACTACAGAGTTAAAAGATTCAACGAGCCATAACCTTAAATGTAGAGAGGGAGTCCACCTCCCCAACTGAGGCTGGAAGTTCATTCCAAAGTAGAGTTGCCTGATAGCTAAAGACTGCAACCCTTCCTAGACCTATAGGCTCTCGGAACAGCAAGTGAAATATATATATAGGGAGTGGAGTGGTGTTCTTCGTCCTCTTGAGTCAGGATGTTGCTAATTTTCCTAATATTACACAAATGAAAGTAAGCTAACTTTATGACCTGTTTTATATGAGAGTTAACCAAGATTCCTAACAGTAGAGCCAGAGGCTCAGGAAATGTGATCTAAATTAACCATGCAGCTCAAGAGTGCTTCAGTTTTATCTGACTTAAGAAGTATTAAATGAACAGGCATCCAGGTCATCACATCTTTGATGATGCATCCAATAAAGCTGTTTGATTAGCCTCATGTGGTCGCAAAGACAAATACAGTTGAGTATCATCTGCATGACTGTGAAAGCTGATATTATGTTTCCTAATGGTAGCATACAAAAGGAGAAAAATATCAGTCCAAGGACAGA
The DNA here is from genome assembly GCA_018398805.1 of Hirundichthys speculiger. NCBI lineage: Eukaryota > Metazoa > Chordata > Actinopteri > Beloniformes > Exocoetidae > Hirundichthys > Hirundichthys speculiger. The sequence continues at coordinate 247,715 of JAGFBZ010000068.1, read as the reverse complement.
ACCCTGTGGTTCTCCATGACTGACCCTAGTATGACCAAATATTATTTACATGGACAAACTGATATCAATCCAAAAAGTATCACTTTTAATGCTATTCCTCTAATAATATTATGGTCAGAAGTGTTAAATGCTACACAGAGATCTAGACAGTTTACAGTCTGGTTAGATTAGATGATGTACATGAGCATTTACTCACGTGACTTTTTCTTCCATAATACGGAAAAAACATTTTATCCAGACGACCCTCCAGCGGGAAGTACTGCATCTGTAACGGAGAGTCTCTCTGCCAGAAAACCCAACAAAAAACTCTTTAATGATAAAAAATAAGAATTTACACCCTTAGGTCATCAGAAACATCCTAGGTGTATGATGTGATATTTGTCAGGAGGAAAAGTGCAGGTGTGATGAGGTACCTTCACAGCACAGTTGATGTACGGGTCTCCTATTGGTTTGAGACCGATGACCTGCAGACACATGGCCTTTCATTAAAACATATGACACACAATGAGTCTGCAAAACCAGAAACAGATGATCATCACATCATCACATGATGAGCAAAGACCCAGAACCAGAATACAACCTTGCTCTTCACATTGACTAATGAATTTTTCACAGGTCTGTGAAAAAGTATTTGTCCCCTTCGTGATTGCTTTTTTTTTCCCATGTTTGTCACACTTTAATATTTCTTAAATATGAAACAAAGCTACAAACCAAAACAAAGAGAGCAAAGAAAAACCAAGATCATCAACCAAAAGGCCTGACAAACCGTCGAGGCAGCGGCCAGGGACAGTTCAGGCAGGCACCCCTGCTGCGGCGGCAGAGTCCTCGGTGGCAGTGGTGCATCCGGCACCACCGCACAGTGGGGTGTATCTGGGACCACTACGGAGTCAGGAAGGGGTGTGCGTAGTGGGGGCCGTTGCGCTGGCTGGGGTGCATCCAGGACCACCCAGGAGCTGGAATGCAAACTGGTTGTGGAGGAGCGTGGAGATCTGCCTTGCTTCCTGCAGAAAGGGTCTTTACTTGGTCTCCAGGGACACCTCACCTATTAGGTGGGAATGGCAAAATGGTCTGCCCTCTCTTTGCAGGCTTCTGGGATCTCTCAGCACCAACCCAGTGCCCAAAAATGGTGAATATTTCTCCTCCACATAGTCCTCAATGTGAGGCCAGGTCCTTACTGCCTCCCTGCAGAAGAACTCAAAGAGTGTTCTTCTTTCGCCTCCTACTGGGTCCATGCTGACTGGGCAGAAACAGAAGGAACAAAATGGAGCCAGGAACATGGGTAGGCAGACAGATGAACCAGCAGACCAAGAGGGGAAAGACAGACTTAAATAAACCCAAGAACAAATGAGAAACAGGTTCAAACAATCAGGGAGATGAACAAGGGGAAGGAGTACAGAATTCAACAGGGGAAAGACAGACTTTCAAAGTAAAGCAGGAAGTAAAGTAAATGTCAATGGAAAACAACACAAATAACACAAGAAGAGCAGACCAAACCAAGAAAACCAAACCCAAGACCACAAAATCCACCCCAAACTATGACAGTGAGAGCAACAGATAACTTGACATACAATCAGTCTACCTCTGACTTTATCAATGCAAGTCAATGCAAGTTTATTTGTAAAGCACATTTCAGCAACAAGGAAATTCAAAGTGCTTTACACAGCTTCAGGACATATAAAAACAGGAAAGTTAAAAACAAAGATAAAGAATAAAAAACAAAGATTTGAAAAATCTAATAAGCTAATAAGTCACAGCTGCACTCATCTGCAGACATCTGTTTACAAAAAAAATTCCAACAGAAATAAAAAACTTCTATTTCAGTGTGCTCAAACTTAGATTACTCAATGATAGTAGCACTTACAGCGATTCTGACAGTTGGGGAAAAAACTTCAGAGTGTTGCCTTTCAAAAAAGACCAAAACCATCCATGTGCTACAAATTGTTCAAGAACAGCTTTCAGTTTACTTTGGGTATGCCTTGGATAGGTGTTTTAGGCAAATTTTACAGGAGTAGCATGGGGTTAACTAATCATGACTAATTAATTCCTTGTTTGTTGTTGTTTACTTTACCCAGTGATCAGAACTGTCTTCCTGTTAGCCAATAATTTTTGTTCCAGGGGGCATGGTTTCACAGGAACAGCCAATCACAGTGAGAAATTCCACTGCCAAATATTCTAGAGGCCAATTACAAGTTAGCCACACCCCCTTTTGCCTGAGAGCATTGACCCGATGACAAATTTAGAGATGTTTTTACCTGATGTCATCACTGCTGATGTCATTGTAACAACAAAGTCAGATTTTATAAAAAAAGGAACCATATGTAAACCCCCCCAAAAAACCTGTTGGTGGTTTGAACGCTAAACGATTTCTGATTCCTTTAACCTTTTTATAGTTTAAAATTAAAGTCGATCTGGTGATAACTCTACACTGTTGTTGTAAACTGTAATCTGAGCACTCGCACATAATTTCCGCTTCGCACATTTTTCCTGGGATTCTCACGGCCGTTAATCGTCGGTTCTTTAGCTTCTTTAGCTTATTAGCTTCCTAGCATGGCTTCTTCTTGTCCCTCTGTTTCTCCCTCCCACTGCTCAGTGTGTGAAATGTTCAGTTATTCCTCTGCCTCCTTTAGTCAGAGTGGTAAATGCATAAAGTGTAGTTGTACTGCTGACTTGCAGTTCCATCCTCTGTCCATCCCGGGGTTCTCCTCCAATTGTGTTTGGGGCGCCAGCTGGTGTGGTGATCGGCGACCTGGTCCTCTGGCCATTTCATCCCAGTGCTGCTACCTCCATCTGTTTATATTTATGTTTATATGGCCATTGTATTTAGTAATTTCTGTGCTCTCCTCTCTCTGTCCTCCATCCTCTCGCTGTCCTCCATCCTCTCTCTGTCCTGTCTCTCCCCTCTTTTCTTTCTCTACCCAGCTGGTCTTCATCAGGAAGGTCCCTTCATATGATCCAGGTCCTGCTCAAGGTTTCTTCCTCTTAAAGTGGAGGGTTTTTTTTTGCCTCTGTTTGGCTTAAAGGTTTTTTTCCTCCCTCTGTGGGAGTTTTTTACCTGCCATTATCATTGATTGGATTTAATATTATAATTTTAGTTAATGATATTTGCTCAAGGGTCATGCTCTGGGTCTCTGTAAAGCACATAGAGACAATTGACATTGTAACAGACGCTGTACAAATAAAATAAAATTGAATTGAATTGAATATCAATGTGGATCTCAGTCCATCCAGAAAACTGCAACACTTTGAGTGTGTCTTCAGGGTCCAAAACCACAAGACACTGAAAAAACTGGATCTTTGTCACAGGAAGACCAAGACCTGTCTGAGCTGCATCTACTGTTCAGAGCAGACTGTGGATCTCGTATCTGGTTTGGATCTCTAGCATGGAGGAGGATGTCTGATGGTGTAGGGATGCTGTACTAGTGGCACTATGAGTTATTGGTTTGGAACTGAAGGCAGATTTGATCAGAAATTGAACCACAGCATTCTTCAGAGACACCAGCTGCTTTGAACTTCAAGACTGGGATCCTGAAGCCACTACTGGACTCAGTGAGGAATATTTAATCAAGAAGAGTGAAGGAGGGCTTTACATGAACTGAGCTCTACAATCTATAAATAAACCCAACTATAAAGCTGACTTGGACCAATGAGTATCCAGCATGTCTCCTCCATTCCCTCAAAATGATGTGAAAGAACTCCAGTTTGTGACGTCAAAAATCTGATTTTGAGAAATAACTGCTTTCAAAAACCTAAACTGGACTAATGAAACAGGGTCGTTTTCAGTACATTTTATTTTCTGACCACACATACCAATTCTGGACGCCTTAAGTTTCATTATTCATTACTCAATAAATCAAAGAAAGCTGTGTCTGGGTGTCTCATGGTGTTGGGATTTAGAAGTTGGGTTTCTCTGGCTCTCTGTTTTCTTCTTTTGTTGAGTTTTAATCATGGCTTGTTTGTACTCTTTTGTTGTTGGACTGCAGTTGTGCATGTAGATATTTTATTTTGAAAGTGTGACTTCCTGTGTTGGTGTGGTCTGTCCTGATTATGTCCACCTGTTCCTTGTTGGTTCCTGAGAGTAACTCAGTGTTTCCCTGCTTTTCGGTTTTGTCCTCCACCTGTTATGGTCAATACATTACTCACCTGTTCACTTCACCTTTGTTTCTGGACTTTTGATTTTGGGACTTCCACCTTTGGACAGTGTTTGCTGTTGAATAAAGGACATAATTTTGTTCTCCTGTGTCTCTGGATGCTACCCTAGCCTCACTATAACAGACCTGACAAAGTTAACCTGCAACTAACCACAGCAGGTCATCAGATTAAATAAGAACGCACAATAACTTCTCTTCACCTGTTCTTCATGGGTGTGAAAGCAGGTTCACTTCTGACCCATCTTCAGATCAGCTAAAAGTGACTGAATGAGAAGAGTTTTACTAACCCTGTTCATCTTGATGATGACACAGGGTTTCCCCTCGGCATACCCGAAGCTGGTGTCGGGCAGGCCAGAGCACTCATGCAGGATGCTGCGTTTAAACTGACAAACTTTCTTTTGGCTGTTGTCCTGCTCCGTGTATTCACCCACCAGACACAAGTCGTTCTGCTCCTGAATGCTGTCGTTGTACGCTGCAAACAGAAAAACAGATATGAGGGGAAAACCTGTCATCCACTGACAAATATATCTGGTTGGATCTGATTATGTCTGGTTGGGTCTGGTTAGATCTGGTTGGGTCTGGTTACATCTGGTTGGATCTGGTGATGTCTGGTTGGGTCTGGTTATGTCTAGTTGGGTCTGGTTATGTCTGGTTGGGTCTGGTTACATCTGATTGGATCTGGTTGGGTCTGATTATGTCTGGTCATGTCTGGTTATATCTGGTTGGGTCTGGTTATGTCTGGTTGGGTCTAGTTATGTCTGGTTGGGTCTGGTTGGATCTGGTTATGTCTGGTTGGGTCTGGTTAGATCTGGTTGGGTCTGGTTACATCAGGTTGGATCTGGTGATGTCTGGTTGGGTCTGGTTATGTCTGGTTGGGTCTGGTTAGATCTGGTTGGGTCTGGTTACATCTGGTTGGATCTGGTTGGGTCTGATTATGTCTGGTCATGTCTGGTTATGTCTGGTTGGGTCTGGTTATGTCTGGTTGGGTCTGGTTAGATCTAGTTGGGTCTGGTTAAATCTAGTTGGGTCTGGTTACATCTGGTTGGATCTGGTGATGTCTGGTTGGGTCTGGTTATGTCTAGTTGGGTCTGGTTATGTCTGGTTGGGTCTGGTTACATCTGATTGGATCTGGTTGGGTCTGATTATGTCTGGTCATGTCTGCTTATGTCTGGTTGGGTCTGGTTAGATCTGGTTGGGTCTGGTTACATCAGGTTGGATCTGGTGATGTCTGGTTGGGTCTGGTTATGTCTGGTTGGGTCTGGTTAGATCTGGTTGGGTCTGGTTACATCTGGTTGGATCTAGTTGGGTCTATTTATGTCTGGTCATGTCTGGTTATGTCTGGTTGGGTCTGGTTATGTCTGGTTGGGTCTGGTTGAATCTGGTTGGATCTGGTTATGTCTGGTTGGATCTGGTTACATCTGATTGGATCTGGTTGGGTCTGATTATGTCTGGTCATGTCTGGCTATGTCTGGTTGGGTCTGGTTATGTCTGGTTGGGTCTGGTTATGTCTGGTTGGGTCTGGTTAGATCTGGTTGGGTCTGGTTACATCAGGTTGGATCTGGTGATGTCTGGTTGGGTCTGGTTATGTCTGGTTGGGTCTGGTTAGATCTGGTTGGGTCTGGTTACATCTGGTTGGATCTGGTTGGGTCTGATTATGTCTGGTCATGTCTGGTTATGTCTGGTTGGGTCTGGTTGGATCTGGTTGGATCTGGTTATGTCTGGTTGGGTCTGGTTAGATCTGGTTGGGTCTGGTTACATCTGGTTGGATCTGGTCATGTCTGGTTAGATCTGGTTGGGTCTGGTCATGTCTGGTTAGATCTGGTTGGGTCTGGTTATGTCTGTTTGGATCTGGTTGGGTCTGATTATGCCTGGTCATGTCTGGTTATGGCTGATTGGGTCTGGTTATGTCTGGTGGGGTCGGGTTAGATCTGGTTGGGTCTGGTTGGATCTGGTTGGATCTGGTTATGTCTGGTTGGGTCTGGTTATGTCTGTTTGGATCTGGTTGGGTCTGATTATGTCTGGTCATGTCTGGCTATGTCTGGTTGGTTCTGGTTATGTCTGGTCATGTCTGGTTAGATCTGGTTGGGTCTGGTTAGATCTGGTTGGATCTGGTTCTGTCTGGTTGGATCTGGTTGGGTCTAGTTATGTCTGATTAGATCTAGTTGGGTCTGGTTTTGTCTGGTTATATCTGGTTGGGTCTAGTTATGTCTGGTTAGATCTGGCTGGGTCTGGTTAGATCTGGTTGGGTCTGATTATGTCTGGTTAGATCTGGTTGGGTCTGATTATGTCTGGTCATGTCTGGTCATGTCTGGTCATGTCTGGTTATGTCTGGTTGGGTCTGGTTATGTCTGTTTGGATCTGGTTGGATCTGGTTATGTCTGGTTGGGTCTGGTTAGTTCTGGTTGGGTCTGGTTACATCAGGTTGGATCTGGTGATGTCTGGTTAGGTCTGGTTATGTCTGGTTGGGTCTGGTTAGATCTGGTTGGGTCTGGTTACATCTGGTTGGATCTGGTTGGGTCTGATTATGTCTGGTCATGTCTGGTTATGTCTGGTTGGGTCTGGTTATGTCTGGTTGGGTCTGGTTGGATCTGGTTGGATCTGGTTATGTCTGGTTGGGTCTGGTTAGATCTGGTTGGGTCTGGTTACATCTGGTTGGATCTGGTGATGTCTGGTTGGGTCTGGTTATGTCTGGTTGGGTCTGGTTAGATCTGGTTGGGTCTGGTTATGTCTGTTTGGATCTGGTTGGGTCTGATTATGCCTGGTCATGTCTGGTTATGGCTGGTTGGGACTGGTTATGTCTGGTGGGGTCTGGTTAGATCTGGTTGGGTCTGGTTGGATCTGGTTGGATCTGGTTATGTCTGGTTGGGTCTGGTTATGTCTGGTTGGGTCTGGTTATGTCTATTTGGATCTGGTTGGGTCTGATTATGTCTGGTCATGCCTGGCTATGTCTGGTTGGTTCTGGTTATGTCCAGTCATGTCTGGTTAGATCTGGTTGGGTCTGGTTAGATCTGGTTCTGTCTGGTTGGATCTGGTTGGGTCTAGTTATGTCTGGTTAGATCTAGTTGGGTCTGGTTTTGTCTGGTTATATCTGGTTGGGTCTAGTTATGTCTGGTTAGATCTGGCTGGGTCTGGTTAGATCTGGTTGGGTCTGATTATGTCTGGTTGGGTCTGGTTAGATCTGGTTGGGTCTGGTTATTTCTGTTTGGATCTGGTTGGGTCTGATTATGTCTGGTCATGTCTGGTCATGTCTGGTTGGGTCTGGTTATGTCTGTTTGGATCTGGTTGGGTCTGATTATGTCTGGTCATGTCTGGTCATGTTTTGTTAGGTCTGGTTGGATCTGGTTATGTCCGGTTGGATCTGGTTAGATCTGGTTATGTCTGGTTAGATCTGGTTGGGTCTGGTTATGTCTGGTTGGATCTGGTTATGTTTGGTCATGTCTGGTTAGATCTGGTTGGGTCTGGTCATGTCTGGTTAGATCTGGTTGGGTCTGGTTATGTCTGGTTAGATCTGGTTGGGTCTGGTTATGTCTCATCATGTCTAGTTATGTCTGGTTAGATCTGGTTGGGTCTGGTTATGTCTGGTTGGTTCTGGTTATGTCTGGTCATGTCTGGTTAGATCTGGTTGGGTCTGGTTAGATCTGGTTGGGTCTAGTTAGATCTGGTTGGGTCTAGTTAGATCTGGTTGGATATTGTTATGTCTGGTTGGATCTGGTTAGATCTGGTTGGGTCTGGTTATATCTGGTTAGATCTGGTTTGGTCTGATTATGTCTCGTCATGTCTAGTTATGTCTGGTTAGATCTGGTTGGATCTCAGTATGTCTGGATTGTCTGGTTAGATCTGGTTGGGTCTGATTATGTCTGGTCATGTCTGGTTATGTCTGGTTGGGAATGGTTATGTCTGGTTGGGTCTGGTTGGGTTTGGTTATGTCTGGTTGGTTCTGGTTATATCTGGTCATGTCTGGTTAGATCTGGTTGGGTCTGGTTAGGTCTGGTTAAATCTGGTTATGTCTGGTTGGATCTGGTTGGGTATAGTTATGTCTAGTTAGATCTGGTTGGGTCTGGTTTTGTCTGGTTAGATCTGGTTGGGTCTAGTTAGGTCTGGTTGGGTCTGATTATGTCTGGTTAGATCCGGTTGGATCTGGTTATGTCTGGTTGGGTCTGGTTAGATCTGGTTGGGTCTCGTTGGGTCTGGTTATGTCTGGTTGGATCTGGTTGGGTCTGATTATGACTGGTTATGTCTGGTCATGTTTGGTTAGGTCTGGTTGGATCTGGTTATGTCCGGTTGGATCTGGTTAGATCTGGTTATGTCTGGTTAGATCTGGTTGGGTCTGGTTATGTCTGGTTGGATCTGGTTATGTCTGGTCATGTCTGGTTAGATCTGGTTGGGTCTGGTCATGTCTGGTTAGATCTGGTTGGGTCTGGTTATGTCTGGTTAGATCTGGTTCGGTCTGGTTATGTCTCATCATGTCTAGTTATGTCTGGTTAGATCTGGTTGGGTCTGGTTATGTCTGGTTGGTTCTGGTTATGTCTGGTCATGTCTGGTTAGATCTGGTTGGGTCTGGTTAGATCTGGTTGGGTCTAGTTAGATCTGGTTGGATATTGTTATGTCTATTTGGATCTGGTTAGATCTGGTAGAGTCTGGTTATATCTGGTTAGATCTGGTTTGGTCTGATTATGTCTCGTCATGTCTAGTTATGTCTAGTTAGATCTGGTTGGATCCCAGTATGTCTGGTTTTGTCTGGTTAGATCAGGTTGGGTCTGATTATGTCTGGTCATGTCTGGTTATGTCCGGTTGGGTCTGGTTATGTCTGGTTGGGTCTGGTTGGGTTTGGTTATGTCTGGTTAGATCTGGTTGGTTCTGGTTATGTCTGGTCATGTCTGGCTAGATCTGGTTGGGTCTGGTTGGATCTGGTTCTGTCTGTTGGATCTGGTTGGCTCTAGTTATGTCTGGTTAGATCTGGTTGGGTCTGGTTTTGTCTGGTTAGATCTGGTTGGGTCTAGTTTTGTCTGGTTATGGCTGGTTGGGTCTGGTTATGTCTGAAGGGGTCTGGTTAGATCTGGTTGGGTCTGGTTGGATCTGGTTGGATCTGGTTATGTCTGGTTGGGTCTGGTTATGTCTGGTTGGGTCTGGTTATATCTGTTTGGATCTGGTTGGGTCTGATTATGTCTGGTCATGTCTGGCTATGTCTGGTTGGTTCTGGTTATGTCTGGTCATGTCTGGTTAGATCTGGTTGGGTCTGGTTAGATCTGGTTGGATCTGGTTCTGTCTGGTTGGATTTGGTTGGGTCTAGTTATGTGTGGTTAGATCTAGTTGGGTCTGGTTTTGTCTGGTTATATCTGGTTGGGTCTAGTTATGTCTGGTTAGATCTGGCTGGGTCTGGTTAGATCTGGTTGGGTCTGATTATGTCTGGTCATGTCTGGTTATGTCTGGTTGGGTCTGGTTAGATCTGGTTGGGTCTGGTTATTTCTGTTTGGATCTGGTTGGGTCTGATTATGTCTGGTCATGTCTGGTCATGTCTGGTTGGGTCTGGTTCTGTCTGTTTGGATCTGGTTGGGTCTGATTATGTCTGGTTATATCTGGTCATGTCTGTTAGATCTGGTTGGGTCTGGTTAGATCTGGTTGGATCTGGTTCTGTCTGGTTGGATCTGGTTGGGTATAGTTATGTCTGGTTAGATCTGGTTGGGTCTGGTTTTGTCTGGTTAGATCTGGTTGGGTCTGATTATGTCTGGTTAGATCCGGTTGGATCTGGTTATGTCTGGTTGGGTCTGGTTAGATCTGGTTGGGTCTCGTTGGGTCTGGTTATGTCTGGTTGGATCTGGTTGGGTCTGATTATGACTGGTTATGTCTGGTCATGTTTGGTTAGGTCTGGTTGGGTCTGGCTATGTCCGGTTGGATCTGGTTAGATCTGGTTATGTCTGGTCATGTCTGGTTAGAACTGGTTGGGTCTGGTTATGTCTGGTTGGATCTGGTTATGTCTGGTCATGTCTGGTTAGATCTGGTTGGGTCTGGTCATGCCTGGTTATGTCCGGTTGGGTCTGGTTATGTCTGGTGGGGTCTGGTTGGGTTTGGTTATGTCTGGTTAGATCTTGTTGGTTCTGGTTATGTCTGGTCATGTCTGGCTAGATCTGGTTGGGTCTGGTTGGATCTGGTTGGATCTGGTTCTGTCTGTTGGATCTGGTTAGATCTGGTTATGTATGGTCATGTCTGGTTAGATCTGGTTGGGTCTGGTTATGTCTGGTTGGATCTGGTTATGTCTGGTCATGTCTGGTAAGATCTGGTTGGGTCTGGTCATGTCTGGTTAGATCTGGTTGGGTCTGGTTATGTCTGGTCATGTCTGGTTGGGTCTGGTTATGTCTGGTTGGGTCTGGTTGGGTTTGGTTATGTCTGGTTAGATCTGGTTGGTTCTGGTTATGTCTGGTCATGTCTGGCTAGATCTGGTTGGGTCTGGTTGGATCTGGTTGGATCTGGTTCTGTCTGTTGGATCTGGTTGTGTCTAGTTATGTCTGGTTAGATCTGGTTGGGTCTGGTTTTGTCTGGTTAGATCTGGTTGGGTCTAGTTATGTCTGGTTAGATCTGGTTGGGTCTGGTTATGTCTGGTTAGATCTGGTTGGTTCTGGTTATGTCTGGTCATGTCTGGTTAGATCTGGTTGGGTCTGGTTAGATCAGGTTGGGTCTGGTTATATCTGGTTGGGTCTAGTTATGTCTTGTTAGATCTGGTTGGTTCTGGTTATGTCTGGTCATGTCTGGTTAGATCTGGTTGGATCTGGGTGGGTCTAGTTTTGTCTGGTTATGGCTGGTTGGGTCTGGTTATGTCTGAAGGGGTCTGGTTAGATCTGGTTGGGTCTGGTTGGATCCGGTTGGATCTGGTTATGTCTGGTTGGGTCTGGTTATGTCTGGTTGGGTCTGGTTATGTCTGTTTGGATCTGGTTGGGTCTGATTATGTCTGGTCATGTCTGGCTATGTCTGGTTGGTTCTGGTTATGTCTGGTCATGTCTCGTTAGATCTGGTTGGGTCTGGTTAGATCTGGTTGGATCTGGTTCTGTCTGGTTGGATCTGGTTGGGTCTAGTTCTGTCTGGTTAGATCTAGTTGGGTCTGGTTTTGTCTGGTTATAACTGGTTGGGTCTAGTTATGTCTGGTTAGATCTGGCTGGGTCTGGTTAGAGCTGGTTGGGTCTGATTATGTCTGGTTAGATCTGGTTGGGTCTGATTATGTCTGGTAATGTTTGGTTATGTCTGGTTGGGTCTGGTTAGATCTGGTTGGGTCTGGTTATTTCTGTTTGGATCTGGTTGGGTCTGATTATGTCTGGTCATGTCTGGTCATGTCTGGTTGGGTCTGGTTCTGTCTGTTTGGATCTGATTGGGTCTGATTATGTCTGGTCTTGTCTGGTCATGTCTGGTTATGTCTGGTTGGTTCTAGTTATATCTGGTCATGTCTGTTAAATCTGGTTGGGTCTGGTTAGATCTGGTTGGATCTGGTTCTGTCTGGTTGGATCTGGTTGGGTATAGTTATGTCTGGTTAGATCTGGTTGGGTCTGGTTTTGTCTGGTTAGATCTGGTTGGTCTGGTCTGGTTGGGTCTGATTATGTCTGGTTAGATCCGGTTGGATCTGGTTATGTCTGGTTGGGTCTGGTTAGATCTGGTTGGGTCTCGTTGGGTCTGGTTATGTCTGGTTGGATCTGGTTGGGTCTGGTTAGATCTGGTTGGGTCTCGTTGGGTCTGGTTATGTCTGGTTGGATCTGGTTGGGTCTGATTATGACTGGTTATGTCTGGTCATGTTTGGTTAGGTCTGGTTGGATCTGGCTATGTCTGGTTGGATCTGGTTAGATCTGGTTATGTCTGGTCATGTCTGGTTAGATCTGGTTGGGTCTGGTTATGTCTGGTTGGATCTGGTTATGTCTGGTCATGTCTGGTTAGATCTGGTTGGGTCTGGTCATGTCTGGTTAGATCTGGTTGGGTCTGGTTATTTCTGGTCATGTCTGGTTATGTCCGGTTGGGTCTGGTTATGTCTGGTTGGGTCTGGTTGGGTTTGGTTATGTCTGGTTAGATCTTGTTGGTTCTGGTTATGTCTGGTCATGTCTGGCTAGATCTGGTTGGGTCTGGTTTGATCTGGTTGGATCTGGTTCTGTCTGTTGGATCTGGTTGGGTCTAGTTATGTCTGGTTAGATCTGGTTGGGTCTGGTTTTGTCTGGTTAGATCTGGTTGGGTCTAGTTATGTCTGGTTAGATCTGGTTGGGTCTAGTTATGTCTGGTTAGATCTGGCTGGGTCTGGTTAGATCTGGTTGGGTCTGATTATGTCTGGTTAGATCTGGTTGGGTCTGATTCTGTCTGGTCTGATGTCTGGGTCTGTTGTCTGGTTGGTCTGGGGTCTGGTTATTGTCTGGTTATTCTGGATTCTGGTTGGGTCTGATTATGTCTGGTCATGTCTGGTCATGTCTGGTTGGTCTGGTTGGTTGTCTGGTTGCTGGTCATGTCTGGTTATGGTCTGGTTGGGTCTATATCTGGTTATGTCTGATGTCTGGTCTAGATCTGGTGTGGGTCTGGTTTTGTCTGGTTAGATCTGGTTGGGTCTGGTTAGGTCTGGTTGGGTCTGATTATGTCTGGTTAGATCCGGTTGGATCTGGTTAGATCTGGTTGGGTCTCGTTGGGTCTGGTTATGTCTGGTTGGATCTGGTTGGGTCTGATTATGACTGGTTATGTCTGGGCATGTTTGGTTAGGTCTGGTTGGATCTGGCTATGTCCGGTTGGATCTGGTTAGATCTGGTTATGTCTGGTCATGTCTGGTTAGATCTGGTTCGGTCTGGTTATGTCTGGTTGGATCTGGTTATGTCTGGTCGTGTCTGGTTAGATCTGGTTGGGTCTGGTCATGTCTGGTTAGATCTGGTTGGGTCTGGTTATGTCTGGTCATGTCTGGTTATGTCCGGTTGGGTCTGGTTATGTCTGGTTATGTCTGGTTGGTTCTGGTTATGTCTGGTCATGTCTGGCTAGATCTGGTTGGGTCTGGTTAGATCTGGTTGGGTCTGGTTATGTCTGGTTAGATCTGGTTGGTTCTGTTAATGTCTGGTCATGTCTGGTTATATCTGGTTGGATCTGGTTGGGTCTGATTATGTCTGGTCATGTCTGGCTATGTCTGGTTGGTTCTGGTTATGTCTGGTCATGTCTGGTTAGATCTGGTTGGGTCTGGTTCTGTCTGGTTGGATCCGGTTGGGTCTAGTTATGTCTGGTTAGATCTAGTTGGGTCTGGTTTTGTCTGGTTATATCTGGTTGGGTCTAGTTATGTCTGGTTAGATCTGGCTGGGTATGGTTACATCTGGTTGGGTCTGATTATGTCTGGTTAGATCTGGTTGTGTCTGATTATGTCTGGTCATGTCTGGTTATGTCTGGTTGGGTCTGGTTATTTCTGTTTGGATCTGGTTGGGTCTGGTTATGTCTGGTCATGTCTGGTCATGTCTGGTCATGTCTGGTTATGTCTGGTTGGGTCTGGTTCTGTCTGGTTATGTCTGGTTGGGTCTGGTTCTGTCTGGTTAGATCTGGTTGGTTCTGGTTATGTCTGGTCATGTCTGGCTAGATCTGGTTGGGTCTGGTTGGATCTGGTTGGATCTGGTTCTGTCTGTTCTATCTGGTTGGGTCTAGTTATGTCTGGTTAGATCTGGTTGGGTCTGGTTTTGTCTGGTTAGATCTGGTTGGGTTTAGTTATGTCTGGTTAGATCTGGTTGGGTCTGGTTATGTCTGGTTAGATCTGGTTGGTTCTGGTTATGTCTGGTCATGTCTGGTTAGATCTGGTTGGGTCTGGTTAGATCTGGTTTGATCTGGTTATATCTGGTTGAATCTGGTTGGGTCTAGTTATGTCTGGTTAGATCTGGTTGGTTCTGGTAATGGCTCGTCATGTCTGGTTATATCTGGTTGGATCTGGTTGGGTCTAGTTATGTCTGGTTAGATCTGGTTGGTTCTGGTTATGTCTGGTCATGTCTGGTTAGATCTGGTTGGATCTGGTTGGGTCTAGTTATGTCTGGTTAGATCTGGTTGGTTCCGGTTATGTCTGGTCATGTCTGGTCATGTCTAGTTATGTCTGGTTAGATCTGGTTGGATCTCATTATGTCTGGTTTTGTCTGGTTAGATCTGGTTGGGTCTGATTATGTCTGGTTATGTCCGGTTGGGTCTGGTTATGTCTGGTTGGGTCTGGTTGGGTTTGGTTATGTCTGGTTAGATCTGGTTGGTTCTGGTTATGTCTGGTCATGTCTGGCTAGATCTGGTTGGGTCTGGTTAGATCTGGTTGGATCTGGTTCGGTCTGGTTGGATCTGGTTGGGTCTAGTTATGTCTGGTTAGATCTGGTTGGGTCTGGTTTTGTCTGGTTAGATCTGGTTTGGTCTACTTATGTCTGTTTAGATATGGTTGGGTCTGGTTATGTCTGGTTAGATCTGGTTGGTTCTGGTTATGTCTGGTCATGTCTGGTTAGATCTGGTTGGGTCTGGTTAGATCAGGTTGGATCTGGTTATATCTGGTTGGGTCTAGTTATGTCTGGTTAGATCTGGTTGGTTCTGGTTATGTCTGGTCATGTCTGGTTAGATCTGGTTGGATCTGGGTGGGTCTAGTTTTGTCTGGTTATGGCTGGTTGGGTCTGGTTATGTCTGAAGGGGTCTGGTTAGATCTGGTTGGGTCTGGTTGGATCTGGTTGGATCTGGTTATGTCTGGTTGGGTCTGGGTATGTCTGGTTGAGTCTGGTTATGTCTGTTTGGATCTGGTTGGGTCTGATTATGTCTGGTCATGTCTGGCTATGTCTGGTTGGTTCTGGTTATGTCTGGTCATGTCTGGTTAGATCTGGTTGGGTCTGGTTAGATCTGGTTGGATCTGGTTCTGTCTGGTTTGATCTGGTTGGGTCTAGTTATGTCTGGTTAGATCTAGTTGGGTCTGGTTTTGTCTGGTTATATCTGGTTGGGTCTAGTTATGTCTGGTTAGATCTGGATGGGTCTGGTTAGATCTGGTTGGGTCTGATTATGCTGGTTAGATCTGGTTGGGTCTGATTATGTCTGGTCATGTCTGGTTATGTCTGGTTGGGTCTGGTTAGATCTGGTTGGGTCTGGTTATTTCTGTTTGGATCTGGTTGGGTCTGATTATGTCTGGTCATGGTCTGGTCATGTCTGGTTATGTCTGGTTATGTCTGGTTGGGTCTGGTTCTGTCTGTTTGGATCTGGTTGGGTCTGATTATGTCTGGTCATGTCTGGTCATGTCTGGTTATGTCTGGTTGGTTCTGGTTATATCTGGTCATGTCTGTTAGATCTGGTTGGGTCTGGTTAGATCTGGTTGGATCTGGTTCTGTCTGGTTGGATCTGGTTGGGTATAGTTATGTCTGGTTAGATATGGTTGGGTCTGGTTTTGTCTGGTTAGATCTGGTTGGGTCTAGTTAGGTCTGGTTGGGTCTGATTATGTCTGGTTAGATCCGGTTGGATCTGGTTATGTCTGGTTGGGTCTGGTTAGATCTGGTTGGGTCTGATTATGACTGGTTATGTCTGGTCATGTTTGGTTAGGTCTGGTTGGATCTGGCTATGTCCGGTTGGATCTGGTTAGATCTGGTTATGTCTGGTCATGTCTGGTTAGATCTGGTTGGGTCTGGTTAGATCTGGTTGGGTCTGGTCATGTCTGGCTAGATCTGGTTGGGTCTGGTTATGTCTGGTTGGGTCTGGTTATGTCTCATCATGTCTAGTTATGTCTGGTTAGATCTGGTTGGGTCTGGTTATGTCTGGTTGGTTCTGGTCATGTCTGGTCATGTCTGGTTAGATCTGGTTGGGTCTGGTTAGATCTGGTTGGGTCTAGTTAGATCTGGTTGGGTCTAGTTAGATCTGGTTGGATATTGTTATGTCTGGTTGGATCTGGTTAGATCTGGTTGGGTCTGGTGAGATCTGGTTAGATCTGGTTGGGTCTGATTATGTCTCGTCATGTCTAGTTATGTCTGGTTAGATCTGGTTGGATCTCATTATGTCTGGTTTTGTCTGGTTAGATCTGGTTGGGTCCGATTATGTCTGGTCATGTCTGGTTATGTCCGGTTGGGTCTGGTTATTTCTGGTTGGGTCTGGTTGGGTTTGGTTATGTCTGGTTAGATCTGGTTGGTTCTGGTTATGTCTGGTCATGTCTGGCTAGATCTGGTTGGGTCTGGTTAGATCTGGTTGAATCTGATTCTGTCTGGTTGGATCTGGTTGGGTCTAGTTATGTCTGGTTAGATCTGGTTGGGTCTGGTTTTGTCTGGTTAGATCTGGTTGGGTCTAGTTATGTCTGGTTAGATCTGGTTGGGTCTGGTTATGTCTGGTTAGATCTGGTTGGTTCTGGTTATGTCTGGTCATGTCTGGTTAGATCTGGTTGGGTCTGGTTAGATCTGGTTTGATCTGGTTATATCTGGTTGGATCTGGTTGGGTCTAGTTATGTCTGGTTAGATCTGGTTGGTTCTGGTTATGTCTTATCATGTCTGGTTATATCTGGTTATATCTGGTTGGATCTGGTTGGGTCTAGTTATGTCTGGTTAGATCTGGTTGGTTCTGGTTATGTCTGGTCATGTCTGGTTAGATCTGGTTGGATCTGGTTGGGTCTAGTTATGTCTGGTTAGATCTGGTTGGTTCTGGTTATGTCTGGTCATGTCTGGTTAGATCTGGTTGGATCTGGGTGGGTCTAATTTTGTCTGGTTAGGTCTGGTTGGGTCTGGTTATGTCCGGTTACATAGGGACAAGACAAAGTCAGTTTTTGCAGAGAAAACATGATAATGCAGAATTGTACTCACGCTGCAGGAGCTCATGAAGCTGTTGAACATATTGGTTGTAGCTCGTTGGGTTGGTGAGGTTGTAGGAGATCTCAACACCATGAGGGCGAATCACTAAACCTGTAACAAACCATATAATTGTAATCAAACATTTGGCAAAAGAGATCATTCTTTTATGACAGCATGATAGTTTTGGTATAAATGTGGAAAACACAGCAGGTGAAAGGGTTAACCCACCTGGGTTGGCCACTCGATCCTGATAGCGGGGGACGTTGTCATCGAGCGTCTGTAACATCACCCACATGGTGAGAGAAAACATTCCCGCCAGGAAGCCATAAAAGATGAGGTAGAAGAAGAGGATGAGGCCTGGAGGAAACAAACACAACCTTGGAGACAAGTCGTCTGCAGCAAAGCTGATTGATCTTTAACTCTGTTTCTAAAAACTACAGTCTCACGGTCCCTAAACACAGACCATCTGGTCACAACAAAAACCAACAACCTGCAGTTTAGAAGATTTCCACAGTTTAGAAGATATCTGTCACACTATCAGGTTTTTAGAGGTTCTGTTTGGTTTTGGTCTGAAGTGAGATTGGTTTGGTCCTGGGTTAAAGGTGGAACCAGCTGTCTAGACAGAAGTTGGACAAAAGGCTTCATGGACTTATATTCACAGATGTCCATTTCATCTTGGTCTAAGCTGCAGGGGATCATGGGTAAACTGATGAGACGATGATCTGAATATGTGCAATTAGGACTTCTTCACATGCACCAGAGTTTCAGTATGACCACCACTGGAGCGTTGTTGTGTTCTGGTTTCTGCTCAGATCAGTCTTGTCTCTCCACTGTCGCCTGGTCTTCAGGACAGAAATTTGAATCTAAGAGAAGGTCTCATGAATCTATTGGGTTCCTCAAATGTACAAATTTTTATTAACTTATTTACAATGTAAAGCGCTTTGAGATGATTTTTGTTATGAATTGGAGATATAGATCAGAGATCAGTGAGTGTCCTGACAGGCTCATGACAGTTCAAGTGGACATCTGTGTTGATCAGTCAGTGACAGTGTTACATGGACGGAACCTGAATCAGCTCATGAACCAGTCAGTTCATCAACTGGTTTATGAACTGGTTTATAAGCCAGTTTAGGAAACAATTTATGACCTGGTTCCCAGTTATCAAAGCTCTTGCTATTTCTGGTAAAATTAACCAGACTAGTTGGTGCTTTGGCCTCATGTCACAGCTTGTACTGGTGTGGTCATGTGATCTAACAGAATCAGAAGATGTTTTACTTTAAAATGATTCTGTTGCCTTCAGACACTCCTCTATCCAGTTAAGGTCTTTCAGGTCCTACCTCCTTCTGACCTTAAAGACCTCATCATCCCAGATCATCATCAGAGGTCTGGTCTCTCAGACTGCAGGTTCCTGGAGGTTTAGGGTTAGGGGTTAGGGGTTTAGGGTTAGGGGTTTAGAGTTAGGGGTTCGGGGTTAGGGGTTAGGGGTTTAGGGTTAGGGGTTAGGGGTTAGGGTTTAGGGGATAGGGGTTTGGGGTTTAGGGTTAGGGGTTAAGGGTTAGGGGTTAGGGGATAAGGGTTCAGGGTTTAGGGTTAGGAATTAAGGGTTTAGGGGTTAGGGTTAAGGGGTTAGGGTGGGTTAGGGGTTAGGGGTTAGGGGTTAGGGGTTAGGGGGGTTAGGGGGGGTTTAGGGTTAGGGGTTATGGGGTTAGGGTTAGGGTTAGGGTTAGGGTTTAGGGTTTAGGGGGGTTAGGGGTTAGGGGTTAGGGGTTCGGGGTTAGGGGTTTTAGGGTTAGGTTAGGGGTAGGGGCTTAGGGTTAGGGGCTAGGGGTTCGGAGTTTAGGGTTAGGGGTTAGGGGTTGGGGTTAGGGTTAGAGGTTAGGGGTTTAGGGTTAGGGGTTAGGGGTTTAGGGTTAGGGGTTTAGGGTTAGGGTTAGGGGTTAGGGGTTTAGGGTTAGGGGTTCAGGCTTTAGGGTTAGGGGTTAGGGATTAGGGGTTTAGGGTTAGCGGTTAGGGTTTAGGGGTTAGGGGTTAGGGGTTCGGGTTATCAGGGGACTCTGGTTGACATATTACTCTGTTCTGATGTTTCATGTGGAAGAACTTGTAGAATTTTAACTTTAATTGAGAAATATGACCATAAGTTAACATCACTAATAATTAAACATTTTTACTCATTAATTATCATTCAATAATATTGATAATTGAACAATTATTTTAGTTTTTTAATTTTATTAGAACAATGACGAGGTGTTTTCCAATGAAAAGCTACACATCTTACGCTCTAACCCAATCACGTCTTGATTTTAAAATACGTGCACATGAACACAGTGACGTTATGAGAAAATTAACCACAAAATTGAAATATTTGACACGAGCAACATTATACTGAATGCTGGTTTTGATTAAGCTTCATTAAGTGCTCTAATTCAAGGTTCTTTTATTTGGTCAGGAACTTCATTTTATGTTTCCGTCTTTTGTCTCATCTCTTTAGCACTGAAGCTGAATAGGGCTGTTTGTTGCAAAAAATATATATAAAAACTAAACATTAATTAGTTTGTTGAATTTTCCTAGATATTTAATGAACATATTTTAGCAGCATAACTATTTCAGTAGTTTCTGGAGTCATTTTGATGTCATTTGTGATCAAAAATCTACTGAGCAAAGACTGAAAACCTAAAGTGGAGGAAAGTGTCCATCTGAGATGAAGCTGTCTCATCAAACCTTTCTGCATCTGGAAAATTAAATATTTCTATTTTACAGTAAGAGCACAGAAAACGTGTGTGTCCTTTAAAAGGTCCAGAAGTTGGAGTTCTGGTTCCTGTTTGTTGGTTTTATGAGAGGAATCATGAGATTTCCTGATGTTCCTGAAGTCATCATTAACTGCAGAAGATTTCTTCTGGGAATGTGACCGAACCGAACTCTGAGGTTCTGTTACAGGGCCACCACTATTAAATATTAATGCAGGCTGTCTTGCCCGGCCCGCTTCATCCCGGTCCGGCTCGGTTCTGGCGGCTGTAGAGCTTCCTGTCACGCAGTGCTTGGAGCCGATCGGGTTCGGGTTCAGGTTCAGTTCGGGAGGTCTTACCCCAGCTAGCGGCGGTTCGGCCCAGGAACTCTCCGGTTCTGTGGTTGTAGATGAGATTCCTCCAGAAACCCTTTCCCCCCTGCTCTCCCTCCTTCTTCTTCTCATCTTTCTGTTGCTCCGGTTTGTCCTTCTGATCCTGGTTCTGATCCTGGTTCTGATCCGCCGTAACCGTATCCTTCGGTTCCTGGTTTTTTTCTCGTCTCTGTTCCTGCTGCTGCTCCTGGTTCTTCTCTGGATTCGGCTCTTTCTGCTCCTGGTTCGGTTCCTGGTCCTGCTCCTGTTTCTGGACCTGGTTCGGTGTCTCAGTTGGTTCCTGGTTCTGGACCTGCGACATGCTGGTTCTGAACTAATCAAAGTTGAGCCCGAACCGCAGGCTGCGGATCTGTCAGATGTGAGAGCGACGTACACGAACGCGTACGCGCGCACTCGCGTTCCCTCACGCACACGCACACATAGTAACTGCTGCAGGAGGAGACGCATGCGCAGTAGGGAGCCTCGGGGAATCTGAAGGTCTGCTGATGAAGATGAAGATAAATAAAAATAAGTGATGACTCAGAACGAAACCTGGAAATCTTCTTAAAGATCTGATCTTCTGAGAAAAACAGTTGTTCAGATGAAACAAAATAAAAATAGTACATTAAACATTTCAATTATGATAAGAATAAATTAAAATATTCGAATAGTTGGGAATCTGCAGTGGAGCTGTTGAGGATGCAGATGTTGTTGTCTAATGAAAGTTAAAAATAGAAACAAAGTCTAAACATAATTTTTAAAAATTCATATCACAGTTAAGCTGAAATTATATAATCACACCAGAGCTGACAGCTGGTCACATGACCACAGCAGAGCCTGTTCATTGGAGAAAAATATAATGATTGCTGATGTCACATTCACCAGGAGGTAGGAAGGCACGTGAGGAGGAGAGGAGTCAAGGAGAGACTAAACAAGTAGAAAGGTGAGGAGACAAGGAGAGAAAATGAGACACTGAGAAAGGACACAAGGAGAGAGGAGACAGAGAGACGACCAAAATGTGGCTCCAGGTGATGAAATGAATGAATAAAGGAATAAATGAGTGAATGATTAAATCAATAAATGAGTGAAGTACAAGTGTGATATTAATATGAAAAAGAAAAAGGAAACAGACTCCAGCAGCAGATTACAGCAACAAACATATGAACTAAAAGATAAATGTACACATTTTTGCTTTTACGTATTTACATGTTTACATATTTAAATATATGCACATTTATACATTTAAATATTTCGTCCAGCGGGGGGGGGGGGGGGGGGTTGTCCACGTTCAGCCTCCGAGACCACCTGCTCACGTTCCCACCTTTCTGAACCAATCATGCAAGAGGAAGACAGGATCATCTCTGCATGTGTGTCCTGCACAGGAGGGCTGAACTGACAGGATAGAGCGTTGGGCTTGAAATTCCTTAACCTGGACAATTGGTGAGAGTAAACTGGAATCAACCCAAGAACAAAGCCCACTGAGCCGGCTCTGCCATGAGTTCAACCGGTGACCAGGTTGCAGGTAAGAGAGGACCCTCAGCCACTTCCCCCTTGAAGGGCTGGTACCATCCATCCATCCATTATCTATACCCACTTCTTCCTCTGAAGGGTCATGGGGGGGCTGGTACCATCCAACCATCCATCCATTATCTATACCCACTTCAACCTCCGAAGGGTCACGGGGGGGCTGGTACCACTACCAGTAATTCCCGGTTGACTACATCATCATTTCCTTCTGTAGCTGTGAATCAACAAGAAAAAAAAAAAAGGTTCAGGGGTGCATTTCACCGTCACCGGGGGAACGTTGGGAGAGCGCAGCCCCCCCCCCATACACTTGTATCAGGCATCCACCTCCACCACAAACTGGAGAGATGAAGTGGGAGGGAGATAACAGATGTAGAGGTGAACAAACCTTTCAACTCTCTAAATGCAGCATCAGCTCCCAGGGAGCCCACAGATGGGAATTTAGAGGAGGTTAACGGGATTAGTGGTGCTGCCACTTTACTGTAATTGTAAATGAACTGTCTGTAAAATTTTACTAAGCCGAACAACTGTTTTAAGGTGGAAGGGATGGGCCATTTGGCTACATCCTGAACCCTGACTGGCCCTTCACCACAAAGCCTGAATTTGACTCATGGGGCATGAAATTCACATTTCTCAGCTTTGGCATAGAGCTTGTTTTCTAGCAGTCCTTGTAAAACAAGTCTCACATGTTGCACATGTTCATCAGTGTCTCTGAAAAAAAAATCAAAATGTCATCCAATTACACAAAACCAAAACCATCAAGCATGTCCCTTAAGACATCATTGATGTCATTGGTTAATCCAAAAGGCATCACTGAGTGGGGTATTAAAGTCTTCCCTTTATCTCCCTCCCTGATTCCAACAAGATGATAAGCATTGTGAAGATCCAGTTTTAAAAAGATAGACTGATGTAGGGGCCAATCAGCAGGAGTGGATACTTATTTTTAACTGTGATATCATTATGACATCTGTAATCTGTGCAGTGATGCAAAGTCTTCTCCTCCTCCTCAACAAAGAAAAGCCCTGCACCAGCTGTAGAGGAAGAAGGGTGGATGAAGCCTGCAGATAATAGATCTGTTGCTCCAAGGATTTCTTTTCAGGTTTGGATAAATGGTAAAGTTTCTGGGAGGGTAGGGGGGCACCTGGAAGCAAGTCAGTGGAGCAGTCATAGGGTTGATGTGGTTAGAGAGAGAGCTCTAGCCTTGATGAGACCTCATGGAGGTTGTGATAAACTGAGGGAACTTCAGACAAATCTATGGGTTTGAGTGCCACAAAGAAACACTAGATGGCGAAGCAGAGCGCAAACAGAGAGAATGACAGAAAATACTCCAGTAGATGACAGAACAGGACCAGTCAGTATGACCCAAAAAACACTGTGTGAACACATGTGATCCCACCGACTGTCAGCTGTCAGATGATGGAAATCTGTTGCATTTTGAGAAACCAGAGCCAAACCCTGGTGGATGGAAAGTAGATGATTGCTCCCCTGAACTGATGAAACACTTCGCGTATTTCACTAACAAGGGCAGGATATGACTGGGTGACTGCCAAATTACTGGCAGAGACAGCCAGCGAGGCCAGGGTTAGGGTTAGGGTTAGCCCACGAGGATGCCTGGACAGACATCTGTGGCATCAGTCTGGGGGCTGATCAAAGGTCCAACATGACATGAGACACAAGAACCTGGAGAAAACAGAGGCGTTACCAACAGCAAGTGGAAAAACCAGCACAGAAGTCAAGTCTGGAGCAGTTTAGATTAGCAGCTTTATGACAGTCAGGTGTGTCTTAGCAAGCCCCGCCCTCTGCTGCACACCTGCTGCCTGCACAGAAAACAGAGGAGCAGCTCCATGACAGAGCTGATCTCCTCCTTTGCTGAACTGATGGGAACAGCCTGGAGTTTCTTGTGGGGTTCAGCATGTTGATATTCTTCCTCATTTTGTCCTCACCCTTGTGCTGAATTAGTCTAAATAAATGAGAAAAATAAGAACAGACCTGTTCTTGAGTCTCCAGACCTTCTGAGATGAACATTTATCATCCAGAGCCAAGTAGAGATTAGCTGCCATGGTTTAGCCTTTGGTCTTGGTGTTCCTGAAATCTTCGGTGTTTCATGTTTTATTTTTCCTCTAACAAGTCCTTCACGTTCTGCCTTTCTTGACATTTCTATTATCTGTGCTTCTTGGTTCTTTCATAGTTAATGACAGAAATTTTCCTGAATTTGACAATATTAGAAAGATTTGTTTCGCAACAAGAGCCATAAGTCCAGGTACATGTGCAATGACACACAGCTGACGATGCTTGGGTCCGCTTGGGTCTGCTTTGGTCTGGTTTGGGCCAGTTGTTGGAGCTCCAAGGATGACCCCTCCCCCCACACCATGCATGACATGACATCATCAAACACCTTGGTAGTACATGTAGTTAGGTAAAGTTTTCAATGGTTTTGTTTGTGTTTTGGTGGTTTTGTGTGTTTGATGTTGTTTTTTGTGTTTTGATGGGTTTTTGTGTGCTTAGGTGGTTTTGTGTGTTTTTTGTGTGTTTTGGTGGTTTTGTTTGAGCTTTGATGGTTTTGTTAGTGTTTTGGTGGTTTTGTGTGTGTTTTTGGTGGTTTTGTGTGTGTTTTGGTCTGGAAACCATCAGCTGGATGTGGAAACATTGATCTCAAACCCTCGCAAGGATGGTTAGTTTAAGATTAAGTTACTTCACTTTTAATTAAAAGCTCTTAATTTGAAAGTTCTGGACATTTCCTGTCTACTGGTGAATTTGTCATAGGGTCATAAAGCTGTCACATGACCTGTGACATCACATGACGATGTTCTTCATCGTGTGACATCACCATCATCATCACACTCAGCTCTGTCTCTCTCTCTCTCAGCAGTGGGGGGAGGAGTCAGTGGGGTGACTGTGCTGTCAGGTTGCCGTGGTTTCAGCCTCTTGTTTCCTGTGGCGACCGTCGTCGGGGATGTGTGTGTGTATGTGTGTATCTGTGTGCAGCTGAAGGGTGTGTGAGAGACTATTTCAGCAGTGAGGATATGTGATGGAACAACGGAGACGAGGACGGGAGGACAAGACAAGAGGAAGACAGGAAGAGAGGAGGTGAAAAACGGTGGATTAACGTCGCTGCAGAAAAAAATCCAAGCTGCCGTTTTCTCAGAGCTGCAGGGACCTGGGAGGACGACAAGAAGCTTCATCTCTCGATCTGAGGGGACGAGAGGAAGCTTCATCTCTCCATCTGAGGGGACGACAGGAAGCTTCATCTCTCCATCTGAGGGGACGAGAGGAAGCTTCATCTCTCCATCTGAGGGGACGAGAGGAAGCTTCATCTCTCCATCTGAGGGGACGAGAGGAAGCTTCATCTCTCCATCTGAGGGGACGAGAGGAAGCTTCATCTTTCCATGTGAGGGGACGAGAGGAAGCTTCCATCTTTGTGCTCAGAGCAGACTGAAGGAGGGAAGGAGGCAGTGAAGGAAGGATGAAGGAGGTCTGAGACCTGGTGGATCCTCGGTAAGTGTGTTGTCTTTTGTGTCTTTAACATGTCTCTGCAGACCTTCACTTTCTTTCACTCCACTCCTGACAGTCATCTCTCTATCGTTAAGCTGCAAACATGAAGCCCCTCCCCTCCTGCTTGTTTGAAAGTGCAAATAGAGAAACACCAAATCTCAGCATGTCTGCCACCTACGATCAGACCAGAACACTTCCTTCAGAACCAGAATCAGGGTGAAATGATGTCCTGGAGCCTTCAGACGTCAAAGTCTAAACTGGAAGTGGGTCAGACCTGCTAAATGTGACCTGCTGATCAGTCTGATCATCATCATTGATGAACTAAAGACATAACGCTCATGATTTCTGCATCTGCATGAAACTTCAAAGAGATCCTGATGTTCATGGAAAGATTAGATTAGATTAGATTAGTTTATTGGTCCCCATGGGGAAATTCTTTTTCACTCACTGTACATTACATGGAAAACAAAACACACATCATGACAAGACAGCAGTTGACAGACAAGCAGATGTTGTCTCTGAAAATGTTTCTGGATCAGAGAAGTTACCAAAAACTTCAATCTAGATGTAAAAATTCAAATGTCAACACCTTGAAGAGCAGCAGATGGTCTCCATGAAGACTGGTTTCAGGTAAACACCTGGAGGACCTGCAGCTGGACTCTGATCTGATCTTCAGGGTGGATGAAAGTCATGATGGCTGAAGAATCAGTGGGACCATTTAAAGTTTGTCCAGAAATGAAATGAACACCTGATAAAAAAAAAAAAAAAAACCTTTCAAACGTATTAAAATCCCAGCAGAACTGGGCTCCTGGGTTAGGGTTAGTGGTTTAACCAGCACCCTAATCCTGGACTACAGTCATCCTGCAGCGGTTCCACTCCAGAAACCCTGTGCTGTAAATCTTCCCAATCCTCCTGTACACTTTCAGAAAAGGCCACTAGAGACAACAAAATCTAATAATAATAATAATAATAATAATAATCTTAGTTAGATTAAGAGATTCAGGAGAGGAAAGAGAAAAGGAGAGAGTCCCTACCTGGTGCTGCAGACCAGTCAGATACTGAGGTCTACCAGTCAGGTTGTCCACAGTCCAGGACCGAAGGGGGAGTCCACCTGCAACACTCCCAGCTTCTCTACCAGTAAAGTCACACAGATGGTGCTGAAAGCACTGTGGAAGTCAAAAACCATGACTCTCACAGTGCTCGTCATCTTGTTCAGGTGGGTGTAGACTCAGTTGAGCAGGTAGACGATGACGGGTGAACTGTAGTGGGTCAAAATGTGGTTTCACAACAGCTGCCTTTAATTCCTCGGGTACCAGTTGACCTGGATCCAACAATGATCCTAAACCTTTTCCGGACCTCTCTGCTGTTGTTTTACTTTCACTCATCTTTTCACTCCAGCTTCCTCCTGTAGTCTTCCTTAGCCTCCCTGATCTCCAGCTTTGGGTGCACATCTTGCCAGCTCTGAAAGCTCTCTTCTTGTCTTTAGGGATGGCTTTGACGGCTTGTTTGGGTAACAATGAACAGTCTGAGCTGAGATAGTGGAGTGAACACACAAGTTGAAATAATCAGTGATGCTCTCTGTGAGCCCATTAATGTCCTCTTCACAGACCTGTCTATGACCTCAAACATCCCTGCAGTGTCTCATAAGCCTCCTCTGTCCATCTCCTCATTGCCCCTGTGGTCTCAGGCTGGCTCATCACCAGGAGCACATTTCAGGGGCTAAGGTGTACCAGATTGTGAGCTGACCTGCCCAGCGGGGGGAGGGGAGAGGAGCTGTTTGCTAACATGAAGGATGCATACAGCGAGTCTGGTGGGATGGTTCACATGCTATGTGAAGTTGTGCAGTGATTTGATCATGGTGACATCTTTGAAGTGAGCCAAGATAGCAATGAATAGACTTAGGTATTGAGTCTTTAACCGGGCCATGGTGGAGTGGATGATATCACATGGAGAGGGAGGTTAGCATAGGCAGGAACATAAACAGTCACTGTTACAACATGATTATACAACTCCAGTGGAAAATAATATGGATTAAGACCAACAGCAAGTCTCAAATCTCTTCTCTTTCATTTCCACACACGGTCTCCACAGGTCTTCATCAGTGTCCATGTACAAGTGAGAGCTGCTGGTGGTGTTTTATAACTTCTATCTCTAGTGGAGCAGCGTGAACCGCTGAACGATAGTTCTGGTGTTACTACTCTCATTGACTTGAATGGCCTTAATTCACAGCTGCTGGTGCAAAATAACATGAATAATATTAACAGCTGGAACAACTGTGGCGACACGAGGGCTGTCGTAATCTTATGGATTAATTTCGATAAGGAATGATACCCCACTTATACATGCCACGCACAGCAAACGATGACATGTGAAGAAACCTTAAAGCACACACAGCATACGATGGGACACACTCCCCCCCACCCCCCCACCCCCCCGGGACACCAACCCCACCAACATCGGCTTCCTGCACTAGAACAAAAGCACAATTCAAAGGGTGACTCTCAAATATCCCACAACATCCCAAACATAAAACTATTTCCCCTTTAACTAACAAGAAAGAAAGCAAATTTTGACTAAATGCAGTTTAAATAAAATAAGTGCCCTTATAGCAGGAAATCATACCAAAGAAAAATACAACAATGAGTAAAAAGAGGGCCTCTGAAAAGAGATGTTACATAAATGTGACCCACCTTTTTGTTTAATTAAAAAAAAGAAAAAGAAATTCACAGCTAATTGACAAAACCAATGTTAAAAATGATCTCATCCACTTCGGCCCACATGCACAGGTCTAAAAAGTGATTGGCAGTACAATTTATGAAAGTCTGGCAACCATGAGAGACCAGTCGCCCCCAGACAGTCCAGCACCCACAACTACAGCAAAGAGAAGGAATAAGTAGCTGAGGGCTTTACAGCCAACAGCGCCACCAGCAGCCACAACAGAATCACAGCTGCTGATTGTCCTCCAACATGAAGAACAGCAAGACAGAGCAAACCAAGATGAATCCAAGCTGACCTCCATGAAAGGTTGCAAAGCCTGAATTAACTGAAGGTCAGGACGATACAGGGAGAAACAGCAGGGGGCAGCACTGCTCCGGTACTTAACTGATCCAGGAAATTAATCCAGATACACTCTAGCTATGTGTCCCGAACATCTTCCTCTGGAAGGAGAGGGTTAGGGTTAGAGGGTTAGGGTTAGGGGTTAGGGTTAGAGGGTTAGGGTTAGAGGGTTAGGGTTAGGGTTAGAGGGTTAGGGTTAGAGGGTTAGAGTTAGGGTTAGGGGTTAGAGGGTTAGGGATTAGAGGGTTAGGGTTAGGGTTAGAGGGTTAGGGTTAGACGGTTAGGGTTAGATGGTTAGGGTTAGGGATTAAAGGGTTAGGGTTAGAGGGTTAGGGTTAGACGGTTAGGGTTAGGGTTAGAGGGTTAGGGTTAGGGAGCAAGGAGAACCAGGATCAGCCACTGAGAGCAGAAAGCAATTGGCCAAGAGGCGTCCAAGGTCTGCTGCACTCAAACGGCAGCAAACAACCAGGGAACCAAGTGATCCTGTCAGTTAAAGGTGTTACTGATCTGCTGAGACATTCATAGATTTTTTAGCAACCGAATTACCCCAAAAGCCAAATAAACCCAACAATAACACTGTCATGCACCTACATGTATGCGGACATTGGAGAAACCACAACAACCAGGAAGTGGATGGGGCCTGGAGCCAAGGAGGGAAGACCACAAGAGAATACATTTTGCTTTTTGTACCATTGATCCTAATAGTCTAACAGGCTGATCAGCCAGGTACCTAGTTGGGTTTGTCGTGCTCTGACAGTATCAGAGTATCAGACTACGGCACTGCACGGTGTCCATGGAAACAGGACCAGTCACACGAGCTTTAACTCCAACTGAACAACTTTACCTCAGCACGTGGTTAAACTATGAGTAGATGGAGTGTGGAGAGAAGGAGGAGTCATGATACTCTCAGGTGGGTGGAGCTACAGGACGGCATCATTAACCGTCTTTTATTGAACCTTTTATGGGTTTCAGGTTCAAATGTTGTAATTCATCCATTCACCAGCTGTCTGAACTGTTCTGACAGGAAACTGCTAAGTCTTTGCTGTCACATGTTGGGGAGATATGGAGTCACGGTGGGATCGAACCACTGATTATCTGAGCACCCCTTCCCCTTCTCTTCCTCAGCTGTGTACAGGAAACATTACATCATGCTCTTCTGGGAGATGCTGCTGTTGCTAGGTTACCACCGGCTGACTCCTGTTTCCATTTTTAGAAGGTTGTTGAAGGTGGGGGAGGGGAGGGAGATGCTCACAGAGAGCAGGAGGAGGAAGGAATTCAAAAACACTTTATTAATAAGTCTGCTTTCAGACAAGGAAGTGACATGGTATCTGCCCATTGTCATGGTGACATGAGCCCTCAGCACATCTTCACATCTGGAACAGAAGAAGATTTTAATGACAAACTGAATTTAACCCTGACAGAGGTCTGAGGACCCTCCAGTAGCAAACCTTGGACCACCAGTGGAAGATCTGCCATGCAGAGAGACAGGAAGTCACTGAGGAGGGTTCAGAGAGCTGATAGACAAGATACTTTTCACACAGACCACATCCAGAACTGCATTGTGTCCATGTAGACCACATCCAGCACCACGTCTTATTCATCTGGATCCATCTAGATCAGGGGTGTCCAACTGCAATCCTGGAGGGCTGCTGTCCAGAAGGTGATTCCTGCTTCAGCAGCTGAGTCATGTGACTGGATCTTCATCAGCTGGTCATCCAGGTCTGTTAATGACCCGTTCATGTGAATCAGGGAAACATTTGAGACGGGCTTCTCAAACTTACGTTTCAAAGGTCCATATCTACCAACGCATTGAAGGCCAGAGGTCTGGAAACATATTTAACAGCATAACGTTTATTTCACTTCTTCACTGTAAACTATATCAAGTAAAAACAATATATGACAATAGTAACAACAACAACAACAAAAATATACCCCTCAGTCGGGTGCCCCAAAAGGCATCGCGGCCTCCTGCTTGGTCCCATTGTTGGTAGGTCCATTCTGTCATGTTTTGCAGGTGTTAGGTATAAGGGAGGACCCAGGAGCAGGATATCTCAAAAACAAAGGGTTTATAATTCAAAACACAAAATCCAAAATATGAAAAATCCACAAAATACAAACTTAACTTAAAGTCCAGGGAGATGACGAGAGGAGAACATGCAGGGAATGCAAGCAAACATGTAACGCGACTAATGGACCCATGGAGGACAGCGGAAAATGACAAGACGTAAATACACAAGGATCAGACGAGAGGCAGGTGCAGGGAATCAAGGTAACAAGAGGAAGGAAGCAAAGCAGAAAACAGAGAAGACAAGACAGACCTTTCAAAGTAAAACAGGAACCACTAAAGACAGGGAGAGACACCAACGTGACAGACACACACAGGGCTGCCATGGCGACCAGGCCATGACAGTGATTGGCTGGAAAATTTGAAGCCAATCATTCTCGTTCTTTGCAAAGATGAGGTTGTCTGGATCAGTTTGTTCAGGAATAACATGATAAGTCAGAGGCGTGTTCAGGTTCTCTGTGATACACATGCACATCCATCTATGACTCACTGACTGACCAATTTACAGCAGATAAAATAAGTTTTAAACACATCAAACCATTTTTTTCTAAAGATATGACATGAAACTATCAGCAGATGTTGGTAACAACCCATGTAATCCACACATGCACAGAAATCAAACCATAATTTCCCTGACGGAGACCTTCCAAGGGATTAATAAAGTTCTATCTAATCTAATCTAATCTAATCTATATCCATAAATAAAGTTATGTCGGATGTAGAGGTGCATGATATTGAATATTTGCCAATAACCAATATTCCAATATTTTTGCAGATTGCCAATGTTGATACCAATATAATATCACCTTTGCTTCTATTGCAGTACTTAATACTGACAACATTAAATCAACATTAAAATATAATGGTCTTATCACCATGGTGATGGGACTGATGCAAAGACATTCTCATCACAAAATATGAAAACCACTTTAGCCAGGAGTTTCTGAGTGATGTATTTGCCCTGGGGTGGTCATGGTCATACTTTTTGCCCCCTTTCAGAGAGTTGACAAGCAGCTGCTGACAGCTTTTTTTTCACTGGAGTCTCTTTCTTTTGTTTGAGCTTCACTAATTCCTTTTACCGCCCGAGACTCTGGAGAGCAGTTGCTGAATTTGTGGTACTGAAGGAGTGGGTTTTGACTCTTCCTCACATGACCAACTTTGAGTATCCATTGCAAACAACAACTTTGTTATCACTTTCTGACACTTAAAAATAGTGTTTTACGCTAATGCAAGTGTTTCATTTTTTATTCTTTGTTGGCAGATAGTGATGTCATGCCAATATCATTGTTTGCTCCAAATGTAATAATGTGAAATGACACATTGACGGGTAAAAGGTACTGAAGAAGCTCGCTGAAATGTCATCAGGCTCTAAAACAACTCATTCCTGACTGAAGTTTCATCAGAAATGGAGGCTGTGATGGGAGGCAGAATGTTAACCTGATGTTCAAGTATCAGGACTTCACATGTCTGGTTCTGGTCAGCCAGGATGGTCAGATTAAACCTCTAAACTGATTCCTAACTGGGTTCAGATGATCTACTCTTCTCCTCCTTTCAGATCTTTGGAAATCATGACATCGCAGGAGCAGGCGTCTTCCTTCAGAAGGTTTTTCCAGTACGTGGAGGACAGCGGACTGCGGACGTACGACGGTCTCGTTATCCAGAATGCTTCGGACATCGCCCGAGAGAGCGACCGGGTCCGGAATCACACCAACTGGACCTACCTACAAGAAAAGCACCAGAAGAAAAGAAGGCAGGAGGAGGCCATCAAGAGGTAGGAAGCAGACATCTCTCAACTAGAGATGAAGTTAATGTGTGGTAGCTGGCTCTGGCTTCTCACAGCAGGAAGGTTGCTGGTTCAAATCCTGACTGGCTTCTCTGTGGTGTTTGTATGTTCTCCCTGGGTCTGAGTAGGTTCTCTCCAGGTTCCCCTTTTTCCTGCAATAGTCTAACAACACAACTAAGGCTGTTGGAGATTCTAAACTGTCTGTAAGAGTGAGCGTGAGTATGAACTGTTGTCTGTTTCTGCTTACCTGTCCAGGTGAACCCAGCCTCTAAATTGATGACACTGTTGTGCCAAAAACAGCATTATTTTTTAACCATTATAAGATTAGGGGATCTGAGGAGTCTGAGAATAAACTTAAATAACAAGACTGATCTATGACTGAAATTCAGTTAATTTTATTATCCATTTGCATGCAAAAGGGGTTATACGTACACCTCAGCAGTTGATGCAGAATGACAAAGAAAATCAGTAAACCAAGTGGTTTACAGAAGGCTGGATTATAGTAGACAGAACACATGAGGAATAACAAGTTGCAGCACCCATGAAGGGCGAGACACAGAAGAAACCCAGTTAGATAGAAGGATCATGTCCAGAACATAATATCAGAAATGATATTATAGACCATGATGTTTACATTCCATTACAGGCAGCTGGGATAGGCTCCACCCCCTTTGACCCTGGATAGATTTGAAGCAGCTTTAGAGAATGGAGGGATGGCTCAATGTATGTGCTGCATGGCCAGCTGTGAGACACATCTCTTGGTTCTTTGTACTTATGGACACACATTCTGCATAAAAATCTGTAAAGTAAAAAATATTTTAAAAAATCAACTTGATTTTTTTCAATCTAATGAATGCACAGCAAGTGAACATAATTAAAATTTTAATCAAATCGGTATTTGGAGCTACCCCATGTTCTCTTGAACTGAATCAGTTAAAGATTAGGTGCATGATTAACCGATTCTACCACACAGGTGCTAAAGAGGATCAATTTCATATTTATGTTGAAACACAGTCATCAAATGAAACAGAAACAGCTGTGTAGGAGGCTTCAAACTGGAGGAGCAGCCAAATTGGACAACAGCAACAAGACTGACGATGGCATAACAGCAAGACTGAAGACAGCAGTGAGAATGAGGACGACGAGACTGATGCTGGCATGGTACCAGGACTGCGGATGCCATGCTCAGCCTTGTTACCATTCTCAGTTTGGTTGCCATGCTCGGTATCATTGCTGTTTTCGGTTTGTTGCTGTGCTCGGTCTTGTTCCCGTTATCATTCTGTACATGAAATATCACGTTCTGAAAGAATAAATCATCAGTAATGCGCCATTATTATTCTCATTTCTTACAGTTTTTGTTTCAAAACTTTTCTAATGATGTCTAATGATGTCTAAACTATTTGCTGAAGTCTGGATAAGATTGATTAAATGACATAAAACATCAAAGCCAATCATTGGGTTCTAACCACCTACTGGTTTGTCCAGAATCGGAGAAGACGTTTCCATGGCAACAGATGGGGCATACTCTGGGAAACACTTCAGGATGGGCTTCATGACGATGCCAGTGCCACAGGACCGACTGCCGCCACCCAGCCAAGGCTTCACCGTACGATCCCAGTCCCTTCACTCGGTGGGCGGGGGGGACGACGAGTCCAACCATGGTCGTAAGCAGCCCCCACCCAAACCCAAGAGAGACCCCAACACCAAGCTGAGCAGCAGCTCCGAGGCAGTGGACGGAGGATCTGGATTCACTAAGAGAGACCACCAAGAAACCAAAGACATGCTCCAGCAGTCAGAAGGTGAGACAGGTGAGGGACAGGCAATCTTTCAGAAAAATACATTCCTGGACTGAACCACAGACCGCAAAGGTAAGACATGTCTTCTGACTGTTATCATTTTAACCAAAGATGGAGGAGGGAATCATTTCCAGAACCTACTGGAAAAGCCAGTGGTTCTTGCAGTTACAGCAGCTATCTAGACTTTTACTATAGGAGCACCAACACTGCTGGGGATGATGTTGTTTTGGGCCACAACTGTGCAGTGGTCAGGAAAGTCAGTTTGGAGCTTCAGACAGTCATTACCAGGTTATTGAATCAAGCTGGACCTTATCTAATCAGGATAAGCCGGTCTTCACTCCTGTAGGTGATGAGGATGAAGTGTACACTTACAAGTCACCATCCACATCCAGAGAGTGAAAGTGACTGGTGTTGTAGGTAAGCAGGTAGAAGCCATTGGGGGAAAAAATACGATACCATCTGATGCAACTCACTACCAGGTAGTGACTGGTTGACAGCTCAGCTCCTGTCTTCATCCAGGCACCTAGAACATATGGCCGTAGATCTGATGACACAACTATAAAGTCCATCATCCAACTACAACCAAGAGTGTCTCGGTGCCATGTGCGCTTGCAGACACTTGTATGTTCGAACATGTTTTTTGTTATGGTGTTTGTTTGGGTTCAGATCAGAGAGGCCGTTCCTCTCAATCACCCCCCTCCGGGTACCACTGTCATTGACCTTGTGAGCATTGAAGTACCCCAGCAGGATAAAGAAGTCCCCATCAGAGACACTTTCCAGCACCCCCGCCAAGGACTCCAAGTATGCTGGGTACTCTGAACTGTCATTCGGTGCATAGGCGCAGACAACAGTCAGAGCCCACCCCCGACCTGAAGGAGCAGGGAAGCTACCATCTCATCTACTGGGGAAAACCCCAACATACAGGCTCCAAACTGGAGGGCTATAAGTAAGCCCACACCAGCCTGCCACCTCTCACCCTGGACAACTCCATTTTAGAGTAAGGGACAGCTTCTCTCTTGATTGGTTACAGAGCCCAGGCTGTGTATTGATGGACATTGGACATTGAGGGTGTGGCCCCAGAGACCTTAGTCAAGGTGAGGGACATCAAGGTCTTGGTTTAGCTTTTTCCACCTAAATCTTTGGAATTGCACTTAGTCTGGCCCATAACCCAGGACCAATTTGCCTTGGAAGACCCTACCAGGGGTAAATGCCGTGGACAACACAGCTCCTGGAATCCTTCTGGCATGCAAACCCCACCGTCATGTTAAGGTGGTGATTCAAGGAGGGGTATATGCTTCTATAGTTATCAAAACCTTATATAATTATATAAGTCTTTCTCTGAACAAGATTAAAATTATGACTCCAGTCCATGAAAAGGGGCCATATATACATACAGTCCACACAACAAAATAGCAGATTGATGAAAAATGACCACAGGAGTGTTATGAACAAATTGATTTAACAGGAGTGAGAAAGAATGCATTAGACAAAATATCAGAGCCAC